>JASVEL010001983.1:0-98434 GCA_032618575.1 Nicotiana noctiflora | reverse complement strand
GGATAGTAAAAATTGGGATTTTGAGCCCCAAAGTTGAAAAATGATAAATCCTTGATTTGAGGGTCGAAATGACATGAGAATTGAATAATTTTGGTATGGTTAGACTCGTGAGAGTATGAGGGTTCTGAAAACGTAAAAATATTTTGATTCCGAGCCGATGGTTGCAGCGGTATTTTGGTCATTTCACCCACTTTCGCGTCGTAGCTATAATTTTATCATTGTAATTAGTTACTTGTGATGTTATTTACACTGTGTAATTGGTTTGGCTAAATTCGGGCCACTCGAAGTCTGATATCGTGGTAAGAGGGTCGTTTCTTAGCGGTTTTGCACCGGAATCGAGGTAAGTGGCTTGTCTAACCTCGTGTGGGGGAACCTTCTCCCCTAGGATATTATGTGTTGATTTAAATGATTTGTACGCGAGGTGACGGTCGTGTACATGCGCAGATTGTTGGAAAACCACCTTACTTGAACTGTTCAAATTATGATATTCTTGTTATTTAGTTGATTTAATTGTGATATTTGTCTGAGATTAGTTAGAAAAGCATGATTAGATAGGATTACCTATCTAAGTGCCTACTTGTTTTACTTGAACTTCTTGAAACTTGTTGATACTGGTTTTTGGTGTAATTGTAGTTATGTATTTCATATTTCTTTGTGCTTTCCTATTATTGTTTGCGTTTTGGACTGCGGGTTCAATTTCCGGAGATCCAAGGGCTGCGGGTTCAATTCCCGAAGACCCGGAGTTTATTGAGATATTGAGATACGGACTGCGGGTTTGATTCCCGGAGATCCAAGGGCTGCGAGTTCGATTCCCGGAGACCCAGAGTTTATTGAGATATTGAGATACGGACTGCGGGTTCGATTCCCAGATATCCAAGGGCTGCGGGTTCGATTCCCGGAGACCCAGAGTTTATTGAGATATTGAGATGCGGACTGCAGGTTCAATTCCCGAAGATCCTGAGCTATTGAGACACGGACTGTGGGTTCAATTCCTGGAGATCCTGAGATATTGAGGTACGGACTGTGGGTTCAGTTCCCGGAGATCCTAAGGGCTGCGGGTTCGATTCCCGGAGACCCAGAGATACTGATGTAGGGACTGCGGGTTCAATTCCCAGAGATCCTGAGTTGTTGGATATAGAGAGGGACTGCGGGTTCAATTCCCGTAGATCCTGGACTTGCTGATATGGATTTATGTTGTGTTGGTTACTTGTTATTAGCTTAATTGTAGACGGTTGCAGTAGTTACTTCGTTGTTGTTATTTCAGACTCATTCTTATTTAAACTGCTCATTATCGTTATTATCATTATGTTATTCTCTCTCGATAGGGCCCTAACCTTTCTCGTCACTACTCCATCGAGGTTAGGCTTGGCACTTATTGAGTACCGCCATGGTGTACTCATGCTACTCTTCCGCACACTTTTGTTGTGCAGATTCGGGTATATCAGATCAGGCACAATTCAGGTGATCTAGCAGCTCTTCTGGAAACTCGAGGCATGATCTGCTACGTCCGCGGATCCCGGGGAGTCCCCTTCTATTCTCGCTAGTGACAGCAGTTGTTTCCCATACTCTCGTTGTATATATATTTCTGATGTATAGAGCCACAGTTGTACCCTTTCTTAGTCTGTGTTGCCCGTGGATTTTCGGGGCTTGGAAGTATGTTGCCTAGTGTGTTTTGGGCGAAGTGTATGTGCCGAGCGGCACTTATTACATTTCATTTACATTATTCCGTTGTTATTTCATCTTTTATTCATGAAATTGTATATTCCACATCGTGTTAGGCTTACCTAGTCGTGAAGACTGGGTGCCGTCATGACAGGTTCATAATTGGTGAACTAGGGTCATGACATAACCCCTTATTGTGATCGCACTGTTCACCCTCGGCAACCTATGCGATCACAATCCCCTTCACGCGATCGCATAGAGTAAAAATTTCACCCCTTCAGATCCTTCTACGCGATCGCAGACCTATCTATGAGATCGCATAGAACAAAAATTGTTTGCAATTTTCTGCTGCATTAACATGATCAGAACTTGCCCGTTGGGCATCCGAAATCATCCCGAGACACCCGGGACCTCAACCAAAAGCACAAATACATCACATTACCTCATTAAAACTTGCTCGTAACATAACAACGCCATCGTAAACATCAAAATCACCAATTTAACACAGATTCAAGCCTAAGGTTCTTTAAAACTTCCGAAACTAACATTCGATCTAAAATCCAACCTAAACACCTCCGAATGACATGAAATTTTGCACGCATATCCAAAATCACCTAACAGAGCTACTGCAACTCTCGGAAATTCATTCCGAGCCCCAAATCAAAATCTCACCTACCATTCGTATTTCATCAAAATTCAACCTTAGCCAATTCAAGCCTAAAACTACACCGGACCTGAATTTGATTCCGATTGCTCTCCTAAGTCATAAATGATCCTCCGAAACTAGTCGAATCATCAGAATTCCATTGCGATCTATCTAACTCATCACTCAACATTCGGTTGACTTTTCCAACCTATTCTTCTCATAAAGAGGTTTATGGCCTCATTTCTATCTAAATTCCCTCCGATTTGCTTCTAACTTTCCAAAAATATATAAATTAGCATATTGAAGTATTAAATGAAGAAAACGGGACGATAACTCCCGTAACGACGGGTCGGGTCGTTACAACATAGTCTGTACATGAGAACTTCCAATCTCCCTCCATATAGCACGCAAATCACCACACCTGATCCCAATTTGCGCTGTATGAATACATATCACACCTAAAGTACCCAATCATTCCACGAAAGATATTCTAAAATTCCCCTGTACCATCACACAAAGTTAGATGTCAGCAAAAAGAGAATGGTCCTAGTCATGACTACAATCGTCCTAGTATACTCTAGTAATTGAAATACGAGTGTCAACATATATTCTTAAATAAGTCCAATTGAATAATAACTATATGATAAAGTCATATGTCCTACTTATATGGATGTTCCGTGAATGAATATGATTTCATTTATATACTAGGATGCATCGGCCTACGACAATCACATAAGTCCATTTGACTAATACGATTGTAATCATAGGGCCTTCCGTTTATATATCGTGATTGTTATTTAGTAATTGACCGTCTATGGCTATCGTAGGCCTACTAATATGATTACCTATGCATATACTATCAAAATTTGATAGGAGTAATGTCATACGACAACCACATAAGTCAATTGGACTAATACGATTGTAGTCATAGGACCTTCCATTTATATATCGTATAATATTTAGTATCGTTACTTTATACAATTGATTTATGATTAATACTAGTTAGAGGACCCTAACTAGACTAATAACATAAGTTTATGAATTATCATATCGTTGTAGCAATTAGTCAGTTTGAAATCGGCCAAATGAATACTATTAAGGGTATAACTTTATTTTATAGATAGTAACAACACTATTTATAAAATAATTTACAACGTAGCACGATATATAATACATATTCATTTAATCAACAAATGTGAGTCACCTGCAATTGCCATACAATCGTATGCCAATTGGATTAGCCTTTGAAATGTATCATATACTTACATTATATATCAATAGTTATAACAGGTACTGTTGATTTATTATAAGGACTTAATTAAAAATATGTAATTTATAGAGTATAATTAGTTAACATTACTATTGAGAATTTATTGAGTATCAATAGTATGATAAGATGTAAACTAATTATCCATGATATAGGTATTAAACATAAGTCCATTTCATTATTCATACTAAATATGAAAGTAGGTGTATATATATGCCATTACTTGGAACAATACGATTGTATATCCTATAGAATGTCATATTATCTAGTAATAATAGGACAATCCTCTATTTTTTATCAGTCTTGTCAAGGATATATATCCATTCATATGGACTACACTTGTGAAATTTCACAAGTGTAGTCCATACGACAATTATATCGTATAGTTCATACGTATGTATGCCTACGACAATTCACAATCTTAGTGAATATGATTTTTTCATAGACATTATGATGCTTAATTGGACTTATATTTATTTTACCATCTCTACGGATCGCTTCTAATGAGGCAGCAACCAATTACAAGGACTCCAGTCCTGGCTAACTACTAACCTCTAGGTAAACCTTATACCACGATGCTCCAACACAACCCTATAAACGACCACCTGTCTTAAACGGGTTTCACGAGCACCACCGGTTAGGTTAGCCTAACCAAGGTTTACTGTTGAGATTAGCAACTGCCTGGTCTATATAGTTCTTAATCTAAGACCTCATTAGGGTGATACAGTAAACAATTAATAACAAAACATACTTTTAGTAACATGCAGAGAGACTAAGTCTAACACTTAATAATTTAGCCTATCATTTAGGCTAAATAGTATCAAAATATAAAAGAGAAGAGAGAAAAGAAATAGTACCGAAGACCCTGGATTTGTGGCCAAGTGACCTTTTTTTGATTTTTCTATACAAACTTCAAAATATTGCAAAGGATTTTTACAAGAGAAAGAAGCTAGAGAGAAGGGAGAGCGTTGGCTAATGCCTGCTTTCCTCTAATCTATATTGATCCTTATATAATGGATCAGCTAATAATAAAACAAAATTACAATAGTGTTGGCCGACACAATAATTATATATCTGGCCGACAAGATAAAAGAAAATTCTATATACATACAAAATACTTTATTAAAGTAGATTCCCTTCAAATAATCGAGGTGCCCTTTTATTAAAGTGGTTTGTCTTCATTACTCCAAATTCAATGATGGGGACTTCAATAATTCATGCATGTCTTCAATAATTCAAGCTTTTTCTCTTCCTTTTCCTTTTCTCTTTTCTGAAGATTCTTCAGCATTTTCCTTCAATTTTTCAAGAAGGTCTTCAATTTCTTCAATATTAACATCTGCCTCCGAGGTGCTTTGAGCATCCCCTGCTGCATATTCTTCATTGTTGGAGATATTATCCAAAGAGGCCATTGATACATCATCATTAATTTCCATCCCGAAATTCTTAGCTAAATCCTTTTTTATTTCTTCAAAATATGAGGCTTGTAACAACCCGGCCCGTCGTTACGGGAATTTCCACCCGTTACCTTGTATTAACATATCTTATGCTTCTATATCAATGTTAGAACCTATCGGGTGAGTTTGGAGTGAATTGAATGGAAAATGAAGCAAATAGCATGTTTGAAGGAAGTTTGAATATGGAAAGTCAACCTAGAGTTTACTATCGAGTTAGAGTGCTCGGAATCGGATTCTGATGATTCGACTAGTTTCGAGGGATCATTTATGACTTAGGAGACCAATCGTAATTGAATTTGGAGATCCGGTGTAGAAATAGGCTTGAATTGGCTAAGGTTGAATTTTGGCGAAATCCGATCGATAGGTGAGATTTTGATCCGGGAGACGGAATGGAATTCCGACAGTTGCAGTAGCTCCGTTAGGTGATTTTGGATGTGCCTGCAAAATATTAGGTCATTCGGACGTCGTTTGGTCGGGTTTTTGATGGAATGTGTAATTTGGAAGTTTTGAAGAAACTTAGGCTTGAATCCGTGTGTAATTGGTGATTTTGATGTTTAGGATGGTGTTTTTATGATTGGAACAAATTTGTATCGTGTTTTGGAGTATGTTGGTGGTTTTCGTTGGGGTCCTAGGGGCCTCGGGATGAATTCGGGGGTCCAAACGGACCATTTTGTGCCAAATGCACTACTGTTTCTGCTGCAATTAATGCAGGGAATTTTTGTGCTTCGCGATCGCGAAGCTATGTCTACGATCGCGTAGGGTTAAGCTGGGAAGCTCTGCGATCACAAGGTTGAGACTGCGATTGCGTAGTGTATCGAGATGAGGCCGGGAGATTGCTCTTCGCGATCGCAAGAGTAGTGATGCGATCGCGTGAGGTTGAGTGTTTGTGCATCGCGATCGCGGGTCGGTCGATGCGATCGCGTAATGTCGTGTTCTTGAGCAGTGCGATCGCGACCCCTTTGATGCGATCGCGTAGGGTCGCTGAGTTGAGCACTGCGATCGCGTCCAGGGCTCACGCGATCGCGTAGAGGAAAGTTGGCAGCCAGGTTTTTGTGCATCGCGATCGCACGCCCAGTGTTGCGATCGCGTAGAGTAAACAGCCCAGGCAGTGAGTTTAAGTCCAGAAACATTTCATTACGGGTTCATACACCCCAAAACACCATTTTTGAGCCCTAGAGAGAAGAAATCACGGGAAAACGTTGGGAAATCATCGGGTATTCATCGAAGGTAAGTTTCTTGACTCAAAAACATCATTTTATGGTAGAATTAACATCAATCTTCATGAATTTGGGTAGAAATTGTGAAGGATTGTGGCCTAGATATTGAAAACGAAAATTTGGGTTTTGAAAGGCCAATCGAACTCCGATTTTGGTAATTTTTATATGTATGGACTCGTGGCGAGACGAGGGTTCTGGAAATATGAGTTTCGAAGTTTTTCGAGATGTGGGCCCGGGGCTCGGGTTTTGCAAATTTCGTGATTTTTGATATTTTTCGAGTTCATTCGATTGGGTTATTTTCCATTAGCCTATTTTGATATATTTGTACTGATTTTGGCTAGTTTGGACATGCGTGGATGCCGATTCGAGGAGCTAAGGCATCGCGGGCATGAGCTTTCGTCGGTTCGAGGTGGGTAATACTTGTAAATGATGTCCCGAGGGTTAGTAAACCCCGGACTTGCACATCTTAGTGCTGTGTCGAGGTGACTTGCACGCCGGATAACGGGCGTGGGGTAGAGCACCATTGGGGATTGTGACTTGGTCCATCCCGCGTAATAAATAATAACACCTAATTGTTGAAATGAATTGGACTAATTATCATGCTTGGACTTCGTGCCGATTATTTGGATCCTTTAAGGATTGGTATAATTGTCTTCATAACACCGTGCATATTTTATTCTAAATTTAAGGTTTTAAATGGTATTTTGCTATTCAGCATTTTTATAAGGTTATGAAAAACTTGAACAAGGTCTTAATAACATTTTTTTTAGCTGTGAGCTAATATGATATTGTTGCCCGTGGGGCTTTCTTGATTATTTGTTAGACTGATTGGGGCCGAGGGCCATATGTTAGGGCATGACAATTTATGTGAGCATATGAATACACATGCATGGATCGGACTGCACGCCGCAGTGGTATACGGATCAGGCTGCGCGCCGCAGCAGGTGTGATATTAATATTGTGCTTGGGCTGTAGGAGCCCCTCCGGAGTCTGAACCCCCACAGTGAGCACGGGTACCCAAATTGGATCGGGCTACGCGCCGTAGCGGTCATATGCATTGCATGGCATACATACATTGGTTTACGTGTACTACGTGGCATAACATTCAACACTCATACATTACTGGCACACATGCATTAGTTGCCTTATTGACCAGATCTCCTGGTGTAAATTGATAAGGAGTGCTGAGCCCGAGGGGCTGATTTGAGTGCGGACTTGCACTGCTTGAGTTTGTATCCAGGTATTGGTATATTATTATGAAAGAAAGTAGCTAAAATTGAGATTTCTAAATAATCTACTCACATATGCTTGAAAGGAATAAAAAGATAGTTCTGTATTGTGTAGCATGAGATAGTGCCTATCGTGGTTTTCTTCCCTTCAACATTATTTACTTTTATTACTGCTGAGTTGGAAGTACTCACACCCGACTCCCTGCACCTTGTGTGCAGATCCAGGTACATCACGGTGGAGCTGATTCTATTGCGGCTCGGGAGTGCTTTTGGATAGTCGAGGTAGCTGCCTGCGTTCGTAGGACCTGATTCTCTAGTTTGTCTGTATATTTGTTCTGATCATCCCAAACTTGTGCACAGTTATATTCACTATTTATACTTTGTATACTCTGTAGAGGCTCATGATTCTTGACCCTTCGGTCTATGGGAGTTGACACGTGTTGGGACTTGGTTCCCTGTTTTTAATATATCTATCACTGTTGAATTATTCCATTATGTTTAAATTGGATAAAGTGAGCTTATGGCTATTGTTGTTGATTGGTCGGGCTGGCCTAGCAGTGTGTTGGGCGCCATCACGACCGGATTTGGGGTCGTGACAAGTTGGTATCAGAGCCTAGGTTTACTAGGCCTCATGAGTCTTGAGCCGGTTAGTAGAGTCTTGTGGATCGGTACGGGGACGCCTGTACTTATCCTCGGGAGGTTGCGAATCTTTAGGAAACACTCCACACTTCTTGGAATTCTTATCGTGCGTACTTGATTCAGATTGAGATATACCATTTTGAAACTCCTTTCGCACGTTTGAGTACGCTTCGAGCGCTCAGTAATATAATTGACTTATGGCTTGTGTTTCCCCGGTCGAGGGGCGAGATATAATCTCCGTGTATTCATGTTGGGCCAGTCGGGAGGACTCGAGGCCAGATCCTTGTCTATGGCTTGAGCACCAAGGTACTAATTTCGCGAGCCGGTATT
The DNA here is from genome assembly GCA_032618575.1 of Nicotiana noctiflora. Classification (NCBI taxonomy): domain Eukaryota; kingdom Viridiplantae; phylum Streptophyta; class Magnoliopsida; order Solanales; family Solanaceae; genus Nicotiana; species Nicotiana noctiflora. The sequence goes on along the minus strand of JASVEL010001983.1, from coordinate 89,990 downwards.
ATGAAGTTCATACGATCGGTATTGATCTTTATTGTGATTTGATATGTAGCCCTAGCTATGGGCGTGAGAAATATTTCCATCGCCTCTTAATTGGAAGGTAAAGTGCCTTATGTGTAGTGGAACGCGTTCAAACTCAGGAAGACTAAAATGATTATGCTATGTGTATCCTGGTGGAAGGTATTGTGCTGAAATGCTAAATTGAGGCGAGGTAGGTGGATTGATTCTCATGTGTAATTGAAAGGTAGTTGATATGTGTTATGATTCGAGCAGGTACAACGCATGTTCATGTACCAATTATGATAATATGAATTGTGTAGTATTGAGATTTAATGTTGTTGAAATACATTGTGATGTCTTGTTGAGCTGTGAATGTATTGCTAGGATGGTTTTGGTGATTCTCTGGCAGGTGGATAGGCCAAATTACAAAGGAAACTCTGCCGAAATTTTTGGAAAATTTGGGACTTAGAAAGATTTCTGTCACCTTAAGAGAGTGGGCTTATTGGTGGTGTGTGTATAAATGCAAGAATTGCAGAAGGGTTAAGGTTTCTGATGATTCGAGTCTTTGTCAAGGCTTGTAAATGACTTGAGTTTAATCTCATTGTAACATTTCGGCATCACTTGAGTAATAATGACATGAGTGGTTAAAAGTGCTTTGATGAATGGCTTCGAGCTAAGTTGGGGAGGTTGCTATTGATTAACTGATTGCACTATTGTGTGCTATGTTGATTCTGTCTTTAAGTATGTTGGGAAGATTCTGACAAGGTTATGGTGCTTCGTAGATGTGAAGAAATACTAGGATGTTTTGAACTACTGTTGGTAGAGAATGTTCGGTGTATAGAAAGGAAAGATGGCTCATTGTATCTGTAAGTAATCATGTTCTGCGATGTCAGAGTTCTAACAAAACACGAGTGGTTCTACTCAATAGGACAGTTGAATTACAGCTGAATAAGGGTGAATGATGCCCGAGAATGGTTTTGCAGTGTTCAAGATTTTGCTTGTAACAGTCAGGTGCCTTAAGATTTGTGTATGTGGCTAAAGATGGCGGTTTCGTTAAAGAAGATCAAGGCTTGTGTTATATCATGTGAAGGATGAGATTCTACGTATCCGTATTGGGAAGTAATGATAACAATTTAAAAATCGCGGGAAGTTCATCAAAATAAAGTGTGGTAGAACGTGGTACTTCTGGGAACACTGAGAGAGTATTCATTGGCCTATGGGTCTTAGACAGTGTGGTCTTGTGTACGAGTCTTGTGTGGTAAAAAGGGTTGAGGCATCGTCGTACTACAGTAAAGACTGATATGAAATTAGAGATGAATCAGAAAGGAAACTGGGTAAATGGAACAACTTGTTAATAAACTGAAGCGGTATGATAAGGAATACGGTTAATTCATGGTATGTGTTTGAAGTGATGAGTCTTGCGGATATTGTGCAGCAAAGCTTTTGAGTGCTGGCAGTTGTGTAACTTGATATGGGTATAAGGACTCAGTCCTGGCGGTTTAATTTATGCAATGTAATTGGGAGAAAGAGTTTGCGATGTGTTATACCGTGGTTTGAAAATGAGTGTATTTTTCCTGTTGGTATGCAAGGTTGGGAATGTGTAATGAGTTTTCTCTATATGGGATCATGAAAGCCCTTGACGAGTTGAGTGCGCCGATGTTTGTGGCGTAGGAAAGGAATATGAATTTCCATATTATCTTAGGGTGGTGTGGCATATGCGATGTGTGATGGAAAGTTGATAATGGTATATTCTAGGTTTTGAGATTAGTTCATAATATATGGGAAGTCAATAAAATTATTGAGCAGCGCGGACAGCTGCAGGTGAATTAAGAATCGATCTTTCTGATGATTTAAGAAAATGGTACTGCTATTCTAGTAATTTGGCAGGGAATATGGTCCAAAAGCGACAAGGTAATGTAAACTGATAATATCTAATGGCATGGTGGTATTCTCTTGTGGGATCGACTGTAATAATTGAGTCGTTGATGGCATAGTGAAATTTTTGAATGGCTTTCGTGGAACGAATGGGCGCTTGATATGCATTATGTATTCGTACGGTGGAGTGTGGAACCGGATATAGCGATTCATGTGTTATATATGTGTTGGAGACTAGAAGTTCTCGTAATCCGCCTATGCAGTGGTTGTATATCGTGTGTATCAGCACCGTTTAGTTCTTAGCTTGATATGATGAATTTGGGTTATGATACCTTATTTTAGACTGGTTGACATAAGCCAGGTCGTCTAGACTAATGTTGTCACGACCATAGTTCACCAATTGTGAACATGTCGTGATGGCACCCAGTCCCCACGACTAGGTAAGCCTAACACGTTGCGGAATATACAAGTTATAAACACTTAAATAAGAAACAACGGAAAAATAGCATAAAAAGATATGTAATCCGTGCCACTTGGCACATACATCCGTCACACAATGAATAAAACACTACCAAGATCCGGAACCCCACGGTAACATAGACTAAAAGAGAAAATACAACTGTGGCTCTATGTGTAAAGAGTATCTAACAATGAAATGAAGAAAAATGTCAACTAGTACTACTAGAATAGAAGGGAAGCCTCCGGATCCGCGGACGTAGCGGATCATACCTCGAAGTCTCCCAGAAAGCTGCGGAATCACCTAGCACGAGCCTGCTCTGATGTATCTGGATCTGCACAACAAAAGTGTGCAGAAGAGTAGCATGAGTACACCACGGCGGTACTCAGTAAGTGCCAAGCCTAAGCTCGATGGAGTAGTGACGAGGAAGGTCAGGCCCTACTGAGAGAACAATAACAAAAAGACAATAACAAAAATAAACAGTTTAAATGATAATAATTTCCGAAATAACAACAATAAGGTGATTACTGCAACTGTCTACAATTAAGCTATCAACAAATAACCAACTCAATAAAACAAATCCAGGACCTGTGGGAATTGAACCCACAGTCCCATTCTCAGTACCTCTGGGTCTCCGGGAATCGAACCCGCAGCCCATGTCTCAATAATATCTCAATAACTCAGGATCTCCGGGAATCGAACCCGCAGTCCCTACCAATAAGTCAGGATCTCGGGAATCGAACTCGTAGTCCACATTTCAATAATCTCGGGATCTCGGGAATCGAACCCGTAGTCCACATTTCAATAATCTCGGGATCTCGGGAATCGAACCCGTAGTCCACATTTCAATAATCTAAGGATCTCCGGGAATCAAACCCGTAGTCCACATTTCAATAAATCTCAGGATCTCCGGGAATCGAACCCGTAGTCCACATTTCAATAAATCTCAGGATCTCCGAGAATCGAACCCGCAGTCCACAACCACAGCAAGTAAAGGAATACACACAGAGAAGTATAATATGCTTAACGATAACTTCACCGATAAACAGCGCCAGCGATTACCAAGAAAAACTCAAGTAAGACAATTAGGCAACTAGATAGTTAAATACTATCAAATCATGCTTTTCTAACTACTACCGGGTAGGAATATCGAATTTAACAGCTAAAAACAGGAATATCACTCATTGAACATTTTGAGTAAAGTATGTGTTCAACAACCAGTGCATGTACACGCCCGTCACCTCGCGTACAAGGCATTTAAAGTATCACATAATATCCTAGGGGTGAAAATCCCCCACACGATGTTAGACAAGCCACTTACCTCGACTCCGGCACAAAACCGCTATGAAACAACTCTCTTGCCGCGAATGTCGGCCTCCACAAGTGTAGAATCTGATAAAAATCAATAGAATCACATCAAAATAGGCCAATTGGGCATTACCCAATCAAAATAACTCAAAATACACCAAAACCCACAAGTTGCCAAAACCCGACTTTCGGTACGCTTATCGAAAAATCATGAAAATTATATATTCGGGTTCCTTATCTCAATACGAGTCTAGGCATATAAAATTTACCAAAATCGGACTCCATTTGCCCACTCAAATCGGAGATTTTCTAACATTTAGGCCTAGGGCTCAAACCCACCTTTAATCTTCCAATTTCAGTGAAATAATCACGGATTTCATGATAAACCAACGAATTAAGGTCAAGAAACTTACCCCCGATGATTTCCCGATGATTTCCCAACGTTTCCCCTTCAAAATCCTCTCTTGGAGCTCAACAATGGCTGTTTTGGTGTGTTAGGCCGCGACTGAAATGTTCTGGACTTAAAGTCTCTGCCCGGCCATTTTACTCTACGCGATCGCAGCACTGGGCTTGCGATCGCGATGCACAAAATATGGGCGGCCTAATTTTCCTCTACACGATCGCGTGATCCTGGACGCGATCGCAGTGAACAACTCAGCGACCCTACGCGATCGCATGGTCATCTTCGCGATCGCGGAGAGCAAACTCGTCCGGCTCCCCAAACTACCCGACGCGATCGCGTACTACCTCCCGCGATCGCACTGCCTCCGACCAAATACCCTACGCGATCGCATAAAGCCTCACGCGATCGCAATGCTTCAACCTCCAGACTTACGCGATCGCACACCCCACCTTGCGATCGCAGAGCTCCGGGCTTTTCCCTTACACGATCGCATCCCAGACATCGCGATCGCGATACATCACCACCACTCCTTACGCGATCGCGTGGCCATCGCCGCGATCGCGGAGAGCAAAAATGTTCTGCAATAATTGCAGCAGAAACAGCAGTGCCTTTTGGCACAAATTGGTCCGTTTGGACCCCCGAATTCATCCCGAGGCTCCCGGGACCCCAACGAAAACCACCAACATACTCCAAAACACGATACGAACTTGTTCAAATCATAAAAACACGTCTAACAACATCAAAACCCATAATTCACATCGAATTCAAGCCTAAATTTCTTAAAACTTTCTGAATTGCACATTCGATCTAAAACTCGACCAAACGACGTCCGAATGACCTGAAAATTTGCGGACATATCCAAAATCACATAACGAAGCTACAGAAATTGTCGGAATTCCATTCCGACCCCGGATCAAAATCTCACCTATCGTTCGGATTCGCCAAAATTTCAACCTTCGGCATTTCAAGCCTAATTGAGCTACGGACCTCCAAAATACATTCCGAACGCGCTCCCAACCCCGAAATCACCCAACGGAGCTAATGGAACCATCGGATTTCCGTTCCGAGATCGTCTTAACACTGTTCCGGCTACGGACCATTTTCTAGCTTTAAAGCTCTTATTTAGGGACTAAGTGTCCCAAAATGCTCCAAATTTCAGAACCGACTCTCCCGGCAAACCACAATAGCAGAAATGAACTTAGGGGAACAGTTAAATTGGGGATTGGGGCATAATTTTCTAAAACGACCGGTCGGGTCGTTACATCTTCCCACACTTAAAGATTCGTTCGTCCTCGAACGAGCATAGAAAACATACCTGGAGTAGTGAAAAGATGAGGGTACTGGCTGCGCATATCCTGCTCGGTCTCCCAAGTCGCCTCCTCGACCGGCTGGCCCCGCCACTGAACCTTCACCGAAGCGATGTTCTTTGACCTTAGCTTTCTGACCTGCTTGTCTAGAATGGCTATTGGCTCCTCAACATAAGACAGATCCTTGTCTAGCTGAACAGTAGTGAAATCCAACACATGCGACGGGTCACCATGGTACCTCCGGAGCATGGAGACATGAAATACGGGGTGAACTCCAGCTAGATTAGGAGGTAAGGCTAACTCATAGGCAACCTCCCCAATACGCCTCAAAATCTCAAAAGGGCCATAAATCTGGGACTCAGCTTCCCTTTCTTCCCAAACCTCATAACGCCCTTTATGGGCGAGACTCGAAGCAGAACCCATTCACCAACCATAAAAGCCACATCGCGAACCTTCTTGTCCGCATAACTCTTCTCTCTAGGCTGGGCTGCACGAAGTCTGTCCTGGATCACCTTGACCTTGTCCATAGCCTCCTGAACCATATCAGTACCTAGCAACCTGGCCTCGCCCGGCTCAAACCAACCCACGGGAGACCTGCACCTCATACCATATAGGGCCTCGTACGGTGCCATCTGAATACTAGACTGGTAGCTGTTGTTATAAGCAAACTCCGCCAGTGGCAAGAAGTGATCCCATGAACCTCCAAACTCAATCACGCACGCATGGAGCATATCCTCCAAAATCTGAATAGTGCGCTCGGACTGCCCATCAATCTGGGGGTGAAAGGTTGTGCTTAGCTCCACCCGAGTACCCAACTCCTACTGTACGGCTCTCCAGAACCGTGAAGTGAACTGAGTGCCTCTATCTGAAATGATGGAAACTGGAATACCATGCAGCCGAACTACCTCCCTGATATAGATCTCCGCCAGTCGCTCCGATGAATATGTAGTGCTCACGGGTATAAAATGGGCGGACTTGGTCAGCCGATCCACAATGACCCAAATGGAATCAAACTTCCTAACCGTCCGTGGAAGTCCAGATACAAAGTCCATGGTGATGCGCTCCCATTTCCACTCGGGAATCTCAATCTGCTGCATCAATCCACCCGGACGCTGATGCTCATACTTCACCTGCTGGCAGTTGAGGCATCTAGAAACATAATCAACTATATCCCTCTTCATCCGCCTCCACCAGTAATGCTGTTTCAAGTCCTGATACATCTTCGCGGCTCCCGGATGAATGGAATACCGCGAGCTATGGGCCTCTGCTAGAATTAGCTCTCGAAGATCATCCACATTAGGCACACATATACGCCCCTGCATCCTCATAACTCCATCATCCCCGATGGTAACATCTCGAGCATCACCACGCCGAACTCTATCCTGAAGGACAAGCAAATGAGGGTCGTCGAACTGACGCTCCCTGATGTGATCAAATAGAGAAGACCGAGAAACCACACAGGCTAGAACCCGGCTGGGCTCCGAAAGATCCAATCTAACAAACTGCCTGGCCAAAGACTGAACATCCATCGCCATAGGCCTCTCCGAAGCTGGTAGATATGCTAAACTCCCCAAACTCTCTGCCCGACGACTCAAGGCATCAGCAACCACATTAGCCTTGCCCGGATGATAGAGAATAGTAATATCATAGTCCTTCGGTAGTTCCAACCATCTCCTCTAACGCATATTCAGGTCCTTCTGCTTAAGCAAGTGCTGCAAGCTCCGGTGATCGGTGTAGATCTCACAAGGAACCCCATATAAATAATGACGCCAAATTTTCAAGGCGTGAACAATGGCAGCTAGCTCCAAATCATGAACAGGGTAATTCTTCTCATGCACCTTCAGCTGTCTCGACGCGTAGGCAATCACCCTACCGTCCTGCATCAATATCGCACCGAGTCCAACTCGTGAGGCATCACAATATAAAGTATAGGACCCTGAACCTGTAGGCAACATCAGTATAGGGGCCGAAGTCAAAGCTACCTTGAGCTTCTGAAAGCTCGCCTCACACTCGTCTGTCCACTGGAAAGGGGTACCCTTTTGGGTCAATCTGGTCATAGGTGCTGCAATCGAAGAGAACCCTCTACGAAATGACGGTAATAGCCCGCCAAACCAAGGAAACTGCGAATCTCAGTAGCGGAGGAGGGTCTGGGCCAACTCTGCACGGCCTCCACCTTCCTCGGATCTACTCGAATACCATCATTCGACACTACGTGGACCAAAAATGCCACTGAACTCAACCAGGAATTCACATTTAGAGAACTTGGCATAAAGCTGCTTCTCCCTCAGAATCTGAAGCACTATCCTCAAATGATGCTCGTGCTCTTCCCGGCTCCGAGAATATACTAGAATATCATCAATGAAGACAATCACGAACGAGTCCAGATAAGGCCTGAACACACTGTGCATCAAATGCATAAATGCTGCTGGGGCATTAGTCAACCCAAAAGACATCACGAGGAACTCATAGTGACCATACCGGGTCCTGAAGGCGGTCTTCGGGATATCTGGCTCCCGAATCTTCAGCTGGTGATACCCAGAGCGCAAATCAATCTTCGAAAACACATGTGTGCCTTGTAGCTGGTCAAATAAATCATCAATACGGGGCAAAGGATACCGGTTCTTCACTGTAACTTTGTTCAGCTGACGATAGTCAATACACATACGCATAGAACCGTCCTTTTTCTTCACAAACAATACAGGAGCACCCCAAGGCGAAATACTGGGTCGAATAAAACCCTTGCCCAATAACTCCTGTAATCGATCCTTCAACTCCTTTAACTCAGGAGGAGCCATACAGTACGGTGGAATAGAAATGGGCTGAGTACCCGGCAACAAGTCAATAGCAAAGTCAATATCTCTGTCGGGCGGCATGCCCGGAAGATCAGCTGGAAATACATCAGCAAAGTCACGTACCACATGAACAGAATCAATAGAGGGAGTGTCAACATTGACGTCCCGCACATAGGATAGATAAGCAGCACACCCCTTCTCAACCATACGCTGAGATCTGAGAAAAGAAATAACACGGCTAGGGGTGTGATCTAGAGTACCACTCTACTCAATACGTGGAATGCCTGGAATAGCCAGCGTGACGGTCTTGGCATGACAATCAAGAATAGCATAATGGGGCGACAGCCAGTCCATGCCCAGAATAATATCAAAATCGACCATCCCAAGCAGCAATAGATCCGCTCTGGTCTCAAAATCACAAATGGTAACCAAACACGACCGATATACGCGGTCCACTACCAAAGAATCACCCACCGGAGTGGAAACATAAATGGGGGCACTCAAAGAATCCCGAGGCACACCCGGATGAGAAGCAAAGTAAGAAGACACATATGAAAAAGTGGAACCAGGGTCGAATAGAACCGATGCCTCCCCGTGACTAACCAGAATAATACCTGTGATAACAGAGTCAGATGCAACAGCCGCAGCGCGATCAGGAATAGCATAGAATCTGGCACGTCCCCCCTCTCGAGGGCGGCCTCTGGAACCCTGACCCCCGCCCCTGGCTGGCTGGGCAGGTGGAGTGGCAGCTGGAGCTGGAATGATAGCCTGCTGGCCCTAAGAACTACGCTGAGGCTGCGAAGACTGATGAGGGGCTCCTCTCCTACGCCTGGGGCACTCCCTAACTAGGTGGCGAGTATCCCCGCAATCAAAATAAGCTCTGGGAGGATGCGGTGGCTGTGACTGACCAGCCTCACCCCCACTAGTCTGACCCCTGGACGGACCCCTCGCAGGAGGTGCACCGGAAACTAGGGGAGCATAATAAGGCTCCTGAGGTGCTGGAAGAGCTGGGGTACTACCGGCTGCGGGCATTGCTGAGTGAACTGCTGGTCGGCCGGAATAACCCCTGCCAAAACGACCGGCTGATGAAGTGCGGGCACCAGAGAAATGGCCCGACTCACGAGACCTCTTGGGCTCTCTCTCTCTCCGCTCTCTAGGGAGCATACTCTCGATCCTCTTGGCAATGCCTATCCGATCCAGCATGGCCAGAGAGCCTCAAGCTCTCTGGCCATGCTGGATCGGATAGGCGGAACAAGGCCCTCAATAAATCTCTGCACTCTCTCCCGAACCGTGGCTACCAAAGCCGGTGCATGCCTGGCTAGGCGGGTGAAACTGATAGCATACTCCGATACCGACATGGAGCCCTGTCGCAACCGCTCAAACTCCGAGCGCCAAGAATCCCTAAGGCTCTGTGGAACAAACTCCCTCAAAAACAGATCTGAAAACTGCGTCCAAGTCAATGAAGCAGACTCCTCTGGACTATCCAACTCATACGTGCGCCACCAATCATAAGCGGCCCCACGAAACTGAAAAGCAGTGAAGGAAACCCGGCTGGTCTCCACAATCCCCATAGTACGAAGAATACGATGACACTCCTCCAGAAAACCCAATGCATCATCTGAAGCTAAACCACTAAACACTGGAGGGTCATATTTCTTGAACCTCTCCAATTTACGCTGCTCGTCCTCAGAGGCAGCTGGTCCACCTCCGGGCTGTGCTGGAGCAGCAGGAGGCATAACCAAAATATCTGGAACCTGTCCCACTGGCACACGCTGCTCCGGTGTAATGGCTGCGGGAGTCTGGGCCCCTCCCCCGGCCTGAGATGTAGCTGCGACGAGAGGAAGCAGTCCTGTCTGAGCTAAAGTGGTATACATACTCATGAACTGGGCCAGGGTCTCCTGTAGTGCTGGAGTAGTAGCAGCTGTAGTCGGTGTACCGGGTGTCTGCGCTCCAACCTGGTCTACCTATGGCACCTTAGCGGCAGCGCGCGTGGGTGCTATGGCTGCACCTCGGGCGCGTCCTCGTCCTCTACCTCGGCCCCGGCCATTGACGGCGGCAATAGGGGGCGCGGGTACCTGATCATCGCGAGTAGATCGTGTCCTCACCATCTGTGAGAGAATAGAAAGCAGTAGTTTAGATTTTTGATGTCAAAAATGTCGCACGACAAGGAATCCAAAAGAAATGAAGAGTTTCCTAAATAGTTACATAGCCCCTCGTAGATAAATACGGATGTCTCCGTATCGATCAGCGAGACTCTAAGTAACCGGTCTGTGTCCTGTGACTCCTATGAACCTAGCCTTCTCCTTTGACCCCTTTTGTCACGACCCTAGTTCACCAATTGTGAACATGTCGTGATGGCACCCAATCCCCACGACTAGGTAAGCCTAACACGTTGCGGAATATACAAGTTATAAACACTTAAATAAGAAACAGCGGAAAAATAGCATAAAAAGATATGTAATCCGTGCCGCTTGGCACATACATCCGTCACACAATGAATAAAACACTACCAAGATCCGGAACCCCACGGTAACACAGACTAAAAGAGAAAATACAACTGTGGCTCTATGTGTAAAGAGTATCTAACAACGAAATGAAGAAAAATGTCAACTAGTACTACTAGAATAGAAGGGAAGCCTCCGGATCCGCGGACGTAGCAGATCATACCTCGAAGTCTCCTAGAAAGCTGCGGAATCACCTAGCACGAGCCTGCTCTGATGTACCTGGATCTGCACAACAAAAGTGTGCAGAAGAGTAGCATGAGTACACCACGGCGGTACTCAGTAAGTGCCAAGCCTAACCTCGATGGAGTAGTGACGAGGAAGGTCGGGGCCCTACTGAGAAACAATAATAATATGATGATAACAAAATAAACAGTTTAAATGATAATAATTTCCGAAATAACAACAATAAGGTGATTACTGCAACTGTCTACAATTAAGCTATCAACAAATAACCAACTCAATAAAACAAATCCAGGACCTGTGGGAATTGAACCCACAGTCCCATTCTCAGTACCTCTGGGTCTCCGGGAATCGAACCCGCAGCCCATGTCTCAATAATATCTCAATAACTCAGGATCTCCGGGAATCGAACCCGTAGTCCCTACCAATAACTCAGGATCTCGGGAATCGAACCCGTAGTCCCTACCAATAACTCAAGATCTCGGGAATCGAACCCGTAGTCCATAATTCAATAATCTCGAGATCTCGGGAATCGAACCCGTAGTCCACATTTCAATAATCTCAGGATCTCGGGAATCGAACCCGTAGTCCATATTTCAATAAATCTCAGGATCTCCGGGAATCGAACCCGTAGTCCACATTTCAATAAATCTCAGGATCTCCAGGAATCGAACCCGCAGTCCACAACCACAGCAAGTAAAGGAATACACTGAGAGAAGTATAATATACTTAACGATAACTTCACCGATAAACAGCGCCAGCGATTACCAAGAAAAACTCAAGTAAGACAATTAGGCAACTAGACAGTTAAATACTATCTAATCATGCTTTTCTAACTACTACCGGGTAGGAATATCGAATTTAACAGCTAAAAACAAGAATATCACTCATTGAACATTTTGAGTAAAGTATGTGTTCAACAACCAGCGCATGTACACGCCCGTCACCTCGCGTACAAGGCATTTAAAGTATCACATAATATCCTAGGGGTGAAAATCCCCCACACGAAGTTAGACAAGCCACTTACCTCGACTCCGGTACAAAACCGCTATGAAACAACTCTCTTGCCGCGAATGTCGGCCTCCACAAGTGTAGAATCGATAAAAATTAATAGAATCACATCAAAATAGGCCAATTGGGCATTACCCAATCAAAATAACTCAAAATACACCAAAACCCACAAGTTGCCAAAACCCGACTTTCGGTACGCTTATCGAAAAATCACGAAAATTATATATTCGGGTTCCTTATCTCAATACGAGTCTAGGCATATAAAATTTACCAAAATCGGACTCCATTTGCCCACTCAAATCGGAGATTTTCTAACATTTAGGCCTAGGGCTCAAACCCACCTTTAATCTTCCAATTTCAGTGAAATAATCACGGATTTCATGATAAACCAACGAATTAAGGTCAAGAAACTTACCCCCGATGATTTCCCGATGATATCCCAGCGTTTCCCCTTCAAAATCCTCTCTTGGAGCTCAATAATGGCGGTTTTGGTGTGTTAGGCCGCGACTGAAATGTTCTGGACTTAAAGTCACTGCCAGGCCATTTTACTCTACGCGATCGCAGCACCGGGCTTGCGATCGCGATGCACAAAATATGGGCGGCCTAATTTTCCTCTACGCGATCGCGTGATCCTGGACGCGATCGCAGTGAACAACTCAGCGACCCTACGCGATCGCATGGTCATCTCCGCGATCGCGGAGAGCAAACTCGTCCGGCTCCCCAAACTACCCTACGCGATCGCGTACTACCTCCCGCGATCGCACTGCCTCCGACCAAATACCCTACGCGATCGCATAAAGCCTCACGCGATCGCAATGCTTCAACCTCCAGACTTACGCGATCGCACACCCCACCTTGCGATCGCAGAACTCCGGGCTTTTCCCTTACGCGATCGCATCCCAGACATCGCGATCGCGATACATCACCACCACTCCTTACGCGATCGCGTGGCCATCGCCGCGATCGCGAAGAGCAAAAATGTTCTGCAATAATTGCAGCAGAAATAGCAGTGGCTTTTAGCACAAATTGGTCCGTTTGGACCCCCGAATTCATCCCGAGGCTCCCAGGACCCCAACAAAAACCACCAACATACTCCAAAACACGATACAAACTTGTTCAAATCATAAAAACACGTCTAACAACATCAAAACCCATAATTCACATCGAATTCAAGCCTAAATTTCTTAAAACTTTCCGAATTGCACATTCGATCTAAAACCCGACCAAACGACGTCCGAATGACCTAAAAATTTGCGGACATATCCAATATCACATAACGAAGCTACAAGAAAATGTCAGAATTCCATTCCGACCCCCGGATCAAAATCTCACCTATCGTTCGGATTCGCCAAAATTTCAACCTTCGGCATTTCAAGCCTAATTGAGCTACGGACCTCCAAAATACATTCCGAACGTGCTCCCAACCCCGAAATCACCCAACGAAGCTAATGGAACCATCGGATTTCCGTTCCGAGATCGTCTTAATACTGTTCCGGCTACGGACCATTTTCTAGCTTTAAAGCTCTCATTTAGGGACTAAGTGTCCCAAAATGCTCCAAATTTCAGAACCGACTCTCCCGGCAAACCACAATAGCAGAAATGAACTTAGGGTGACAGTTAAATTGGGGATTGGGGCGTAATTTTCTAAAACGACCGGTCGGGTCGTTACAAATATGATATGGGCTATGTCGGAAAATGGCACAAATTGCGTAGCAGAGAGCATCAGAGTATGCTCCAACAGAGTAGTTGTACCCAGGACCAGCGGACGACTGGTAGGCATTGCTTTGTCAATTGGACCTTAGTGGGGATGTTAGTGCAGAGGTATCTCCCATTGATTCAGTTCCAGTATTGAGAAACGTTGTCGGATGCGTTTCATATGGCCGAGCTTGAGGCTATATATATATATGCGTTTCATGTAGCCGATCTTGAGGCTATATATACATGTTTGTTGTAATGAGAAAATTCGACTCGATATGCATTTCCTTTTGCGAGATTTATGCGTGGATCGGGTGGCACGCCACCACGGGTTATTTGGATCGGGTGGCACGCCGCCACATGTATGGTATCTAGATCGGGTGGCACGCCGCCACGGGTATGTCATTGGAATGGGTTGCACGCCGCAACAGAATATTGTGAAAATATAGTTAGTTATATGCTACCTGGTATACAATACTTCCTCGCTTCTGAGGAAAAGTCCGTTTTGAGTATCGCTTGGCGAATGGCACACCGGTTGTGTCCTTTCAGGATTTGCATACATTAATTGTTTCACCGTGGGTGAGGTTGATTGCGTGGGTTCAAGACCTAGATCCGTGCATGGTTAACCGTTTTGAGCTTAGTGGCTTGAGGTGCTTCATGAGTAATAACGTTGGGATAGAATCACGAATCGTGGCAAGGCCACGTGATGTTATGACCTCTCGAGGAGGATTCAGGTACTCTAATTCTATAATGCGAGACGCGATCTCAGTTCTATGTTATGATGTCACAGAGGAATTGAATTGCAGCTCTTTTGCTGGAGACAGTTATCATGATTTGAGCTGTCATGATTCGAGTGTGTTCAGGCGTTTCTATTGGAGCCTATGTTGTGCTCGTCGTGGCTTAGGCCGGTGTTGAGGTGTCATATCACCAGTGCGTTGTGTTATAATCGAAATGATCGTTGGAGCCAATAATGAGTGTGAGTATATGTGATTCCATGTGACGACCCGGCCCGTCGTCACGGGAATTACCACCCCGTTATGTTGTAATTACATAATTCATGCTTTTATATTGGTGTTAGAGTCTATCGGGGAAGTTAGGAGTGAATTGAAATGAAAATGAGGCATATAGCCTTTTTGAAGGAAACTTGAATAAGGAAAGTCAATCCGGAGTTGACTATTTAGTTAGAGAGCTCGGAATCGAATTCTGATGATTCGGTTAGTTCCGGGAGGTGAATTGTGACTTAGGGGAGCGATCGGAATTGAATTTGGAGGCCCGGTGTAGAAATAGGCTTGAATTGGCTAAGGTTGAATTTTGGCGAAATCCGAACGGTAGGTGAGATTTTGATCCGGGGTCGGAATGGAATTCCGACAGTTGCAGTAGCTCCGTTAGGTGATTTTGGATGTGCCTGCAAAATTTCAGGTCATTCGGACGTCGTTTAGTCGGGTTTTTGATTGATTTTGTAATTCGGAATGTTTTAAGGAATTTAGGCTTGAATTCGATGTGAATTATGGGTTTTGATGTTATTAGACATGTTTTGAGGATTGGAGCAAGTTCGAATAAGGTATTAAGATGTGTTGGTGTGTTTGGATGAGGTCCCGGGGGCCTCGGGGTGTTTTCGGATGGTTAATCGGGAGAAAAACATGGAAATTGCAGGTTTGAAGAGTTCTGGTTCTGTTGTTTTCGCTCCTGCGGAAATGGGGGCGCAGGAGCGAGCCCGCAGGAGCGGAAAATGAGCGCAGAAGCGCTGGGGTTCGCCGAGGCGGATCCTGGTCCGCAAGGGCGGCACCGCAGGTGCGGAAGGAAAGATCGCAGAAGTGGTCTGGGCTCGTTATGGGAGGATCGCTTCTGCGAGTCCTAGATCGCAGAAGCGGAAGGCAGGCGATTGGGGAGGATCGCAGGTGCGGAGGAAAAACTCGCAGGAGCGGTCTCGCAGGAGCGAGACCTGGGCCGTAGAAACGGAACTGGGCGGTTTAGTGTGATCTCGCAGAAGCGACCATTTGGTCGCAGAGGCGGCATCGAAGAGGCGGATTTTTGTCCCCAGGAGCGGAAATCGCGCATGTGTTAAAAATAACAAAAGGGTTAAAATTTCATAAGTTGCAAAATATTTGGGGCTCGGTTCTTGAAGGCGAATTGGGCGATTTGGGCGAGTTATTGCCGGGAGAACATCGGGTTATCATCGGAGGTGAGTTTTATGGTTCCTTTACGCGTTTTTATCATGAAATCCTCCTTTAATTCACGAAAATTGGAACAAATTGTGGGGAAATTTAGCCTAAGCCAGGGTTTTGGTAAATTGCCGATTTGAGTGGGCAAATAGAGTCCGAATTTGGTAAATTTGATATGCCTAGACTCGTATTGAGATGAGGGTTCCGAATATGTAACTTTTATAATTTTTCGAGAAGCGCACCAAAAGTGGGGTTTTGACAACTTGCGGGTTTTGATATAATTTGGGTTATTTCGAATGAATTGCGTGAAATTAGCATATATTGATGCATTCTCTATGATTTTGAGCAGATTTGGCATCCGAGGAGATTAATTTGCGAGGCAAGCGCAAGGCGGATTGAAGCTTCTACCGGTTCGAGGTGAGTGGTAGTAGTAAACAATGTACCGAGGGTTTGAAACCCCGTACTAGCACTTCACAGTGCTATATTGAGATGAGACACACGTTCTATGACGGGCGTGTTGACATTGTGATTGGGGGTTCGGACTTAGTCCTTCCCGACTAATAGAATACTGTGTTGTATGACTGTTACTGAGATTATAACCGCACAATTGGGCTAATAGCCATGTTTGGGGCCTTGTGCCGATCTGTAGAGCATTAGGGAACCTATAGAGCTAGGTGACCCTTATATCATGTTGGAAACATACACTCAGCCGTAGCTCTAGCTGTATAGCATAATATGAGCCCGTACTAGATGTGTACATTGAGAGAGATTATCTAGGGTGGAATTCCTTGTTCTAGCTGAGTGGGCCGGAAGGGCCAAGTCTATATTAATTGAGACAGGGTCAAGGACCCATTGTGATATATTATATTGGGCCTGAGAGGCCAAGTGTATACTGACTGGGATAGGGTCGAGGACCCATTATGAGGTATTATATATATATACCTATATTGGATCGGGCTGCACGCCGCAGCAATATATATATTGGATCGGACTGCACGCCGCAGTAATATACATGTAATATACATGTGGGACGGACTGCACGCCGCAGTATTATTGTGCTTGGGCTGTAGGAGCCCCTTCGGAGTCTGAGTCTACACACATTCTCAGTGAGCACTGTATATATTATGGGATCGGACTGCGCGCCACAGCAGTATAAATATATATACATATATATATTGGATTGGACTACACGTATTGGATCGGACTGCACGCCGCAGTAATACATGTGTGGATCGGGCTGCACGCCGCAGTATAATAGTGCTTGGGCCTAGGGAGCCCCTCCGAAGTCTGTATACACCCCCAGTGAGAGCCGTCGACGTTAAATGGAGCGGGCCGCGCGCCGCAACGGTATATGTATTGGAGCGGGCTGCACGCCGCAGCATTATACTTAATCATATCCTACTATCTACCTAATTACTTATACATTATAGACATAGGTATGTGTCTTTATATGTTGAGATGGCCGTACACCGTAGGGGTATGAGTGAGGGTTGGTTCAGTGTGGAATCTTGTAGAGATAAACGTAGATTGGAGGTTAGAGTACTACTATAGTGATGACGTACCTGTGAGGGTTGCCTTAGAACTGCTAAGTGATAGCACAGGAGTTCTTACCTTCAGTTATTATTTATTATTGTTACTCACTGAGTTGAAATATACTCACCCCACTCCCCTGCACTTTCTGTGCAGATCCACAGGTGCCCGAGAGCAGTTGAGACATTGTAGCTGCTCGATCCTTGTCTACTTTTGCGGAGATTACGAGGTAGCTGCCAGCGTCCGCAGAGCTTGTTTTCTCCTTCTTTATCATCTTGTTGATTTCCTATTTGCCTAGACTTGGTTGTATTAGGATGCTATTCTGTAGAGGCTCAATCTCGTGACACCACGATATGGATGGGACCGTATTTTGTATGTTTTTATATTTCGTTTATCACCTGATATGATCATTTACTGTTTAAGTTTAATTTGATTAATAACTGGCTGGTTTAAGGGATAATATGGTCGGGCTTGCCTAGCATTGTGTTGGGCGCCATCACGACCAGGGTTTGGGTCGTGACAAGTTGGTATCAGAGCCTAGGTTAACAGGTCTTGAGCCTGTTGGTAGAGTCTCGTGTCGAGTGAATGGGTTGTCGATACATCATATGATCTCACCCGGAGTAGTGAATATGGGTTATTGCGGTGGATTCGAGTGTATCCTCAGTATAGGCATGGGATTTGCAATTGGCATATGATTTCAGAAAGTACAATGTGATTTATGGTTCGGATGGTCTGTGAAATTTTGACTATATGGTGTTTTCGGACTTATGTGAGATAGGGTGACGTATGATCGCCTGAAATTATGCTTGGTAAGGTCATTCAGCTATTGGGTGGCTTCTAGTACAACTCTGAGTCCGCTCGAGGACGAGCGTTTGTTTAAGTTGGGGAGAATGTAACGACCCGGCCCGTCGTTACGGGAATTTCCACCCCATTACCTTGCATTAACATATCTTATGCTTCTATATCAGTGTTAGAACCTACCGGGTGAGTTAGGAGTGAATTGAATGGAAAATGAAGCAAATAGCATGTTTGAAGGAAGTTTGAATATGGAAAGTCAACCTAGAGTTGACTATCGAGTTAGAGTGCTCGGAATCGGATTCGATGATTCGACTAGTTTCGAGGGATCATTTATGACTTAGAGCAATCGTAATTCAATTTGGATATCCGGTGTAGAAATAGGCTTGAATTGGCTAAGGTTGAATTTTGGCGAAATCCGATCGATAGGTGAGATTTTGATCCGGGAGTCGGAATGGAATCCCGACAGTTGCAGTAGCTCCGTTAGGTGATTTTGGATGTGCCTGCAAAATTTCAGGTCATTCGGACGTCGTTTGGTCGGGTTTTTGATGGAATGTGTAATTTGGAAGTTTTGAAGAAACTTAGGCTTGAATCCGTGTGTAATTGGTGATTTTGATGTTTAGGATGGTGTTTTTATCATTGGAACAAATTCGTATCATGTTTTGGAGTATGTTGGTGGTTTTCGTTGGGGTCCCGAGGGCCTCGGGATGAATTCGGGGGTCCAAACGGACCATTTTGTGCCAAATGCACTGCTGTTTCTGCTGCAATTAATGCAAGGAATTTTTGTGCTTCGCGATCGCGAAGCTATGTCTGCGATCGCGTAGGGTTAAGCTGGGAAGCTCTACGATTGCAAGGTTGAGACTGCGATCGCGTAGTGTATCGAGATGAGGCTGGGAGATTGCTCTTCGCGATCGCAAGAGTAGTGATGCGATCGCGTGAGGTTGAGTGTTTGTGCATCGCGATCGTGGGTCGGTCGATGCGATCGCGTAATGTCGTGTTCTTGAGCAGTGCGATCGTGACCCCTTTGATGCGATCGCGTAGGGTCGCTGAGTTGAGCACTGCGATCGCGTCCAGGCTCACGCGATCGCGTAGAGGAAAGTTGGCAGCCAGGTTTTTGTGCATTGCGATCGCACGCCCAGTGCTGCGATCGCATAGAGTAAACGGCCCAGGCAGTGATTTTAAGTCCAGAAACATTTCATTACGGGTTCATACACCCCAAAACACCATTTTTGAGCCCTAGAGAGAAGAAATCACTGGAAAACGTTGGGAAATCATCCTGTATTCATCGGAGGTAAGTTTCTTGACTCAAAAACGTCATTTTATGGTAGAATTAACATCAATCTTCATGAATTTGGGTAGAAATTGTGAAGGATTGTGGCCTAGATATTGAAAACGAAAATTTGGGTTTTGAAAGGCCAATCGAACTCCGATTTTGGTAAATTTTATATGTATGGACTCGTGGCGAGACGAGGGTTCTGGAAATATGAGTTTCGAAGTTTTTCGAGATGTGGGCCCGAGGCTCGGGTTTTGCAAATTTCGTGATTTTTGATATTTTTCGAGTTCATTCGATTGGGTTATGTTCCATTAGCCTATTTTGATATATTTGTACTGATTTTGGCTAGTTTGGACGTGCGTGGATGCCGGTTCAAGGAGCTAAGGCGTCGCGGGCATGAGCTTTCGTCGGTTCGAGGTGGGTAATACTTGTAAATGATGTCCTGAGGGTTAGTAAACCCCGGACTTGCACATCTTAGTGCTGTGTCGAGGTGACTTGCACGCCGGATAACGGGCGTGGTGTAGAGCACCATTGGGGATTGTGACTTGGTCCGTCCCGCGTAATAAATAATAACACCTAATTGTTGAAATGAATTGGACTAATTATCATGCTTGGACTTCGTGCCGATTATTTGGATCCTTCAGGGATTGGTATCATTGTCTTGATAATACTGTGCATATTTTATTCTAAATTTAAGGTTTTAAATGGTATTTTGCTATTCAGCATTTTTATAAGGTTATGAAAAACTTGAACAAGGTCTTAATAACATTTTTTTTAGCTGTGAGCTAATATGATATTGTTCCCGTAGGGCTTTCTTGATTATTTGTTAGACTGATTGGGCCGAGAGCCATATGTTAGGGCATGACAATTTATGTGAGCATATGCATACACATGCATGGATCGGACTGCACGCCGCAGTGGTATACGGATCGGGCTGCGCGCCGTAGCAGGTGTGATATTAATATTGTGCTTGGGTTGTAGGAGCCCCTCCGGAGTCTGAACCCCCACAGTGAGCACGGGTACCCAAATTGGATCGGGCTACGCGCCGTAGCGGTCATATGCATTGCATGGCATACATACATTTGGTTTACGTGTACTACGTGGCATAACATTCAGCACTCATACATTACTGGCACACATGCATTAGTTGCCTTATTGACCGGATCTCCTGGTATAAATTGATAAGGAGTGCTGAGCCCGAGGGGCTGATTTGAGTGCGGACTTGCACTGCTTGAGATTGTATCCAGGTATTGGTATATTGTTATGAAAGAAAGTAGCTAAAATTGAGATTTCTAAATAATCTACTCACATATGCTTGAAAGGAATAAAAAGATAGTTCTGTATTGTGTAGCATGAGATAGTGCCTATCGTGGTTTTCTTCCCTTCAACATTATTTACTTTTATTACTGCTGAGTTGGAAGTACTCACACCCGACTCCCTGCACCTTGTGTGCAGATCCAGGTACATCACAGTGGAGCTGATTCTATTGCGGCTCGGGAGTGCTTTTGGACAGTCGAGGTAGCTGCCAGCGTTCGCAGGGACCTGATTCTCCAGTTTGTCTGTATTTTTGTTCTGATCATCCCACACTTGCACAGTTATATTCACTATTTACACTTTGTATACTCTCTAGAGGCTCATGAATCTTGACCCTTCGGTCTATGGGAGTTGGCACGTGTTGGGACTTGGTACCCTGTTTTTAATATATCGATCACTGTTATGCTGAAACTGGATAAAGTGAACTTGTGGCTCCGACATTGTTGTTGATTGGTCGGGCTGGCCTAGCAGTATGCTGGGCGCCATCACGACCGGATTTGGGGTCGTGACAAGGCCAGAATTTCTTTTTTGGAGATTGCTCCCTTCTTCATTTGAAGATTCTTAGTAATAACATCAAAATGACTTGATTTATCCTTAGAAGTGTCTGCCTTGTCCATTTTGACATATTCTTCTATCTTGGCTTGGATTTGCTGTATTAATTCCTCACCAAATAGTTTGCCCTGAGGGTCTGTCTGGAGTAATTTGGTCCAGAATTTATTATAAAAAATTCTTTGAAGGCAAGGAATTCCTTCATCAGTATAACTACATTGGACATCCCACTTCATAATCCATGGGATTGAAAATTCTATAAAGAAATGCATTAAAGCAATACCATCGTAAAAGATATTATCTTTTGTAACAAAATTATTTTGGGAGATATATCTACCCATTGAGCGTATAAACTCTTAAACAATGGAGGAAAGATTTCTATTGATGGACCATATAATTTCCACTATTTGAAAAACCAATTTGGAATTGGTTGACTGTTCATATTAGAACATAACTTGATGAACCAAGAATGCTTCCTATTAGGATTTTCATATAAAAAAGTTTTAATAAAACTTTCGATATAGTCCCAATAGTTAAATTTAACTTGGACTCTTTGTTCAGGATGAGTATATTCTCGATCCTTAAGGGTACTCATTCCCCATTCATCTGAAGGTATAACCTTCTTGATAATAATCTTAGAAAAATTATAAACTTTTCTTGTAATGGCAGGGTAAAAATGCTGAATATCAGCTGATCCTGTAGTAGAGAGTATTATCTCATAGTGAGTCCTGTATTTATAAGCAGGAGTAGCGTATGACGTTGTGTCAAAATACCTGTTCATTATTTGCCAGCGATTATCTTTCCATTTAAGGTCAGATTGTTCCAAAAGAATTATTAATTCTTTTGTATCTTTGCGGTTATTAACCTCAAGATTTTCACGACTATCCTCTGTTATTACTGAGGAGTAGGATGGTGTATTAGATGGTGTATTGGATGAAGTTCCTTCATCCTTTTTGGATTGTATAAAATCCATGAATTCCTTGTATAATGGATGATCCGTACTACCTCCAGTAAGGTTGGCAGCTATGAGTTGTCTATTTCCCATTTGGGAGAGAATATTATTCTCTCTGCTATTATTTGAGTTTTTGCCTCTTCCTCTTCCTCGAGGAGGCCTATATGTCGGTCTCATTTTCTGCATAAAAGTAAAATTGTTATTAGAACAAATAGCGATCTTCCATATTATCAAGATCCATATCATGTATATGATCCCTTAAATTACCATCATCATCAAAACCAACAATGGATGCAAACGTAAAAAATTGTATCATGAAATCTATATCTGGACCTATTTCTTCATCTATGATATCGTCTATTATAATATCTAGGATAAGACTCTGTAAGTCTCTAGGTAAAGGTATGACCTTTAAATAGTAATGGTAGTCTTTTCACCAAGCAAATTTGTATAAAGACTCATAAAGACAATATCTGAAGTGAGAACTTATGAGTTCAAATATTCTCTAGTGAGAAAATCAGGAAGAGTATTATCCGATCCTTTTTTATAAAAAAATTCGAAATCAAAAGGTGCTAACAAAGCTTTCCATCTTGCAAACATTTGTTTTGAAGCATCATGTTTGAAATCTTTGTTAAAAATAAATTGTGCAGCTTGACAATCAGTCATAATAATAAATTTCTGATTATATAAATCAGTTTGAAATTTCATAACACATTTGACTATAGCAAGAATTTCTTTTGCGACAGTTGCATAATTTTTCTGAGCAGTATTCCACTTTCCAGAATAGAATTGAACAAGGTATTCTTGTTTATTAGTTGGTGAACACTGTTTTAAAATGCCACCATAGCCAATATCAGAAGCATCTGTTTCAACTATTTTTTACCAAGTAGGATTGGCAAGAGTTAAATAAGGAAGGTTATAAACCTTCTGCTTAATTCTTTTGACTGAATCAGTATGATTGTCAGTCCATGCTTTAGGATTCTTCTTCAATCTATCATAAAGAAGAGCAGTATCCTGAGCAAGATCCTTTATAAAAGGAGATATATAATTTAGGCTACCAAGAAATCTTTGGAGCTGGGTTTTATCAGTAATTATATCATGAAATTTAGTAGCAAATTCAATACTTCTATTAATAGGAATAATCCTACCTTTCTCAATATTATGACCCAAAAATCTAACCGAAGTTTGGAAAATCATCATTTTTGGTCTTGATATAACTAAACCATTTTGAATTATAATTTTCCTGAATAGATCAAGATGTTTGAAATGACATTCTATATTTTTTGAAAATACAAGAATGTCATCAATATAAACAATAATAAAATCCGTATAAGGAAGAAAGATATCATTCATAATTTTTTGAAATTCCGATGGAGCATTTTTCAAACCAAAAGGCATAACATTCCATTCATATTCGCCCATTGGTACATTAAAAGCAGTTTTATATCTATCTGATTCAGATATCTGGATTTGCCAATAACCTGATTTTAAATCAAATTTTGAAAATATAATGGCATTATGAAGTCTATCAAGTAAATCCTTTTTATTAGGAATAGGATATCTAATCCATTTTAAAACCTTATTAAGAGGTTTATAATTAATAACTAAACGCGGAACTCCTCGTTCTTGTTCAGCATGCTTATTCACATAAAAAGCAGTACAAGACCATTTGGACTTTGAGGGTCTAATTAAACCCTTTTGCTGTAAGGAATCAACTTCCTTTTTGCATAACTCTAAATATTCAGAGTTCATTTGTCAAGGTCTAGCCTTGGTAGGAATATTATCCTCTAAGAAATCGTCCTCATAAGGAAGATTTATAATATGCTTTTTTCTATTCCAAAATTGATTTGGGTGATCCCCACAAATAGAAGTAGAGAACTGATTTTTGAGAAAGTTAATCTTCTCAATCAATTTAGGATTTTTTAAATCCTGATCAATAGTGATAGAACAAATTTCATTTTTTAAAAAATCAATTTGATTTTCTTTTAAAGAAATATTATCAGAAATAATCTCATTCAGAAAACGTTGGACAGGTTGAGTTATAAAATCAAAAGTGATATTTTTACCACAATAAGTGCCTGTAAAACTTTTTGTATCCCAATGTACAAAAGGCATTAATTTTATAAAAAAATGGGACGCCTAGTATTACATCTCTATCTATGTCTTTAACTAAGACAAAGGTTTTCGGAATACACAAATCCTATTGGCAAATATAAGCCTTGGGTAATTTATAAGAAATACCCATTGAAGAACCACTAGCATTTTTTAAACGATGAGTGGTTTTGTGAAAATATCTAGAAGGTATTATCCCTTCTTTAACACAATTCAAATCCGCTCCGCTATCAAATAAAGCAATAAACTCTTTTTTGAAATTGTAATCTATTAAAAGAGTTATTTTTATTAAAAACTTTTGTGAAACAAAATATTGTAGTTTTTCTAAAAATTCTTCTTCAGAAAAATCAATGGACACAAGCAAAGTGCTGGCAGTATTTTCTTCTGAAGAGCTTGGAGCTGTATTAAGCTCAGTAATTTTCACATTGGAGGTTGAAGTAATTACTTCAGAGTTTTCTAATCTAAAAACTCTTTCATCTAAAGCTATATGAGATGATTTTAGTTCCGAGATTTGTTTTTTGAGATAAGTTATCTCTGTACTCAAATCTTGAACTGTAGCTGGTCTATCCAGATGGGGCTTGTCTTTCACCATTCTTTGGATTGCAGACATGGTGTAAGGTCTTGACGAGGATGGAATATCATCCACTGTTGAATTATCCTCTAAATTATTAGGAAGTTTATCAATGATTTGAGACCTTAATTCAGGGTCTTTAATAACCCTTAACAACTCTATCATGTTGTCATTAGTCAAAACATTAAGTTCCAAATCTTTGAACTGGGAATAAATATTGGAGAGTTCATCATTAGGAACGCAACTTTGGTTGGAGCATTGTCCCTTATTATAGAACTCTTGGTCACTTTCAGAAGATGAAATATAATCTTCTTCTTGAAGTACTCTCAAGTCTTCACTAGTTGAAGACTCATGACCTGATTCAAAATCGGAATTCTCCGGAGAGGAATTTAGGAGAATCTTATAAAGAGAATCTTTAATATTCTCTTCTAGATCAAGTTCTTTAATTTTGTCCTTGATCCTGCAATCTCTTGCATAATGGCCTATTCTGCCACATTTGTAGCAGGCTTGAGGGTTTTTTGTTTTAACAAAACCCTTTCTGACTTTATGAAAAGCCTTTCTTCTTTGGGTCTTATCACGTCTTTTTTCAGGAGAACCCTTTCTCCTTCTGAAGTCCTTATGCTTATGAGACTTCTTCCTTTTTAAAGGAATATCAATGGCGAACTGTTCACAAAATTCACCTAATTGTTGTCTCTCATTGAGACGATGTTTCTTAATTTCTTGGCTTAGCTTAATCTCATTGCAAAGAGCTAAACCTTCCTGAGTGCATACACTAATAAGCTTACCGTATGAGTAGGCATCATAAGCTATACTCATTCCTGTACCTCTAAGGACCTTTCGAATCCTTTCAGCAAACAAGGAAGGAAGACCATCTATGAATTTAGTGTGACGACCCAAAGGGTCATCACTTATTTTATTAATCATTTCGAGCTTCTGAGGCCTTAAAAACCTCATTCTATGTTGCCTCGATTTACGTGCATGATCCGGGCATGTGGCCAGAAAGTTTTTATGTTGAAATTTATGAACAATGTGAGAAATTTGAAGAATTTTGATATTAATATTTATATGGTTGACTTCGGTCAACATTTTTGGTAAACGGACCCGGACCCGAGATTGGATGGTCCCGGAAGGTCCGTAGGAAAATATGGGACTTGGACATACGTCCAAAGTCGAATTCTGAGGCCTAGATCACAAGTTATGAATTTTTCTGTGAAATTATTTTAGATGTAATTGTTAAAGGAAAATGAATTAATTGACCTTGGTATCGGGCTCGTATTTTGGTTCCGACGCCCGGTACAAGTCTTAAATATTATATATGTGCTTTCTGTAGAGTTTGGTGACATTCGGATGTCGTCTGATATGTTTTGGACCTTGAGTTCCAAGTTTGAAAGTTTTGAAAACCAAAAGTATGAAAATCATGAACTTGAGGCTTGATTTGATGAAAACGGTGTGATATTGGCGATGTGATCGCACGAATAAGTTCGTAATGTGTTTTTGATGTTGTGTATATGTTTGGTTTGGAGCTCGGTGGGCTCGGGTAAAGATTTGATAGGCCATTGGTTCAATTTCTGAATTTTTGCACTGCTGGTTTTTCACCCAGCTGTTGGCTTCGCAATTGCGAAGCATTTCTCGCAATTGCGAAGGTGACAGATCAAGGCAGGGTTCGCAAATACGAACCCTTGATCGCAAATGCGAAGGGCGCCCAAGACTGTTTGGGTTCGCAAATGCGAACCAAACCTCGCAAATGCGAGGCCTTCAGTGTTAAGCCATTCTTCGCAAATGCGAAGAATTCTTCGCAAATGCGAAGGCCGCTCAGCCCAGCCTTGTTCGCAAATGCGAACAAATGTTCGCAAATGCAAAGGCCCCAGAATTGCCTTGGCTTCGCAAATGCAAACAAAAGTTCGCAAATGCGAACTTCCTAGCCTTAGCTTATTTTTCAAACTCCAGAAATTGGTCGAGGGTTCGCAATTGCGAACCCATGTTCGCAAATGCGAACACAGAGACCTGTAAATCCCGATTTTCAACTTCATTTTTCACATTTCACAACCCAAAAACACCCATTTGGCGATTTTTCACGAACTCCCTCTTCTTCAAAACAATTGTAAGTCACTTTTTACTTAATTCTTTCAATTCCTAACAACATTAATCATGTTTTTCAATAGAAATCAAAGGTTTCCATGGTAGAATTTCTTGTTTTTGGTAGAATATAGGGTTTTTCATGAATTAGGAAATTGGACCTCGAATTGAGGTCCGATTTTGAAACAAATCATATACTTGAACTCGTGGGGGGATAGGTAACCGGATTTTGGTCCGAACCCCGAGTTCCGACCATGTGGGCCCGGGGTCGAAATTCACTATTCCGGGCAGAATGTTGTAAAAGTTGTAATTGGCCTTATGAATTAGTTTGTTGAGTAGTATTGATGATATTAAATCAATTGTGTATAGATACGATTGGATTGGAGCCAAATTTGAAAGGAAAAGGCATTGCCACGGATTGAATTGTTCATAAACATTCGAGGTAAGTGTTTGTTCTATCCTAGCTTGAGGGAATAGGATTATGTGCTATGTGTTATGTGATCGAGTGCGGTGCATGGGCTGTGGTGATGAGCATCGATACATTGGCGTCTAGCATGACCGTGAGTCGTTCTTAATAAATGGACTATACCATTAGTCAAACCTAAGGTAATTTATCAATTAGGTACCTTTGAAAAAATAGGTTTGAAACAGGTAGTTAAGACTACTGAAGAGACTATCACTGTAGATAGTGATCATGCTACTTTTAGACTATTATCTGAAAGTGATTTTGCCCCTTATAGGGATTCACATAGATTTATACATATCAGTTTAATACAAGTTGCCTTTAAGCCACTTACTTTAAGAGGCTTACTTGAAAGCTTTATAGCGTCTCTCAGAGATGGCAGAAACCAGAACTGGGAAAATTTTCTTATAGGGACTGTGCAAACCAGTTTGGCTTATGGCCCTGTTTATTTTAATGCTTATCCAAATTTACAGATTTCTCTTAATGACAAGAACTCTTTAAATGCTTTAATACTTAGCATTAAATTACATGGTTATGCTTATTTACCTGGCACAGAAGTTATATGTATATGTTATAGAATTTATTTTAAACCTTTATATACTCTAAATCCTATGTGCAAAATTATGGATTTCAAAAATGAAACTATTCTTATAGAAACTAACTTTGGAAAATCCAAAGTAATTACCAGAAGACCTATTAAATGGGATGAAATTGACTTCCCAAAAGAATGGGTCATAGAGGAAGTAGTTGCCCCTCAAAATACTGGTAATACTGAGGTTACTCAAATTGAACAAACCTCAGATGGTACAGTTAAGATTAGGTTCAATGAACCTATTCAGACTGATAATATCAGTTCATTTTCTAGAATGACTAGATCAAATTCTTCTTATATTTCTCCAATTGATTATGTGGTAGATTTTCCATCTAGAGCTTCTACGTCTCAAATTAGAGATAATAACAAAATTGATAGTATAAAAATTGGTTTAGATGATATCGTCAAGATTAATTCAGATCTTGAACCTACTCCATCCGAAATGGATTTTTCAAATGGTGTGGATGATGCCTGAAAACCAAATAGATTTTAGTCCGGGTTCACCGGCAAGAAAACTAATTTTAGAAGAATTTCTAAAACCCAGATGGGCTATTTTCATAAAATGGTTTCATGAAAACATGACTAGTGATTTAATACAATTTTTTAGAAATGATTTTTATACTGATATTAGCAAAAAGAACAAAATTATTGCTTTTGTTCCTTGGTTTATGTCTAAACATGTTTATAACTATATTTTTGTTCTAAAAAGAGATTATATCCTTACTAGTGGGAAAACCACTAAATCAGTTTTTCCACCCCAACAATCTTTTCAAATGGGAGAAAAGGACAAAATTGTTTATTTTACTGCTTTTTTGAAATTATTTGAAAATGATGTTGCAGCAATTACTGCTAAAAACTTGAATACTATGCTTACTCAGAATAATTATACTAATATGTATGTTAGTATTCTGGGAGAACATGTTATTATAATCCAAGAGAAATTGGGCAAGCTTATAACAGAGGTCCAAAAGATTTCTCATAAGGAGGATAAGGGTAAGGAGCAAATTGCTACAACCAGTATCCAACCTCCACCGGAGGTAAAAGACTTTAAAACCAAAAGTCTTAATGATCTGGAAGAACTTCTTACTAAGAAGTTTGCAGAGTTTAAGATTAGTCCTTTAACTCTAGAGCATAGACCTGATAAAGGTAAAAGAATTCAGGTGAATGATGAGATTAATAAAATCTCTGAAAAATATGCTCGTAAACCTTACCAAAGGATGTTCTACTATCCTAGACCAACCCCACAGGATGTTCTATTGGAAGAACTTGATAATGACCACTATCACCAAGGTTATAGTGGGTCTGATATCTATGAATGGAATATAGATGGTCTTGCTGAAAGACAAATTTATACCATGGTACATAGAATGCTTATGTACAGTACGATCTGTAAGGTTAATAAGAATGAAGATAAAGCAATAGCAGAAATGCTTATTGCTAGATTTACTGGTCAGCTTAAAGGCCGGTGGGATAATTATCTTACTCATGATCAACGTATTGAGATCATGAAAGCAACCAAAATCGAGGGTGATAAGACTATTCAAAATGCAGTCTATTCCTTGGTTCTTAATATTATAGAACATTTTTCTGGAAGATGGTCTGATAATAGTGAGACCATTAGGACTATGCTTCAGAATTTGAGATGTCCGACCCTCACATCTTTTAGATGGTACAAAGATGTTTTCTTATCGCGAGTGATGGAATTACCAGAGAGTAATAATACTCACTGGAAGGCAAAATTCATAGATGGTCTTCCTTCCTTGTTTGCTGAAATGATTCGAAAGGTCCTTAGAGGTACATGAATGAGTATAGCTTATGATGCCTACTCATACGGTAAGCTTATTAGTGTATGCACTCAGGAAGGTTTAGCTCTTTGCAATGAGATTAAGCTAAGCCAAGAAATTAAGAAACATCGTCTCATTGAGAGACAACAATTAGGTGAATTTTGTGAACAGTTCGCCATTGATATTCCTTCAAAAAGGAAGAAGTCTTATAAGCATAAGGACTTCAGAAGGAGAAAGGGTTCTCCTGAAAAAAGACGTGATAAGACCCAAAGAAGAAAGGCTTTTCATAAAGTCTGAAAGGGTTTTGTTAAAACAAAAAACCCTCAAGCCTGCTACAAATGTGGCAGAATAGGCTATTATGCAAGAGATTGCAGGATCAAGGACAAAATTAAAGAACTTGATCTAGAAGAGAATATTAAAGATTCTCTTTATAAGATTCTCCTAAATTCCTCTCCGGAGAATTCCGATTTTGAATCAGGTCATGAGTCTTCAACTAGTGAAGACTTGAGAGTACTTCAAGAAGAAGATTATATTTCATCTTCTGAAAGTGACCAAGAGTTCTATAATAAGGGACAATGCTCCAACCAATGTTGCGTTCCTAATGATGAACTCTCCAATATTTATTCCCAGTTCAAAGATTTGGAACTTAATGTTTTGACTAATGACAACATGATAGAGTTGTTAAGGGTTATTAAAGACCCTGAATTAAGGTGTCAAATCATTGATAAACTTCCTAATAATTTAGAGGATAATTCAACAGTGGATGATATTCCATCCTCGTCAAGACCTTACACCATGTCTGCAATCCAAAGAATGGTGAAAGACAAGCCCCATCTGGATAGACCAGCTACAGTCCAAGATTTGAGTACAGAGATAACTTATCTCAAAAAACAAATCTCGGAACTAAAATCCTCTCATATAGCTTTAGATGAAAGAGTTTTTATATTAGAAAACTCTGAAATAATTACTTCAACCTCCAATGTGAAAATTACTGAGCTTAATACAGCTCCAAGCTCTTCAGAAGAAAATACTGCCAGCACTTTGCTTGCGTCCATTGATTTTTCTGAAGAAGAATTTTTAGAAAAACTACAGTATTTTGTTACACAAAAGTTTTTAATAAAAATAACTCTTTTAATAGATTACAATTTCAAAAAAGAGTTTATTGCTTTATTTGATAGCGGAGCAGATTTGAATTGTGTTAAAGAAGGGATAATACCTTCTAGATATATTCACAAAACCACTCATCGTTTAAAAAATGCTAGTGGTTCTTCAAAGGGTATTTCTTATAAATTACCCAAGGCTTATATTTGCCAACATGATTTGTGTATTCCGGAAACCTTTGTCTTAGTTAAAGACATAGATAGAGATGTAATACTAGGCGTCCCATTTTTTTATAAAATTAATGCCTTTTGTACATTGGGATACAAAAAGTTTTACAGGCACTTATTGTGGTAAAAATATCACTTTTGATTTTATAACTCAACCTGTCCAACGTTTTCTGAATGAGATCATTTCTGATAATATTTCTTTAAAAGAAAATCAAATTGATTTTTTAAAAAATGAAATTTGTTCTATCACTATTGATTAGGATTTAAAAAATCCTAAATTGATTGAAAAGATTAACTTTCTCAAAAATCAGTTCTCTACTTCTATTTGTGGGGATCACACAAATCAATTTTGGAATAGAAAAAAACATATTATAAATCTTCCTTATGAGGACGATTTCTTAGAAGATAATATTCCTACCAAGGCTAGAACTTGCCAAATGAACTCTGAATATTTAGAGTTATGCAAAAAGGAAGTTGATTCCTTACAGCAAAAGGGTTTAATTAGACCCTCCAAGTCCAAATGGTCTTGTACTGCTTTTTATGTGAATAAGCATGCTGAACAAGAACGAGGAGTTCCGCGTTTAGTTATTAATTATAAACCTCTTAATAAGGTTTTAAAATGGATTAGATATCCTATTCCTAATAAAAAGGATTTACTTGATAGACTTCATAATGCCATTATATTTTCAAAATTTGATTTAAAATCTGGTTATTGGCAAATCCAGATATCTGAATCAGATAGATATAAAACTGCTTTTAATGTACCAATGGGCCAATATGAATGGAATGTTATGCCTTTTGGTTTGAAAAATGCTCTATCGGAATTTCAAAAAATTATGAATGATATCTTTCTTCCTTATACGGATTTTACTATTGTTTATATTGATGACATTCTTGTATTTTCAAAAAATATAGAATCTCATTTCAAACATCTTGATCTATTCAGAAAAATTATAATTCAAAATGGTGTAGTTATATCAAGACCAAAAATGATGATTTTCCAAACTTCTGTTAGATTTTTGGGTCATAATATTGAGAAAGGTAGGATTATTCCTATTAATAGAAGTATTGAATTTGCTTCTAAATTTCCTGATATAATCACTGATAAAACCCAGCTCCAAAGATTTCTTGGTAGCCTAAATTATATCTCTCCTTTTATAAAGGATCTTGCTCAGGATACTGCTCTTCTTTATGATAGATTGAAGAAGAATCCTAAAGCATGGACTGACAGTCATACTGATTCAGTCAAACGAATTAAGCAGAAGGTTTATAACCTTCCTTGTTTAACTCTTGCCAATCCTACTTGGCAAAAAATAGTTGAAACAGATGCTTCTGATATTGGCTATGGTGGCATTTTAAAACAGTGTTCACCAACTAATAAACAAGAATACCTTTTTCAATTCTATTCTGGAAAGTGGAATACTGCCCAGAAAAATTATGCAACTGTGGCAAAAGAAATTCTTGCTATAGTGAAATGTGTTATGAAATTTCAAAATGATTTATATAATCAGAAATTTATTATTATGACTGATTGTCAAGCTGCAAAATTTATTTTTAACAAAGATTTCAAACATGATGTTACAAAACAAATGTTTGCAAGATGGCAATCTTTGTTAGCACCTTTTGATTTTGAAATTTTTTATAAAAAAGGATCGGATAATACTCTTCCTGATTTTCTCACTAGAGAATATTTGAACTCATAAGCTCTCATTTCAGATATTGTCTTTATAAGCCTTTATACAAATTTCCTTGGTGAAAAGACTACCATTACTATTTTAAAGGTCATACCTTTACCTAGTGTTACGACCCGGCTCGTCGTCACGGGAATTTCCACCCCGTTATGTTATAATTTCATGTTTTATGATTTTATATTAGTGTTAGAGTCTATCGGGCGAGTTAGGAGTGAATTGGATTGAAAATGAGGCATATAGCCTTTTTGAAGGAAACTTGAATAAGGAAAGTCAACCCGGAGTTGACTATTTGGTTAGAGGGCTCTGGAATCGGATTCTGATGATTCGGTTAGTTCCGGGAAGTGATTTGTAACTTAGGGGAGCGATCGGAATTGAATTTGGAGGCCCGGTGTAGAAATAGGCTTGAATTGGCTAAGGTTAAATTTTGGCGAAATCCGAACGGTAGGTGAGATTTTGATCCGAGGGTTCAGAATAGAATTCCGATAGTTGCGGTAGCTTCGTTATGTGATTTTGGATATGTCCGCAAAATTTCAGGTCATTCGGACGTCGTTTGGTCGGGTTTTTGATTGATTGTGTAATTCGGAATGTTTTAAGGAATTTAGGCTTGAATCCATGTGTAATTGGTGATTTTGATGTTTAGTATGGTGTTTTTATGATTGGAACAAGTTCGTATCGTGTTTTGGAGTATATTGGTGGTTTTCTTTGGGGTCCCGGGGGCCTCGGGATGAATTCGGGGGTCCAAACGGACCATTTTGTGCTAAATGCACTGCTGTTTCTGCTGCAATTAGTGTAGAATCGCGTAGAGTAAAGCTGGGAAGCTCTGCGATCGCAAGGGGGAGACTGCGATCGCATAATGTATTGGAATGAGGCCGGAAAATTTGTTCTTCGCGATCGCGGAAGGAGTGATGCGATCGCGTAAGGTCGACTGGTTGTGCATCGCGATCGTGATGTGTAGTGTGCGATCGCGTAGGTCTGGGATTTAGAACAGTGCGATCGCGGGTGGTTTCACGCGATCGCGAAGTGTTGAGGCATGAGGCAGTGCGATCGTGTAGGGAATGTCGCGATCGCGTAGAGTAATTTTGGAGCCTAGTGAATTTGTTATCGTGATTGCGAGCCTGGGGCTGCGATTGCAGAAGGTCGCCTAGCAGTCAGTGAATTAATATAACAGAACAGTCCAGTCGCGAACCCCATACCCAAAACCTCCATTTTTGAGTTCCAAGAGAAGAAATTGACGGGAGATTGC
This sequence comes from Nicotiana noctiflora, assembly GCA_032618575.1. Lineage (NCBI taxonomy): Eukaryota > Viridiplantae > Streptophyta > Magnoliopsida > Solanales > Solanaceae > Nicotiana > Nicotiana noctiflora. Next base: position 56,026 of record JASVEL010001983.1, on the reverse strand, counting down.
CGGGAAATCATCGAGGTTTCGTTGGAGGTAAGTTTTGTGGCTTAATTACATCATTTTAAGATGAAATCCTTGGTTAATTTTCTGTAAATGGGAGATTAAAGGTGGGTTTGAGCCCTAGGCCTAAATGGAAGAAAAACACTGATTTGAGTGGGCAAATGGAGTCCGATTTTAGTAAGTTTTATATGCCTAGACTCGTATCGAGATGAGGATTCCGAATATGTGACTTTTGTAATTTTTCGAGAAGTGTACCGAAAGTCGGGTTTTGACAACTTTGGGAATTTTGATGTAAATTGAGTTGTATTGAATGGGTGTTGTCCCATTGGCATAATTTGTTGTGTTTCTACTGTATTTGATCAGATTCTACGCATGCGGAGCTTGATTCTCGTGGCAAGCGCATCGCGGACTAGTCGTCGCGCCGTATTGAGGTGAGTAATAGATGTGGGTGATGACCAGCGGGTTCGAAACCCCGGTATACCACTTTGTGACGCTGTATAGCGGCGAGACACGTACTCTCTTATGAGTGCGGGGTCGATTGTGATTGTGGACTATGGCTTAGTCCGACCTGTTGATACTATATATTATGATATTGGCCACTCTTGAGTCGTTGAACCCCTTTTTTGGGCGGTTGAGTATACATGTGGGCTGTGAGCCAGTTATTGGATCACGCGAGGATTGTTATCATTGTCTTATCATATTGACATGTTAGTTACTACTAGTCCGTAGCTATTTCTGTTATCATGCCATTTCCAAACTCTGGAACTTGATATTACTGTCTTTCCAACTGAAAAATGATAAAAGAGTTTTCAAACTACTTTTGAGCCTGCGAGGCTGCATTTGCATATTAGCTGACTGGTAGTGGATCGGGCTGCGCGCCGCAGCGGTATATATGTTGGATCGGACTGCACGCCGCAGTGATATTATGCTTGGGCTGTAGGAGCCCCTCCGGAGTCCGAACCCCCACAGTGAGCATGGGTACCCAAATTGGATCGGGCTACGCGCCGTAGCGGTCATATCATGCATTGCATTGCATTTAGCTACATCTGCTAGCTGTTATACTGTTTTGCTGGTACTTGATGGTACAGGTACAGTTGATATTGATTCCGTGATAGGGTATTTGACTACAGCTTTACATAGTGCTTTATTGCGGATTTCTTATCTGCGCTGTCTTACCCTTGTTTATTACCACTGAGTCTGGCAGTACTCATTTTACTCCTTGCACCTTGTGTGCAGATCCAGGTACCTCTCAGCAGTGATCCAGTAGTTGTGCGAGGCGACGTTTGTGGATATTCGAGGTAGCTGCAGAGTCCGCAGGACCCGACATTCCTTCCTACTGTCTTTTGATTTTGTATTGACATTTCTTTCCGTACTTGGTATCTTGTAAACTATTATACACTTTTGTTCATAGAGGCTCATGACTCTTGACCCTTCGGTCTATGGGAGTTGGTGTATTATGGGACTTGGTTCCCCGTTTTCGTTATATGTATCGTTGTTGCTTCGTGATTTGATATGCTTAAATAGGCTAAAGAGAGCTTCTAGCTCCGTTATTGTTATTGATTGGTCAGGCTGGCTTAGCAATGTGCTGGGCGCCATCACGACCAGATTTGGGGTCGTGATAAGTTGGTATCAGAGCCTAGGTTTACTAGGCCTCATGAGTCTTGAGCCGGTTGGTAGAGTCTTGTGGGTCGGTACGGGGACGCCTGTACTTATCCTCGGGAGGCTGCGAACCTTTAGGAAACACTTCACTTTTCTTGAACTCTGTCATGCGATCTTGTTGTTCCGAGAACTAAACTTCTATATTCTATTCTCTCGCAGATGGCGAGAACGCGAGCATCAGGACGAAGTGGACGACCTCCATTTCAACCTGTTAGAGGTCGTGGGCGCGGTCGTATTAGAGGTAGAGGTAGGGCAGCTGAGGCTGTTATAACCCATATCCACACACGTTAGTTCATTCCATAAGTTATATAACACAAATCCAAGAAGGAATTATCCTTGAGATGATAAGAAGTTAATCCGATTAATCTTAAGTGATACAAGGGTGCATAAGGGTGATTAACAAGTATTAGAAGTTAAACGAATCAAGGATGCTATAACTCGTACTTTTGGGTAAACCTATAGATGCTTAGTATACTTAGGAGGTCATGCTTTAAGGTATTTGAATCATATAATATCCGTATCATAAGTCTTGAAGTCAAACGAGTTATGAAACAAAAGTCGACAAAAGTTGTTGCAACTTAGGTTCATAGTTTTACCTAAACTTTAGGTCAAATGTTATTACGTATTTCTCCCAATATACTTGGAATTACGGGGTGATCTACCCACCAAATTGAAGATCTATGAGTCTAGTTTCCAACGCATTAAACGGTTTAGCAATACGACATTGGAATAGAGAGATATAGACATTTTCGTGAGACTGCACAAGCTGCTAGGTGCAAGTAGGTGAGTCACCTACTTGGTTAATGTCGGCCCAAAAGAGGGAATTTCGGGTCAGATAAGCAGCCCATTAAAAGGCTTATCTTCTGCAATATATACCTCTTTATATTTCACAAATAACCAGACCTAAGACCCTGCAAAATTCCTCCCAAAAAGTATCCTCAAACCCTAATTGATTTTCCCTCTCTTTCAAGTTCAAATTGGGGGTAAACACTAGAGTTTGAAGAACCAAGTTAAAGGCTGAGTTATCCAACAACAAAGGTGAGTTTACTGCTATATTTCATACATTTATTCTTCTGTAAATTCATGGTAATTCGTTATATACATGTAAGAACTCACGGGACGGTGATCGGAAGCCGTGAGTTCAAGTTATTCACTTGTAGCGGACTGTTTTGTGGACTGTTTTGTGTTGCTGTTGGGCTGCGTCTTTATTACTGTTTTGTGGAGTTTTGGAGGAGTCAGGGTGTGGAGAAACACCATATATATGTTGGGTTGTGGTCTGCTAGTTCTTCGTAATATTTTTGGGTCATTTGGTACGACTATAGTGGCCGTCATATGTATGATGTGATTAGGTTGTGTGTGGACTGTTTTGGGAGGCTCAATATGTTTATTATTGATGTTGTTTAGGCTGTTTGGTGATTGTTTTGAATGGTGTGAAGTCATACATATAGGGGAGATGCTGTCCGTTTTATCACAAAATAGGTTGTGATTGGTACATAATAGTTGCGACGCTTAAACATTAACGATAGTGTCATTTCGCCTATTGTAGACTAAGGAGTCATGATGTTTGCATAGCTTGAGGTTGTGGCAGTATATACAAGGTATGTGTGGCTATCCCTTTCCTTCTTTTGCACGACTCCGATTAACATAATGTAATGAACGAGCTTCCAAAGATACTCTATTCTTAGAAGCTAAGCAGTACTTACATTGTTTCCCCTCTTATGGAACGATTGATGTTGATGTTGCTTCTCTTATTCTTATGTTATCAATCTTGTTGGTACTTCCTGATTCCTATAAGGTTCATAGTGAAGAGTTAGTCCTAATAAGGTGTACATAGGATACCGACCTTATGTCACTCCGAAAGGTCTACAAGGTGTTTCCATGAGTCGAGCATGCATTATATATATGTATCTATTTTACTCTACCGAGCCGCGCTATAGTCGGCCGGGTACGGCACCTATTGTGCAACCACCGATCAGTTGGGTTTTACCGAGCTCCACGTGGCCGGGTACGATTCTACCGAGCCTTATAATGGCCGGGTACGTTTTTACCAAGCCTATTATGGCCGGGTACGACATGATGATGATGATGCCCACAAAGGCGTATGTTTTAAAAGATTATGTATTTATACACATGTATCATGCATTTCATGTCAGTAGCCCTCAGAGGTACTCAGATGTTACAGGTTGTATATTCTCTGTCCCTACTGTTCGTATTTATGGTTCTCTGCCTTACATACTCAGTACTTTATTCGTACTGACGTCCTTTTATTTGTGGACGCTGCATGTCGTGCTGCAGGTCCTGATAGACATGCAGGTGTAGCTCCCCCATCACAGTAGGTTGTCCAGTTCAGCGGTGATTGGCGAGATCCCTTCTCCGGACTTGCCTTGGTTTTGGTATGCATTTTTGTTATAGACATTATGGGTATGTCGGGGCCTTGTTCCGGCTATGTTGTAGCACTTATGTTCCTTTAGAGGCTCATAGACAAGTGTCGACTCATGTATAGTTTGGTATGCCTTGTCGGCTGGTTTTTGTTGTATAGTCTTTCATTTTAGCGTGGTAGCTTGTACCATATGTATATAGTTTCTTGATTGTCTAGTCATCCCATGTTATGTAGGTTCATGCAATCATATTTTATTGTTGGTTATTCATGATCCATGTCTACCATTTATATTGGTCTCGTCAGCCTAAAAGATAATAAAGAAGGTTAGATAAAATGTACGTTGGTGCTCGGCAAGTAAGGTCGGGTGCTAGTCATGGTCCTCCTGTTTGGGTCGTGACAAACTTGGTATCAGAGCAAGTCCGTCCTAGGGATTGTCTATGAGCCATGTCTAGTAGAGTCTTGATTATGGATGTGTAGCGCGCCACATTTATAATCAGGAGGCTACGTGACATCTAGGGTTGTTACCTTCTTCTTGAATCTAGATCGTGCATAGAGTTGAGTCGTAAGTGTTCGTCTCTAATATTCACCTTGTTTTCTTTCAGCGATGCCTTTGACTAGGAAACAAACAATTAGTAGACGGCTTGATACAGCTGCAGGAGAGGGTACCAGTCAGGTGCCCCAAGCCAGAGCAGGCCAAAGTGAGGCTCAGAGTGAGATGCCGTCTCATACCTCATCTACTACGTCTCCTCCAGAGGATATTAGGTGGCACCCAGCACCTCCAGCTCCTCCGTCTGGCACTACAGACCAGGATATGCGGAGTGCTTTGCAGTTATTGACTAGCTTGGTAGCTGCTCAGGCTCAGAGGCAGAATACATGTGCTGCTGATAAACCAGTTAGTACGAGAGTTCGTGATTTTATTAATTTAGACCCTCCAGTGTTTACCGGATCAGACCCCAAGGAGGATCCGCGGACTTTTATTGACCAGGTTCATCGTACACTACGGGTTATGCATGTTAGTGATACAGAGGCAGTAGAGTTGGCTTCTTATCGGCTACGGGATTTAGCGGTTCTTTGGTATGATAGTTGAGAGAGATCCAGGGGTCCGAACGCTCCTCCAGCTGTGTGGAAGGATTTTTCTGAGGCCTTTCTTCGTCACTATTTGCCAGTTGAGATACGACGAGCTAGAGCTGATAAGTTCTTGAACCTTAGACAAGGTAATATGAGTGTGCGAGAGTATAGTATGCAGTTTGATTCTTTAGCAAGGTATGCTCCCCATATGGTGGCCGAGATGAGTGATAGGGTGCATTTGTTCGTGAACGGGTTGGGACCCCATCTGATAAATGAGTGTATGACAGCCTCCTTAGTAGAAGGCATGGATATTTCCCATATTCAAGCATATGCTCAGACCCTAGAGGATCGTAAGCACTAGCAGAGGGCAGATAGGGAGCAGGATAGGGGCCAACATAAGAGGGCGAGATTTGCAAGGTATTCTGATGACTTAAGAGGCAGCGCCAGGCCCCAGTCTTCGAGGAGTTCGGCGCCATCTGTAGCTAGTGCTCCTCCACAGTTTCAGAGGCCTCGATATGATCGATCCTATTCTGGTCCAGGTCAGAGTTCGCAGGCATCTGGATCGCAACATCACAGGGATACTAGTCAGACGAAACCCCCAACACCACGTTGTGATCAGTGCGGCAAGGCCCACTTTGGACTGTGCCATCGAGGTTCTGATGCGTGTTATTCTTGCGGACAGCCTGGCCATATGATGAGGGATTGTCCTAACAGGGGAGGTGATGGTATGGCTCAGCCGACTAGATCTGTGTCTGGTTCTTCCTCATCAGTTCGACCTCCAGCACGGGGTTTTCAGCAGTCGACAGGTCGTGGTAGAGGTAGAGGTGCAGGACCGAGTTCGAGTGGTGCACAAAATCGAACATATGCTCTAGTAGGTCGACAGGATCTCGAGTCATCTCCAGATGTTGTTACAGGTATATTATCTGTGTTTTCTTATGATGTATATGCATTGATTGATCCGGGATCTACATTATCATATGTTACACCCTTTTTGGCTAATAAGTTTGGCATTGAACCTGAATGATAAGTAAACCCCTTGCGGTATCTACTCCAATAGGAGATTCTGTGATTGCTAGAAGGGTATATAGAGGTTGCACTCTGATGATTTGTAGTCGTCAAACCTCGGCAGATTTATTTGAGTTAGAAATGGTTGATTTTGATGTGATACTGGGAATGGACTGGTTGGCCTCACGCTATGAAAATGTTGACCGTCGTATGAAGATGGTTAAGTTTCAATTTCCTGGTGAACCCGTCATTGAATGGAAGGGGAACATTGCTACATCGAAAGGTAGGTTTATTTCCTATCTTAAGGCAAGGAAAATGATCTCAAAAGGTTACATTTATCATCTTGTTCGTGTTAGGGATGCAGAGGCGAAGCTGCCTACTCTACAATCTATCCCCGTGGTCAATGAATTTCCAGATGTTTTCCCAAATAAACTCCCAGGCCTTCCTCCAGAAAGGGAGATTGAGTTTAGCATTGATGTGTTGCCCGACACTCAACCGATTTCTATCCCTCCATATAGAATGGCCCCGGCAGAGCTGAGAGAGTTGAAGGCGCAGTTAAAGGACTTGCTGGATAAGGGCTTCATTAGACCTAGCACTTCACCTTGGTGTGCGCCAGTCCTATTCGTGCGGAAGAAAGATGGGTCATTACGGATGTGTATCGACTATCGGCAGTTGAATAAGTTTACTATAAAGAACAAGTATCCACTTCCAAGAATTGACGACCTATTTGACCAACTCCAGGGTGCCAAGTATTTCTCCAAGATTGACTTACGTTCAGGATATCATCAGGTGAGGGTTAAGGAGAAGGATATTCTAAAGACGGCCTTTCGGACAAGATATGGGCACTTTGAGTTCTTGGTGATGTCGTTCGGGCTAACAAATGCCCCAGCAGCTTTTATGGATCTCATGAATACTGTATTCAGGCCCTATCTTGATGCGTTCATGATTGTATTCATTGATGACATTCTGGTGTATTCTCGTTCGGAGGAGGAACATGCGAGCCACTTGCGGATAGTATTACGGATGCTTCAGGATCGTAAGTTATATGCTAAGCTCGCCAAATGTGAATTCTGGCTGAACTCAGTAGCATTCTTTGGCCATGTGATATCTGACGAGGGTATTAGTGTCGACACTCAGAAGATTGATGCAGTAAAGAATTGGCCGAGACCAACAACACCATCAGAAGTCCGTAGCTTCCTGGGGCTAGCAGGATATTATAGGCGGTTTGTAGAAGGGTTTTCCTCTATATCAGCACCATTGACTAAGTTAACACGGAAAGCTACCAAGTTCCAGTGGTCTAACACTTGTGAACGTAGTTTTCAGGAGCTGAAGGATCGATTGACATCCGCACCGGTGCTCACTCTCCCTGAAGGAACAGAAGGATTTGTGGTATATTGTGATGCCTCAGGTATAGGTTTGGGGTGCGTGTTGATGCAGCATGGGAAGGTGATTTCATATGCATCAAGACAATTGAAGAAGCATGAAAAGAATTATCCAACCCATGATTTGGAATTGGCTGCAGTAATATATGCTTTGAAGATATGGCGGCACTACTTATACGGCGTCCATGTTGACATCTACACAGATCACAAGAGTCTACAATACATCTTCAAGTAGAAAGAGTTGAATTTGAGGCAGCGTAGGTGGCTTGAATTACTGAAGGACTACGACGTCGAGATATTGTATCATCCCGGTAAAGCCAATGTTGTGGCAGATGCTCTCAGCCGTAAGTCAATGGGAAGCTTAGTACATATTGATGCAGGTAGATGGGGTTGACTAAAGAGCTTCATCAGCTAGCCAATATGAGAATCAGATTGTTAGACTCTGATGACGGAAGTGTTACTGTACAGAATACATCAGAATCATCTTTGGTAGCAGAGGCAAAAGCACGGCAATATGAAGATCCTATCTTACTACGATTGAGAGAGAACATTCAGCAGTGTAAAATTACGGCTTTTGAGATCGGAGGAGATGGGGCACTGAGATACCAGGGCCGATTATGTGTGCCGAATGTAGCAGGGTTGCGAGAAAAGATTATGAATGAAATTCATCAATCCCGATATTTCATCCATCCTGGCTCAACAAAGATGTATCATGATGTCAAGGAGCAGTATTGGCGGGATAACATGAAAAAGTCTATTGCAGAATTTGTAGCCCAGTGTCCCAATTGTCAACAAGTAAAGACAGAACATCAGAAACCCGGTGGATTGCTTCAGAATATAGAAATTCCGACCTGGAAATGGGAGGTGATTAATATGGACTTCGTTATTGGATTACCTCGATCTTATCATAAGTTTGACTCTATTTGGGTGATCGTTGATCGACTTACAAAATGTGCTCATTTTTTGCCAGTTAAGACAACTTACTCGGCTGAAGATTATGCGAAGTTGTATATCAAGGAGATTGTTAGGCTTCATGGTGTGCCGGTATCTATTATATCAGATCGAGGAGCTCAATTTACGGCTAACTTTTGGAGGTCTTTTCAGAAAGGTTTAGGCACACAGGTGAATCTCAGCACTGCATTTCATCCGCAGACTGACGGACAGGCTGAACGTACCATTCAGACATTGGAAGATATGCTACGAGCATGTGTTCTAGATTTTAAAGGAAATTGGGATGACCATCTTCCACTCATAGAATTTGCCTACAATAATAGCTACCATTCCAGTATTAAAATGGCCCCATATGAGGCACTATATGGGAGGAGATGTAGATCACCAGTTGGATGGTTTGAAGTCGGTGAAACAGAATTATATGGGCCAGATTTGATTCACCAAGCCATTGAGAAGGTGAAAGTGATACAGGAACGATTGAGGACGGCACAAAGCAGGGCAAAAGTCTTATTCCGATGTCCGACGTCGTGATCTAGAATTTGAGGTTGGTGATTGGGTTTTCCTGAGGATTTCACCAATGAAGGGTGTTATGCGTTTTGGGAAGAACGGTAAGCTGAGTCCAAGGTATATCGGTCCGTATAAAATTCTTCAACGAATTGGTCAAGTTGCTTATGAGTTAGAATTGCCATCCGAATTAGAATTTGTCCACCCGGTATTCCATGTATCTATGTTGAGGAAATGTATTGGAGACCCTTCTCGAGTTGTCCCTATCAAAGATGTTCAAGTTACAGAGGATCTATCATATGAAGAAGTGCCAGTGGCCATATTAGATCGACAAGTCCGCAAGCTGAGAACAAAAGATGTAGCTTCCGTCAAAGTATTGTGGAGGAACAAGAATGTGAAAGAAATGACATGGGAAGCGGAAGAAGAGATGAAGTCTAAATACCCTTACCTATTCCAGAATGATGATAACAAGGATGTTGGTGGAACGCAAGATACATTATAAAGGTGAAATGGCTTTATGAGGTAAGCAATAACTTGAGAACTCTCTTCCTTAATACAAAGTGGTGATATGTAAATAATGTCCATGTCCATAATGCTTTGTGTATCCTTGTGTGGTCATACTTTGAGATTCACTGCTTGCAAATTTTGCTAGTGACCATTTTATAGGGGAAAATTGACCAAAAATTTCTGCTAGAATCCACGATGATTTGGACTCCCCATAAACCCTTACATTCGGGGACGAATGTTCCTAAGGGGGGGAGGGTGTTATAACCCATATCCACACACATTAGTTCATTCCATAAGTTAGATAACACAAATCCAAGAAGGAATTATCCTTGAGATGATAAGAAGTTAATCCGATTAATCTTAAGTGATACAAGGGTGCATAAGGGTGATTAACAAGTATTAGAAGTTAAACGAATCAAGGATGCTATAACTCGTACTTTTGGGTAAACCTATAGATGCTTAGTATACTTAGGAGGTCATGCTTTAAGGTATTTGAATCATATAATATCCGTATCATAAGTCTTGAAGTCAAACGAGTTATGAAACAAAAGTCGACAAAAGTTGTTGCAACTTAGGTTCATAGTTTTACCTAAACTTTAGGTCAAATGTTATTACGTATTTCTCCCAATATACTTGGAATTACGGGGTGATCTACCCACCAAATAGAAGATCTATGAGTCTAGTTTCCAACGCATTAAACGGTTTAGCAATACGACATTGGAATAGAGAGATATAGACATTTTCGTGAGACTGCACAAGCTGCTAGGTGCAAGTAGGTGAGTCACCTACTTGGTTAATGTCGGCCCAAAAGAGGGAATTTCGGGTCAGATAAGCAGCCCATTAAAAGGCTTATCTTCTGCAATATATACCTCTTTATATTTCACAAATAACCAGACCTAAGACCCTGTAAAATTCCTCCCAAAAAGTATCCACAAACCCTAATTGATTTTCCCTCTCTTTCAAGTTCAAATTGGGGGTAAACACTAGAGTTTGAAGAACCAAGTTAAAGGCTGAGTTATCCAACAAAAAAGGTGAGTTTACTGCTATATTTCATACATTTATTCTTCTGTAAATTCAGGGTAATTCGTTATATACATGTAAGAACTCACGGGACGGTGATCGGAAGCCGTGAGTTCAAGTTATTCACTTGTAGCGGACTGTTTTGTGGACTGTTTTGTGTTGCTGTTGGGCTGCGTTTTTATTACTGTTTTGTGGAGTTTTGGAGGAGGCAGGGTGTGGAGAAACACCATATATATGTTGGATTGTGGTCTGCTAGTTCTTCGTAATATTTTTGGGTCATTTGGTACGACTATAGTGGCCGTCATATGTATGATGTGATTAGGTTGTGTGTGGACTGTTTTGGGAGGCTCAATATGTTTATTATTGATGTTGTTTAGGCTGTTTGGTGATTGTTTTGAATGGTGTGAAGTCATACATATAGGGGAGGTGCTGTCCGTTTCATCACAAAATAGGTTGTGATTGGTACATAATAGTTGCGACGCTTAAACGTTAACGATAGTGTCATTTCTCCTATTGTAGACTAAGGAGTCGTGACGTTTGCATAGCTTGAGGTTGTGGCAGTATATACAAGGTATGTGTGGCTATCCCTTTCCTTCTTTTGCATGACTCCGATTAACATAATGTAATGAACGAGCTTCCAAAGATACTCTATTCTTAGAAGCTAAGCAGTACTTACATTGTTTCCCCTCTTATGGAACGATTGATGTTGATGTTGCTTCTCTTATTCTTATGTTATCAATCTTGTTGGTACTTCCTAATTCCTATAAGGTTCATAGTGAAGAGTTAGTCCTAATAAGGTGTACATAGGATACCGACCTTACGTCACTCCGAAAGGTCTACAAGGTGTTTCCATGAGTCGAGCATGCATTATATATATGTATCTATTTTACTCTACCGAGCCGTGCTATAGTCGGCCGGGTACGGCACCTATTGTGCAACCACTGATCAGTTGGGTTTTACCGAGCTCCACGTGGCCGGGTGCGATTCTACCGAGCCTTATAATGGCCGGGTACGTTTTTACCGAGCCTATTATGGCCGGGTACGACATGATGATGATGATGCCCATAGAGACGTATGTTTTAAAATATTATGTATTTATACATATGTATCATGCATTTCATGTCAGTAGCCCTCAGAGGTACTCAGATGTTAGAGGTTGTATATTCTCTATCCTTGCTTACATTATTGTTCGTATTTATGGTTCTCTGCCTTACATACTCAGTACTTTATTCGCACTAACGTCCTTTTGTTTGTGGACGCTGCATGTCGTGCTGCAGCTCCTATAGTCAAGCAGGTGCATCTCCCCCATCACAGTAGGTTGTCCAGTTCAGCGGTGATTGGCGAGATCCCTTCTCCGGACTTGCCGTGGTCTTAGTATGGATTTTTGTTATAGACATTATGGGTATGTCGGGGCCCTGTTCCGGCTATATTGTAGCACTTATGTTCCTTTAGAGGCTCATAGACAAGTGTCGACTCATGTATAGTTTGGTATGCCTTGTCGGCTGGTTTTTGTTGTATAGTGTTTCATTTTAGCGTGGTAGCTTGTACCATATGTATATAGTTTCTTGATTGTCCGGTCATCCCATGTTATGTAGGTTCATGCAATCATATTTTATTGTTGGTTGTTCATGATCCATGTCTACCATTTATATTGGTCTCGTCAGCCTAAAAGATAATAAAGAAGGTTAGATAAAATGTACGTTGGTGCTCGGCAAGTATGGTCGGGTGCTAGTCATGGTCCTCCGGTTTGGGTCGTGACAGAAGATTGGTCGGAAGGTCTTCCTTTGGACCGTAATGCAGGCTTTTGGATGGGATATAGAAACAAGGATATAAAGGCTCAAAAATATTTCATCGTGGGTTAAAATTACAACTTTCGGAATCTTATTTATTCGACAACCATAACTTCTGCCCCAGTTTCCTTCTTGGGGAATTTTTTTGGATTTTTCCTTTATTGTGACTGAACCTCAGCGAGGCTGCCTACGTACCCTTTCGGGATCAAGCCAGAGGCGGTCCCCGCTCAGGTGGTTGCACCGGTTATTCCTCCAGCTGCACCAGCTCCAGCTCCAGAGCATATGGTTCAGGTTATGCCCGACGACGAGCAGCGTCGTCTTGAGAGATTTGGTAGACTTCAGCCACCCCATTTCGGTGGCGTTGAGGGCGAGGATGCCCAGGGTTTCTTGGACAAGTGTCAGAGGATGTTGCGGACGGCTGGTATTCTTGAGTCCAGCGGAGTTTCATTTACTACCTTTCAGTTCACTGGTCCCGCATTCGATTGGTGGGAAGAGTTTGAGAGGCGTAGGCCTGCAGGAGTAGCACCTCTCACATGGCAACAATTCTCTACTCTCTTTCTAGAGAACTATGTACCTCAGTCTCATCGCGAGGAGCTACGTCGCCAGTTCGAGTGGTTGGTCCAGGGCGACATGTCGGTGACCCAGTATGAGCTCAGATTCACACAGTTGGCTAGGCATGCCACATGGATGATCCCTACTGATAGGGAGAGGATCAGGAGGTTCATTGATGGCCTCAACTATTCTATCCGCATTCTTATGACCAGAGAGCGAGTTCTGTCATCATCTTTTGAGCAGGTTGTTGATATGGCACACTCCAATGAGGCGGATCGTCGCCGAGAGAGAGAGGAGCGGGAGGCCAAGAGGCCTCGTGGTTCTGGCAGTTTCAGTGGTGCTCCATCTCGAGGGCATTCCCAGCAGAGCAGAGGTCGCTCATCTAGACCTTCTCATTCAGGCCGCCCAGAGCAGAGCGGATGTTCTTATGGTCGTGGTCGACAGGGGTTTCAGCAGAGTCAGTCATCACTTAGTGCCCTGCCAGCCCAGAGTGCAGCACCTACTTCTTCAGCCCAGGGTTCTTCTGCGGCGAGGGGTTCCCTTCAGTCCCCTTCTCCAGCACCAAGTGCTTGTTATGAGTGTGGTGAGTTTGGCCACATGAAGAGACAGTGCCCTCGACTCCGTAGGGACAGGACTCAGCAGAGGGACCAGCCCTCATCTTCAGCACCATCTCAGTCTAGTAGAGGTGGAGGTCAGTCTTCTCGTGGTCGCCCCAGGGGCGAGGAGAGATCCGGTGGAGGCCAGGCACGGTTCTATGCACTTCCTGACAGGCGTGATGCAGTTGCCTCCGATGCAGTGATTACAGGTATCATTTCTGTCTGTCACATAGATGCCTCTGTTCTATTTGATCCAGGGTCCACATATTCTTACGTGTCCTCTTATTTTGCACATCATTTGGGTGCGACTCGTGGTAGTCTTGATTTACCTGTTCATGTATCCACCCTCGTGGGTGATACGATCGTTGTGGATTATGTCTATAGATCCTGTGTTATATCTATTGGGGTCCGGAGACCCAGGCAGATTTGTTATTGTTGGGGATGGTGGACTTTGATGTTATATTGGGTATGGACTGGTTGTATCCGTACCATGCTATATTGGACTGTCATGCTAAGACAGTCACGTTGGCCATTCCTGGTATTTCTCAGATTGAGTGGCGGGGTTCGACTGATTTCGTCCCTAGCCGTGTCATTTCGTTCTTAAAAGCTTAGAAGATGGTTGAAAAGGGGTGTTTATCATACTTAGCTTTTGTGAGAGATGTGGGAGCTGAGTCTCCTAGCATTGATTCTGTACCTGTTGTGAGGGACTTCCCAGATGTATTCCCCTCAGACCTGCCGGGCATGCCGCCGGACAGGGGATATTGATTTTGGCATTGACTTGGTGCCGGGCACTCAGCCTATATCCGTTCCTCCTTATCGGATGGCACCAGCTGAGTTGAAAGAACTAAAAGAGCAGCTTCAAGAACTTCTGGATAAGGGTTTCATCCGTCCTAGTGTGTCCCCGTGGGGTGCGCCGGTATTATTTGTTAAAAAGAAAGATGGTTCCATGCGAATGTGTATTGATTATAGGCAATTGAACAAAGTGACAATGAAGAACAAGTACCCTCTACCGCGCATAGATGATTTGTTTGATCAGTTACAGGGTGCGAGGGTGTTTTCTAAGATTGATCTTCGTTCAGGCTATCATCAACTGAAGATCAGGGACTCGAATATTATGAAGACTGCATTCAGGACCCGATATGGTCATTATGAGTTTCTTGTGATGTCTTTTGGGTTGACCAACGCCCCAGCAGCATTTATGCATCTGATGAACAGTGTGTTCGGGCCCTATTTGGATTCATTTGTGATTGTGTTCATTGATGACATTCTAGTCTACTCCCGTAGTCAGGAGGAGCATGCTCAGCATTTGAGTATTGTGTTACAAAGATTGAGGGAGGAGAAGCTATATGCTAAATTCTCCAAGTGCGAGTTTTGGCTCGAGTCCGTAGCATTTCGGGGACATGTGGTGTCTCGTGATGGTATTCAGGTTGATCCGAAGAAGATAGAGGCGGTGCAGAGTTGGCCTAGACCGTCCTCAGCTACAGAGATTCAGGAGTTTTCTTGGTTTGGCGGGATATTATCGCCGGTTTGTTCAGGGATTTTCATCCATTGCTTCTTCATTGACTAAATTGACCCGGAAGGGTGCACCATTCGTGTGGTCGGATGAGTGCGAGGAGAGCTTTCAGAAGCTCAAGACAGCTTTGACCACAGCTCCAGTGTTAGTATTGCCATCAGCTTCAGGTTCATATATCGTTTATTGTGATGCCTCGAGAGTGGGGATAGGTTGTGTGTTGATGCAGGAAGGTAAGGTGATTGCTTATGCTTCTCGGCAATTGAAGCCACATGAGAAGAACTATCCTGTTCATGATTTGGAGCTAGCCGCCATTGTTCATGCCTTGAAGATTTGGAGGCACTATTTGTACGGTGTGTCTTGCGAGGTGTATACCGACCATCGTAGTCTCCAACACTTGTTCAAACAGAAAGATCTTAATTTGAGACAGCGGAGATGGCTTGAGTTGCTTAAGGATTATGACATTACTATTTTATATCATCCGGGAAAGGCCAATGTGGTGGCCGATGCTTTGAGTCGGAAGGTGGTCAGTATGGGGAGCTTGGCATATATTCCAGCCGAGGAGAGGCCATTTGTTTATGATGTTCAGGTGCTAGCCAATCGGCTAGTGAGATTAGATATTTCGGAGCCCAACAGAGTATTGGCTTGTGTTGTATCTCGGTCATCTCTATATGATCGTATTCGTGAGCGCCAGTATGCTGATCCACATTTGGCTGTCCTTAGGGACAGAGTTCAGCATAATGATGCTAGAGATGTCACCATTGATAGTGACGGCGTATTGAGGATGCACGGCCGGATATGTGTGCCCAATGTTGATGGCCTTCGTGAGTTGATTCCGGAGGAGGCCCATAGCTCGCGGTATTCTATCCATCCAGGAGCCGCGAAGATGTATCAAGATTTGAAACAACACTATTGGTGGAGAAAGATGAAAATGGACATTGTCGGACATGTATCACGGTGCCTCAACTGTCAGCAGGTTAAGTACGAGCATCAGAGGCCCGGTGGTGTATTTCAGCTCATTGATATTCTTGAGTGGAAATGGGTGAAGATCAATATGGACTTTGTTACTGGACTCCTTCGGACGGCGAGGAAGTTTGATTTTGTATGGGTGATTGTGGATAGACTGACCAAGTCAGCTCACTTCATTCCAGTTAGTACTACTTACTCATCTGAGCGGTTGGCAGCGATCTTTATTCGGGAGATTGTCCGGTTGCATGGAGTCCCGGTGTCTATCATATCCGACAGGGGTACTCAGTTCACTTCTCAGTTTTGGAGAGCATTTCAGCGAGAGATGGGTACGCGGGTTAAGTTGAGTACAACATTTCACCCCAAGACAGACGGGCAGTCTGAGCGCACTATTCAGATTCTGGAGGATATGTTGCGAGCTTGTGTGATTGACTTTGGTGGTTCGTGGGATGAGTTCTTACCACTTGCTGAGTTTGCCTACAACAATAGTTATCAGTCGAGTATTCAGATGGCCCCGTATGAGGCATTGTATGGCAGACGGTGTAGATCCCCCGTGGGATGGTTTGAGCCTGGTGAGGTTAGATTGATAGGGACTGAGTTAGTCCAGGATGCTCTAGATAGAGCAAAGTTGATCCAGGAGAGGCTTCGTACATCACAGTCTCGTCAGAAGAGTTATGCGGACCGTAGAGTTCGAGAGTTGTCTTTCATGGTTGGTGACAGAGTATTGTTGAAGGTTTCACCTATGAAGGGTGTCATGAGGTTTGGGAAGAAAGGAAAGTTGAGTCCTAGGTACATTGGTCCTTTTGAGATACTCGGGAGGGTTGGAGAGGTGGCATATGAGTTAGCCTTGCCGCCCAGCTTATCCAGCGTCCATCCAGTATTCCATGTGTCTATGCTCCGGAAGTACATTGGAGATCCGTCTCATGTATTAGACTTCAGTACCATTCAACTTGATGGTGATCTATCTTATGATGTAGAGCCTATTGCTATTTTGGGACGTCAGGTGAGAAATTTGAGGTCTAAGGAGATTGCATCAGTTAAGGTTCAGTGGAGAGGTCGACCAGTGGAGGAGGCCACTTGGGAGATCGAGCGGGAGATGCGGAGCAGATATCCTCACTTGTTTGAGACTTCAGGTATGTTTCTTGACCCGCTCGAGGACGAGCATTTGCTTAAGAAGGGGAGAATGTGACGACCCGGCTCGTCGTCACGGGAATTTCCACCCCGTTATGTTGTAATTTCATGCTTTATGATTTTATATTAGTGTTAGAGTCTATCGGGTGAGTTAGGAGTGAATTGGATTGAAATTGAGGCATATAGCCTTTTTGAAGGAAACTTGAATAAGGAAAGTCAACCCGGAGTTGACTATTTGGTTAGAGGGCTCTGAATCGGATTCTGATGATTCGGTTAGTTCCGGGAGGTGATTTGTGACTTAGGGGAGCGGTCGGAATTGAATTTGGAGGCCCGGTGTAGAAATAGGCTTGAATTGGCTAAGGTTGAATTTTGGCGAAATCCGAACGGTAGGTGAGATTTTGATCCGGGGGTCGGAATAGAATTCCGATAGTTGCGGTAGCTTCGTTATGTGATTTTGGATATGTCCGCAAAATTTCAGGTCATTCGGGCGTCGTTTGGTCGGGTTTTTGATTGATTGTCTAATTCGGAATGTTTTAAGGAATTTAGGCTTGAATCCATGTGTAATTGGTGATTTTGATGTTTAGTATGGTGTTTTTATGATTGGAACAAGTTCGTATCGTGTTTTGGAGTATATTGGTGGTTTTCGTTGGGGTCCCGGGGGCCTCGGGATGAATTCGGGGGTCCAAACGGACCATTTTGTGCTAAATGCACTGCTGTTTCTGCTGCAATTATCGCGTAGTGTATTGGAGTGAGGCCGGAATGTTTGTTCATCGCGATCGCGGGAAGAGTGATGCGATCGCGTAAGGTTGACCAGTTGTGCATCGCGATCGCGATGTGTGGTGTGCGATCGCGTAGGTCCGGGATTTAGAGCAGTGCGATCGCGGGTGGTTTCACGCGATCGCGTAGTGTTGAGGCATGAGGCAGTGCGATCTCGTAGGGAATGTCGCGATCGCGTAGAGTAATTTTGGAGCCTGGTGAATTTGTTCATCGCGATCGCGAGCCTGGGGCTGCGATCACAGAAGGTCGCCTGGCAGTCAGTGAATTAATATAACAGAACAGTCCAGTCGCGAATCCCATACCCAAAACCTCCATTTTTGAGTTCCAAGAGAAGAAATTGACGGGAGATTGCCGGGAAATCATCGGGGTTTCGTTGGAGGTAAGTTTTGTGGCTTAATTACATCATTTTAACATGAAATACTTGGTTAATTTTCTGTAAATGGGAGATTAAAGGTGGGTTTGAGCCCTAGGCCTAAATGGAAGAAAAACACTGATTTGAGTGGGCAAATGGAGTCCGATTTTGGTAAATTTTATATGCCTAGACTCGTATCGATATGAGGATTCCGAATATGTGACTTTTGTAATTTTTTGAGAAGTGTACCGAAAGTCGGATTTTGACAACTTTGGGAATTTTGATGTAAATTGAGTTGTATTGATTGGGTGTTGTCCCATTGGCCTAATTTGTTGTGTTTCTACTGTATTTGATCAGATTCTACGCGTGCGGAGCTTGATTCTCGTGGCAAGGGCATCGCGGACTAGTCGTCACGCCGTATTGAGGTGAGTAATAGATGTGGGTGATGACCAGCTGGTTCGAAACCCCGGTATACCACTTTGTAACGCTGTATAACGGCGAGACACGTACTCTCTTATGAGTGCGGGATCGATTGTGATTGGGGTCTATGGCTTAGTCCGACCTGTTGATAATATATATTGTGATATTGGCCACTCTTGAGCCGAGGAACCCCCTTCTTGGGCGGTTGAGTATACATGTGGGCCGTGAGCCGGTTATTGGATCCCGCGAGGATCGTTATCATTGTCTTATCATATTGACATGTTAGTTACTACCAGTCCGTAGCTATTTCTGTTATCATGCTATTTCCAATCTCTGGAACTTGACATTTACTGTTTTCAACTGAAAAATGATAAAAGAGTTTTCCAAACTACTTTTGAGCCCGCGAGGCTGCATTTGCATATTAGCTGACTGGTAGTGGATCGGGCTGCGCGCCGCAGCGTATATTCATGATATTGTGCTTGGGCTGTAGGAGCCCCTCCGGAGTCTTAACCCCCACAGTGAGCATGGGTACCCAAATTGGATCGGGCTACGCGCCGTAGCGGTCATATTATGCATTGCATTGCATTTAGCTACATCTGCTAGCTGTTATACTGTTTTGTTGGTACTTGATGGTACAGGTTACAGTTGATATTGATTCTGTTACAGGGTATTTGATTACAGCTTTACATAGTGCTTTATTGCGGATTTCTTATATGCGCTGTCTTACCCTTGTTTATTACCACTGAGTCTAGCAGTACTCATTTTACTCCCTGCACCTTGTGTGCAGATCCAGGTACCTCTCAGCAGTGATCCAGTAGCTGTGCGAGGCGACATTTGTGGATATTCGAGGTAGCTGCAGAGTCCGCAGGACCCGATGTTCCTTCTTACTATCTTTTGATTCTGTATTGACATTTCTTTCTGAACTTGGTATTCTTGTAAACCTTTATACACTAATGTTCAGTAGAGGCTCATGACTCTTGACCCTTCGGTCTATGAGAGTTGGTGTATTATGGGACTTGGTTCCCCGTTTTCGTTATATGTATCGTTGTTGCTTCGTGATTTGATATGCTTAAATAGGCTAAAGAGAGCTTCTAGCTCCGTTATTGTTATTGATTGGTCAGGCTGGCTTAGCAATGTGCTGGGCGCCATCACGACCAGATTTGGGGTCGTGACACCTAGAGACTTACAGAGTATTATCCTAGATATTATAATAGACGATATCTGTAACGACCCAGCCCGTTGTTACGGGAGTTATCGCCCTATTTTCTTCATTTAACACTTCAATATGCTAATTTATATGTGTTCGGAATGTTAGAAGCAAATCGGAAGAAATTTAGATAAAAATGAGGCCATAAACCTCTTTATGAGAATAATAGGTTTGAAAAGTCAACCGAATGTTGACCGATGAGTTAGATAGCTCGGAATTGAATTATGATGATTCGACTAGTTTCGGGGGATCATGTATGACTTAGGAGAGCAATCGGAATCGAATTCGGAGGTCCGGTGTAGTTTTAGGCTTGAATTGGCTAAGGTTGAATTTTGGCGAAATCTAAACGGTAGGTGAGATTTTGATCTGGGGCTCAGAACGAAATTCTGAGAGTTGCAGCAGCTCAGTTAGGTGATTTTGGATATGCGTGCAAATTTTCAAGTCATTCGAGGTGTTTAGGTCGGGTTTTAGATCAAATGCAAGTTTCGGAAGTTTTAGATGAACTTAAGCTTGAATCCGATATAAATTTGGTGTTTTGATGTTAGTTTTGGTGTTTTGAGAGTGAAACTAAGTTTGAATGATCATATGTGGCAAGTTAGTATGTTCGTATACAGTCCGGGGAGCTCGGGTGAGTTTCAGATAGGTTTGGGTTGCGTTATGCTCGGTTTTCTTATGTTTCGACATCGTTTCTTCAAGCATAAATGATATCACATTGAACACATGAGCTCTGATTACTGTTTTGAATGAATCATTGGATCCGTTTCGTAATTACGGACCCGTAGCAAAAAGAATCATCGAATTTGGACATCGTATGAGGATTTTATGGCCATTTTACTAAAGTTGCCCAGATTTTCAGGTTAATGACGAAACTGCCCCTGACGGCGTATTAAAAACCTGCACTATTTGCAAATATTAAAATCTACATATCTCCTTCATAATAAGGTCAAATTGAGTTATTCAAAAGCCTAAATTCATCAGAATTGCACAAAGAATCCATTGGGAGCAGTAAAACACGTGAACAGTATACCTATAATGAGCAGGCCTAGTTTTCTTCCAATTTTGGAACGGGAAAAAGCTTCTGAGGCGATTTTTAAGAGAGAAATCTATGGGTAATCACTGGAGGTAAGTTTCTTGAATCAAAAACATGATTTTCTGCTAGAATCAGCACCAAAATTCCTGAAATTGGGTAGAATTTGTGAAGAAGTAGGGCCTAAATCATGAAAACGAATTTTTGGGTTTTGAAAGGCCATTCGAACTCCGATTTCGAAAAAGTTTATATGCACGGACTCGTGGCGAGACGAGGAACACGTTGGTATAAATTTCGTAATTTTTCGAGCAGCGTATCGAAATTCAGATTTTACCAACTTGGTGTATTATCGCGTATTTCGTGAAAATTGAATTGGGTTATGTTTCTTTGACCCGTATTTGATATAATTGTTGTGGTTTGACTAGATTCTACGCACGAGGTGGAAAATTCAAAAGGAAAAGGCATCGCGGACGAGTCTTCGACCGGCTAGAGGTGAGTAGTTTGTGTATATAGTAGCCTGAGGGTTCGAAACCCCGGCTTAGCACATTGTGACGCTAGTAGGGCGTGGCTCGCACCCCGTGGCAGGTGCGGGATTGATTGTGACTGGGGATTGAGACTTAGTCCATCCCGGATGTGAATAGTATGCTATATGCGGTTGAAACGCACATTATGTTAGATATATTTTGTGGGTTGTAAGCCATGTTTGGGGCCTTGTGCCGACCTGTAGTATCCCTAGGGGATAGTTATATATGTGATAGCTCTAATTGCTTAATCACGGATCTTAGTCCTGGTTTGAAAGCACCGTATTGAAATGTTAAGTCATCTGTTTTGGAAAATTAAATAAGCATTCGAGTATTTTCATAATTAAATGAATTGGAACCTGGAAATAAATAAGTTGAGCTATTGTGTGACTCATATGCATGTTGTGGACTGAGGATGGATCGGGCTGCACGCCGCAGTGGTTGATATGAGGATCGGGCTGCACGCCGCAGCGGTTGATATGAGGATCGGGCTGCACGCCGAAGTGATTGATATGAGGATCGGGCTGCACGCCGCAGCGGTATTGCGCTTGGGCTGTAGGAGCCCCTCCGGAGTCTGTACACACCCCCGGTGAGCGCCGTCGACGTTAAATGGATCGGGCTACACGCCGTAGCGGTTATGTGCATTGCATTGCATCTTTATTTGTTGAATTACTCTGTAGTAGCTGTATTGTACTGTTGATGCTAGTTCGTAGGAGATTCGGACTGTAGTGTAGCTTCATATTGTGGTATTTTGTGGATTTCCTACTTTCAGCTGCTTTTATATATTTATTACTCATTGAGTATTTAGTACTCACCCCTACTCCCTGCACCTTTATGTGCAGATTCAGGTACACATGAGGGATAGACGAGCACTCCATCTTTTATCAGTATTTATCCGAGTTGCTGAGGTAGCTGCTGGCGTTCGCAGGACCTGGCTTCTCTTCTTATTCCAGTTTTCCGTTGTATATACATTATTCATACTTGAGTATTTGGTTTAGATATTGTTATCCGATCATGTTTAGAGGCTCTAGACTCGTGACCCTAGATCTTTGGGTGGTTATTCAGTTTAGCTTTATTGTTGATAATAATATTCAAGTAATTGATTTGAGCTTCATGCTCGGGATGAGAATGTAAATGGTCGGGCTTGACTAGCAATTGTGTTGGGCGCCATCACGACCGGGATTGGGGTTGTGACAAGTTGGTATCAGAGCCTAGGTTACTAGGCCTCATGAGTCTTAAGCCGGTTGGTAGAGTATTATGGATCGGTACGAGGACGCCTGTACTTATCCTCGGGAGGCTGCAAACCATTAGGAAACACTTCACATTTCTTGGAATTCTTATCGTGCGTAGTTGATTCAGCTTGAGATATAATCTTTGAAATTCCTTCCACACGTCCGTGTACGCTTCGAGCAATCAGTAATATAATTGCCTTGATGGCTTGTCATTCCCTGATCGAGGGGCGAGATATAATCTTTGTGAGTTCATGTTGGGCCAGTCGGGAGGACTTAAGGCCAGATCTTTGTCTATGACATGAGCAGCAAGGCGCGGATTTTGTGAGCTAGTATTAAACTTATATGACTGGTATTGCCCTTAACCGTGGAAATGGAAGCTTAATAACGTACGAGTTATCAGGTGTTAGATCCTTATTGTAATCTGTTGTGTAGCCTCGAACTATGGGTGTGGTGAATATTTATCATATCTCTTGGTTGGAAGGTAAAGTGCCTTACGTGTAGTAAAACGAGCTTATACTCAGGAAGACTAAAGTGATTATGCTATATGTATCCTTGTGGAAGGTGTTGCACTGAAATACTAGATTGAGGCAAAGTAGGTGGATTGATTCGGATGTGTAATTGAAGGGTATTTGATATGTGTTATGATGCGAGCAGGTCTAGCACAGGTTCAGGTATAAATTGTGATAATATGATTCGTATAGTATTGAGATTTAATGTTGTTGAAATGCATTGTGATGTCTTGTTGAGTTGTGGATGTATTGTTAGAATGGCTTGGTGATTCTCTGGCAGGTGGATAGGCCAATTTACAAAGGAAACTCTGCCGAAAGTTTTGAAAAATTTAGAACTTAGAAAAGATTTTTGTCACCTAAAGAGAGTAGGCTTAACCGTGGTATGTGTATAAATGCAAGAATTGCAGAAGAGTTAAGGTCTCTGATGATTCGAGTCTCTGTCAAGGCTTGTAAATGACTTGATTTTAATCTCACTGTAACATTGTGGCATTATTTGAGTAAGAATGACATAGGCAGCTAAAAGTGCTTTGATGTATGGTTCCGAGCCAAGTTGGGGAGGTTGTTATTGATTAACTGATTGCACTGTTGTGTGCTATGTTGGTTCTGTCTCTAAGTATGTTGGGAAATTCTGATAAAGGTTATGGTGCTTCGTAGATATGAAGAAATAATAGGATGGTTTGAACTGCTGTTGGTAAAGAATGTTCGGAGTATAGGAAAGAAAGATAGCGAAATGTATATGTATGTAATCATGTTCTGCGGTGCCAGAGTTCTAACAAGGCACGAGTGGTTCTGTTTAATAAGACAGTTAAATTATAATTGAATAAGGGTGAATGACGCTCGAGAATGGTTTTGCGGTGTTCAAGATTTTTCTTGTAACAGTCAGGTGTATTAAGATTGTGTATATGGCTAAAGACGGTTGTTTCGTTAGAAGGAATCAAGACTTATGTTATGTTATGTGAATGATGGGATTCTATGTATCCGTATTGGGAGGTAATGATAACGAATTCCAAATCGCAGGAAGT
Organism: Nicotiana noctiflora; assembly: GCA_032618575.1. NCBI lineage: Eukaryota > Viridiplantae > Streptophyta > Magnoliopsida > Solanales > Solanaceae > Nicotiana > Nicotiana noctiflora. Next base: position 31,944 of record JASVEL010001983.1, on the reverse strand, counting down.
TCTTCAAAACAAAGCATTGTAGAATGTGGTACTTCTGGAAAACATTGAGAGAGTATTCAGCGGCCTGTGAGCCTTAGACCGTGTATCTCTTATATGAGTCTTGTGTGGTAACCTGAATTGAGGTATAGTGATCCTTCAGTAAAGAAGAGTATTAAATGAAAGATGATAGTAAAACCAGAACAGTATGAAAAGGATACGACTAACTCCTGGTAAGTGTTCGAAGTAACGAGTCCTGCAGCTATGGTGCAACCAAGCTCTTGAGTGATGGCAGTTGCATAGCTCGATGTTGGTAAAAGGACACCATCCTGACAGTTAAACTTATGCAATGAATTGGGAGAAAGAGTTTGTGATGTGTTTTACCGTGGTTTGAAAATGAGTGTATTTCCTGTTGGTATGCGAAGCTGGGAATGTGTAATAAGTTTTCCTCTATATGGAATTATGAATGTCCTTGACTAGTTGAGTGCGTTGATGTTTGCGGCGCAGAAAAATGGATAGAAGTTTCCATGTTATCTTAGTGTGGTATGGTATATGCAATGTGTTATGGAAAGTTGATAATGGCATGTTCAAGGTTTTGAGATCACTTCATAATATATGGGAAGTCATTAAAAATTAATGAGCAGCGCGGGCAGGTGAAGGTAATTTAAGAATCGATCTTTCTGGTGATTAAGGAAGAAAATAATACTGCTATTCTAGTGATTTGGCAAGGTATATGGTCAAAAAGGGACAAGGTGCTGTAAACTGATAATATCTAGTGGTATGGTGGTATACTCTTGTTGGATCGATGGTGATGATTGAATTGTTGATGGCATAGGAAAAATTTTGAATGACTTTCGTGGTATGAATGGATGCTTGATGTGTGTTATGTATTCGCACAGTGGAGTGTGCAATCAGGCATAGTGATTCAGGTGCTATATGCAGTTTATCCGCCTATGCAGTGGTTGTATATCGTGTGTATCGGCACCGTTTAGCGATTACTGGAAATTGGAATCCTAGTGGCTCTCTCTTAGCTTGATATGATGAATTTGGGTTATGAGACTTGATTGCAGACTGGTTGTCATAAGTCAGGTTGCCTGGACTAATGTGATATTGACTATGTCGGAAATGGCACAAATTGCGTAGCAGAGTGCATCAGTGTATGCTCCAATAGGGTAGTTGTACCCAGGACCAGCGGACGGCTGGTAGGTATTGCTTTGTCAGTGGGGCCTTCGTGGCGGATATCAGTAAAGAGGTTTCTACTATTGATCCAGTTTTGGTATTGAGGAACTTTGTCGTATTCGTTTCTTGTGGCCGAGCTTGAGGCTATATATGTTTATTGTAATGAGCAATTTGACTCGGTGTGCATTTCTTTTTGCGAGATTTACGCGTGGATCGGGTGGCACGCCGCCACGGGTTATTTAGATCGGGTGGCACGCCGCCACGTGTTTGGTATCTGGATCGGGTGGCACGCCGCCACGGGTATGTTAGTTTGAGCAGGTTGCACGCGCAACCGTATAATATGGAGCATAGTTTTTTTTCTTCTATAGGTTACCTTGCGTACTATACCTCCTAGCCTCTGAGGAAAGTCAGTGTTGGGTGTCCCTCGGCAAATAGCGCATCGGTTGTGTCCTTACAAGATTTGATGGTATATATTAATTGTTTTACCGTGGGTGAGATTGATTGCTTGAGTTCAGACCTAGATCTGTGCGTGACCGACTGTTTTGAGCATGATGAGATGACTTGAGGTGCTTCATGGGTAATAGTGTTTGGATGGAATCATAAGTTATGGCAAGGCCATATGATGTTATGACCTTTCGAGAAGAATTCAGGTACTCTATTTCTATAATGCGAAACTGGATCTCAGTCCTATGTTCGATGGTACTGAGGAATTTGAATCACAGCTCTTTTGTTTAGGTAGTTGTCATGATTTAAGTATGTTCAAGCGTTTCTTATTGGAACATGTGTTGTGCTCGTCGTGGCTTAGGCCGGTGTTGAGGTGTCATATCACCAGTTCGGTGTGTCATAATCGGAATGATCGTTAGAGCCGTTAATGAGTGTGGGCATATGATATTCCAGCTAGTTAGAAAGGTAATATCGAGGCTTGGCTCCGAAATCTATAATGGTATCAGTTAAAAGGGAAATGGAATCATGCATGGATGACCTGAGAAATGGATTCGATATATCGCGTGTTTCAACTGCCGTGGGCAGTATATGAAGTTGGTTATCGTGGGAAGTTGTTACGATTAGAGACCATCGTCTCGAGTGCTTGGGTTGTTTGGTAAACCATAAGATCTCACCCGGAGTGGCGAGTATGGGCTATTATAGTTGGTTCGGGTGTATTCTGAGTATAGACGTGGGAGTCAGATTTGGTATATGATTCGGAAAGTGCAATGCGGTCTATGGTTCAGATGGACTATGAAAGTTCAGCTATATTGTGTTATCGGACTTATGATGGATAGGGTGACGTGGTACCACCCCGCATATATGCCTGGTAAGGTCATTCAGCTATTGGGTTGCTTCTAGTACAACTCTGGGTACGCTCGAGGACGAGCGTTTGTTTAAGTTGGGGAGAATGTAACGACCCGGCCCGTTGTTACGGGAGTTATTTCCCTATATTCTTCATTTAACACTTCAGTATGCTAATTTATATGTGCTCGGAATGTTAGAAGCAAATCGGAAGAAATTTAGATAAAAATGAGGCCATAAACCTCTTTATGAGAATAATAGGTTTGAAAAGTCAACCGAATGTTGACTGATGAGTTAGATAGCTCGGAATTGAATTCTGATGATTTGACTAGTTTCGGGGGATCATGTATGACTTAGGAGAGCAATCGGAATCGAATTCGGAGGTCCGGTGTAGTTTTAGGCTTGAATTGGCTAAGGTTGAATTTTGGCGAAATCCGAACGGTAGGTGAGATTTTGATCCGGGGCTCAGAACGAAATTCTGAGAGTTGCAGTAGCTCAGTTAGGTGATTTTGGATATGCGTGCAAATATTTAACTCATTCGGAGGTGTTTAGGTCGGGTTTTAGATCAAATGCAAGTTTCAGAAGTTTTAGAAGAACTTAAGCTTGAATCCGTTGTAAATTTGGTGTTTTGATGTTAGTTTTGGTGTTTTGAGAGTGAAACTAAGTTTGAATGATCATATGTGGCATGTTAGTATGTTCGTATACAGTCCCGAGGAGCTCGGGTGAGTTTCAGATAGGTTTGGGTTGCGTTATGCTCAGTTTTCTTATGTTTCGACATCGTTTCTTCAAGCATAAATGACATCACATTGAACACATGAGCTCTGATTACTGTTTTGAATGGATCATTAGATCCGTATCGTAATTACGGATCCTTAGCAAAAAGAATCATCGAATTTGGACATCGTATGAGGATTTTATGGCCATTTTACTAAAGGTGCCCAGATTTTCAGGTTAATGACGAAACTGCCCCTGACGGCGTATTAAAAACCTGCACTATTTGCAAATATTAAAACCTACATATCTCCTTCATTATAAGGTCAAATTGAGTGATTCAAAAGCCTAAATTCATTAGAATTGCACAAAGAATCCATTGGGAGCAGTAAAACACGTGAACAGTATACCTATAATGAGCAGGCCGAGTTTTCTTCCAATTTTGGAACGGGAAAAAGCTTCTGAGGCGATTTTTAAGAGAGAAATCAATGGATAATCGCTGGAGGTAAGTTTCCTGAATCAAAAACATGATTTCATGCTAGAATCAGCACCAAAATTCCTGAAATTGGGTAGAATTTATGAAGAATTAGGGCCTAAATCATGAAAACGAATTTTTGTGTTTTGAAAGGCCATTCGAACTCCGATTTCGAAAAGTTTTATATGCACGGAATCGTGGCGAGACGAGGAACACGTTGGTATGAATTTCCGAATTTTTCGAGCAGCGTACTGAAAGTCGAGTTTTACCAACTTGGTGTATTATCGCGTATTTCGTATAAATTGAATTGGGTTATGTTCCTTTGACCCGTATTTGATATAATTGTTGTGGTTTGACTAGATTCTACGCACGAGGTGGCAAATTCAAAAGGAAAAGGCATCGTGAACGAGTCTTCGGCCAGCTAGAGGTGAGTAGTTTGTGTATATAGTAGCCTGAGGGTTCGAAACCCCGGCTTAGCACATTGTGACGCTAGTAGGGCGTGGCTCGCACCCCGTGGCAGGTGCGGGATTGATTGTGACTGGGGATTGAGACTTAGTCCATCCCGGATGTGAATAGTATGCTATATGCGGTTGAAACGCACATTATGTTAGATATATTTTGTGGGTTGTAAGCCATGTTTGGGGCCTTGTGCCGACCTATAGTATCCCTAGGGGATAGTTATATATGTGATAGCTCTAATTGCTTAATCACGGATCTCAGTCCTGGTTTGAAAGCACCGTATTGAAATGTTAAGTCATCTGTTTTGGAAAATTAAATAAGCATTAAAGTATTTTCATAATTAAATGAATTGGAACCTGGAAATAAATAAGTTGAGCTATTGTGTGACTCACATGCATGTTGTGGACTGAGGATGGATCGTGCTGCACGCCACAGTGGTTGATATGAGGATCGGGCTGCATGCCGCAGCGGTATTGCGCTTGGGCTGTAGGAGCCCCTCCGGAGTCTGTACACACCCCCAGTGAGCGCCGTCGACGTTAAATGGATCGGGCTACATGCCGTAGCGGTTATGTGCATTGCATTGCATATTTATTTGTTGAATTACTCTGTAGTAGCTGTATTGTACTGTTGATGCTAGTTCGTAGGAGATTCGTACTGTAGTGTAGCTTCATATTGTGGTATTCTGTGGATTTCCTTCTTTCAGCTGCTTTTATATATTTATTACTCACTGAGTACTTAGTACTCACCCCTACTCCCTGCACCTTTATGTGCAGATTCAGGTACACATGAGGGATAGACGAGCACTCCATCTTTTATCAGTATCTATCCGAGTTGCTGAGGTTGCTGCTGGCGTTCGCAGGACATGGCTTCTCTTCTTATTCCAGTTTTCCTTTGTATATACATTATTCATACTTGAGTATTTGGTTTAGATATTGTTATCCGATCATGTTTAGAGGCTCTAGACTCGTGACCCTACTAGATCTTTGGGTGGTTATTCAGTTTAGCTTTATTGTTGATAATAATATCCAGGTAATTGATTTGAGCTTCATGCTCGGGATGAGAATGTAAATGGTCGGGCTTGCCTAGCAGTTGTGTTGGGCGCCATCACGACCGGGATTGGGGTCGTGACAATATCATAGATGAAGAAATAGGTCCAGATATAGATTTCATGATACAATTTTTTACGTTTGCATCCATTGTTGGTTTTGATGATGATGGTAATTTAAGGGATCATATACATGATATCGATCTTGATAATATGGAAGATCGCTATTTGTTCTAATAACAATTTTACTTTTATGCAGAAAATGAGACCGACATATAGGCCTCCTCGAGGAAGAGGAAGAGGCAAAAATCAAATAATAGCAGAGAGAATAATATTCTCTCGCAAATGGGAAATAGACAGCTCATAGTTGCCAACCTTACTGGAGGTAATACGGATCATCCATTATATAAGGAATTCATGGATTTTATACAATCCAAAAAGGATGAAGGAACTTCATCCAATACACCATCTAATACACCATCCTACTCCTCAGTAATAACAGAGGATAGTAGTGAAAATCTTGAGGTTTATAACCGCAAAGATACAAAAGAATTAATAATTCTTTTGGAACAATCTGACCTTAAATGGAAAGATAATCCCTGGCAAATAATGAACAGGTATTTTGACACAGCGTCATACGCTACTCCTGCTTATAAATACAGGACTCACTATGAGATAATACTCTCTACTACAGGATCAGCTGATATTCAGCATTTTTACCCAGCCAATACAAGAAACGTTTATAATTTTTCTAAGATTATTATCAAGAAGGTTATACCTTCAGATGAATGGGGAATGAGTACCCTTAAGGATCGAGAATATACTCATCTTGAACAAAGAGTCCAAGTTAAATTTAACTATTGGGACTATATCGAAAGTTTTAATAAAACTTTTTTTTATGAAAATCCTAATAGGAAGCATTCTTGGTTCATCAAGTTATGTTCTAATATGAACAGTCAACCAATTCCAAATTGGTTTTTCAAATGGTGGAAATTATATGGTCCATCAATAGAAATTTTTCCTCCATTGTTTAAGAGTTTATACGCTCAATGGGTTGATATATCTACCAAAATAATTTTATTTCTATTGATGGACCATATAATTTCCACCATTTGAAAAACCAATTTGGAATTGGTTGACTGTTCATATTAGAACATAACTTGATGAACCAAGAATGCTTCCTATTAGGATTTTCATATAAAAAAGTTTTATTAAAACTTTCGATATAGTCCCAATAGTTAAATTTAACTTGGACTCTTTGTTCAGGATGAGTATATTCTCGATCCTTAAGGGTACTTATTCCCCATTCATCTGAAGGTATAACCTTCTTGATAATAATCTTAGAAAAATTATAAACTTTTCTTGTATTGGCAGGGTAAAAATGCTGAATATCAGCTGATCCTGTAGTAGAGAGTATTATCTCATAGTGAGTCCTGTATTTATAAGCAGGAGTAGCGTATGACACTGTGTCAAAATACCTGTTCATTATTTGCCAGGGATTATCTTTCCATTTAATGTCAGATTGTTCCAAAAGAATTATTAATTCTTTTGTATCTTTGCGGTTATAAATCTCAAGATTTTCACTACTATCCTCTGTTATTACTGAGGAGTAGGATGGTGTATTGGATGAAGTTCCTTCATCCTTTTTGGATTGTATAAAATCCATGAATTCCTTGTATAATGGATGATCCGTATTACCTCCAGTAAGGTTGGCAGCTATGAGCTTGTCTATTTCCCATTTGGGAGAGAATATTATTCTCTCTGCTATTATTTGAGTTTTTGCCTCTTCCTCTTCCTCGAGGAGGCCTATATGTCGGTCTCATTTTCTGCATAAAAGTAAAATTGTTATTAGAACAAATAGCGATCTTCCATATTATCAAGATCGATATCATGTATATGATCCCTTAAATTACCATCATCATCAAAACCAACAATGGATGCAAACGTAAAAAATTGTATCATGAAATCTATATCTGGACCTATTTCTTCATCTATGATATCGTCTATTATAATATCTAGGATAAGACTCTGTAAGTCTCTAGGTAAAGGTATGACCTTTAAAATATTAATGGTAGTCTTTTCACCAAGGAAATTTGTATAAAGACTCATAAAGACAATATCTGAAATGAGAACTTATGAGTTCAAATATTCTCTAGTGAGAAAATCAGGAAGAGTATTATCCGATCCTTTTTTATAAAAATTTTCGAAATCAAAAGGTGCTAACAAAGCTTGCCATCTTGCAAACATTTGTTTTGAAATCTTTGTTAAAAATAAATTTTGCAGCTTGACAATTAGTCATAATAATAAATTTCTGATTATATAAATCAGTTTGAAATTTCATAACACATTTGACTATAGCAAGAATTTCTTTTGCCACAGTTGCATAATTTTTCTGGGCAGTATTCCACTTTCCAGAATAGAATTGAACAAGGTATTCTTGTTTATTAGTTGGTGAACACAGTTTTAAAATTCCACCATAGCCAATATGAGAAGCATATGTTTCAACTATTTTTTTGCCAAGTAGGATTGGCAAGAGTTAAACAAGGAAGGTTATAAACCTTCTGCTTAATTCTTTTGACTGAATCAGTATGACTGTCAGTCCATGCTTTAGGATTCTTCTACAATCTATCATAAAGAAGAGCAGTATCCTGAGCAAGATCCTTTATAAAAGGAGAGATATAATTTAGGCTACCAAGAAATCTTTGGATCTGGGTTTTATCAGTAATTATATCAGAAAATTTAGAAGCAAATTTAATACTTCTATTAATAGGAATAATCCTACCTTTCTCAATATTATGACCCAAAAATCGAACAGAAGTTTGGAAAATCATCATTTTTGGTCTTGATATAACTAAACCATTTTGAATTATAATTTTCCTGAATAGATCAAGATGTTTGAAATGAGATTCTATATTTTTTGAAAATACAAGAATGTCATCAATATAAACAATAATAAAATCCGTATAAGGAAGAAAGATATCATTCATAATTTTTTGATATTCCGATGGAGCATTTTTCAAACCAAAAGGCATAACATTCCATTCATATTGGCCCATTGGTACATTAAAAATAGTTTTATATCTATCTGATTCAGATATCTGGATTTGCCAATAACCTGATTTTAAATCAAATTTTGAAAATATAATGGCATTATGAAGTCTATCAAGTAAATCCTTTTTATTAGGAATAGGATATCTAATCCATTTTAAAACCCTATTAAGAGGTTTATAATTAATAACTAAACGCGGAACTCCTCGTTCTTGTTCAGCATGCTTATTCACATAAAAAGCAGTACAAGACCATTTGGACTTGGAGGGTCTAATTAAACCCTTTTGCTGTAAGGAATCAACTTCCTTTTTGCATAACTCTAAATATTCAGAGATCATTTGGCAAGGTCTAGCCTTGGTAGGAATATTATCCTCTAATAAATCGTCCTCATAATGAAGATTTATAATATGCTTTTTTCTATTCCAGAATTGATTTGGGTGATCCCCACAAATAGAAGTAGAGAACTGATTTTTGAGAAAGTTAATCTTCTCAATCAATTTAGGATTTTTAAATCCTGATCAATAGTGATAGAACAAATTTCATTTTTTGAAAAATCAATTTGATTTTCTTTTAAAGAAATATTATTAGAAATAATCTCATTCAGAAAACGTAGGACAGGTTGAGTTATAAAATCAAAAGTGATATTTTTACCACAATAAGTGCTTGTAAAACTTTTTGTATCCCAATGTACAAAAGGCATTAATTTTATAAAAAATGGGACGCCTAGTATTACATCTCTATCTATGTCTTTAACTAAGACAAAGGTTTCCGGAATACACAAATCTTGTTGGCAAATATAAGCCTTGGGTAATTTATAAGAAATACCCATTGAAGAACCACTAGCATTTTTTAAACGATGAGTGGTTTTGTAAAAATATCTAGAAGGTATTATCCCTTCTTTAACACAATTCAAATCTGCTCCGCTATCAAATAAAGCAATAAACTCTTTTTTGAAATTGTAATCTATTAAAAGAGTTATTTTTATTAAAAACTTTTGTGTAACAAAATACTGTAGTTTTTCTAAAAATTCTTCTTCAGAAAAATCAATGGACGCAAGCAAAGTGCTGGCAATATTTTCTTCCGAAGAGCTTGGAGCTGTATTAAGCTCAGTAATTTTCACATTGGAGGTTGAAGTAATTACTTCAGAGTTTTCTAATCTATAAACTCTTTCATCTGAAGTTATATGAGAGGATTTTAGTTCCGAGATTTGTTTTTTGAGATAAGTTATCTCTGTACTCAAATCTTGGACTGTAGCTGGTCTATCCAGATGGGGCTTGTCTTTCACCATTCTTTGGATTGCAGACATGGTGTAAGGTCTTGACGAGGATGGAATATCATCCACTGTTGAATTATCCTCTAAATTATTAGGAAGTTTATCAATGATTTGAGACCTTAATTCAGGGTCTTTAATAACCCTTAACAACTCTATCATGTTGTCATTAGTCAAAACATTAAGTTCCAAATCTTTGAACTGGGAATAAATATTGGAGAGTTCATCATTAGGAACGCAACATTGGTTGGAGCATTGTCCCTTATAATAGAACTCTTGGTCACTTTCAGAAGATGAAATATAATCTTCTTCTTGAAGTACTCTCAAGTCTTCACTAGTTAAAGACTCATGACCTGATTCAAAATCGGAATTCTCCGGAGAGGAATTTAGGAGAATCTTATAAAGAGAATCTTTAATATTCTCTTCTAGATCAAGTTCTTTAATTTTATCCTTGATCCTGCGATCTCTTGCATAATGGCCTATTCTGCCACATTTGTAGCAGACTTGAGGGTTTTTTGTTTTAACAAAACCCTTTCTGACTTTATGAAAAGCCTTTCTTCTTTGGGTCTTATCACGTCTTTTTTCAGGAGAACCCTTTCTCCTTCTAAAGTCCTTATGCTTATGAGACTTCTTCCTTTTTGAAGGAATATCAATGGCGAACTGTTCACAGAATTCACGTAATTGTTGTCTCTCATTGAGACGATGTTTCTTAATTTCTTGGCTTAGCTTAATCTCATTGCAAAGAGCTAAACCTTCCTGAGTGCATAGACTAATAAGCTTACTGTAACGACCCGGCCCGTCGTTACGGGAATTTACCACCCCGTCATGTTGCAATTACATGTTTTATGCTTTTATATCGGTGTTAGAGCCTATCGGGTGAGTTAGGAGTGAATTGAATTGAAAATGAAGCAAATAGCATGTTTGAAGGAAGTTTGAATATGAAAAGTCAACCAGGAGTTGACTATAGAGTTAGAGTGCTCGGAATCGGATTCGATGATTCGACTAGTTTCGAGGGATCATTTATGACTTAGGAGAGCAATCGTAATTAAATTTGGAGATCCGGTGTAGAAATAGGCTTGAATTGGCTAAGGTTGAATTTTGGCGAAATCCGATCGATAGGTGAGATTTTGATCCGAGAGTCGGAATGGAATTCCGACAGTTGCAGTTGCTCTGTTAGGTGATTTTGGATGTGCCTGCAAAATTTCAGGTCATTAGGACGTCGTTTTGTCGGGTTTTTGATGGAATGTGTAATTTGGAAGTTTTGAAGAAACTTAGGCTTGAATCCGTGTGTAATTGGTGATTTTGATGTTTAGGATGGTGTTTTTATGATTGGAACAAATTCGTATCGTGTTTTGGAGTATGTTGGTGGTTTTCGTTGGGGTCCCGGGGGCCTCGGGATGAATTCGGGGGTCCAAACGGACCATTTTGTGCCAAATGCACTACTGTTTCTGCTGCAATTAATGCAGGGAATTTTTGTGCTTCGCGATCGCGAAGCTATGTCTGCGATCGCGTAGGGTTAAGCTGGGAAGCTCTGCGATCGCAAGAGTAGTGATGCGATCGCGTGAGGTTGAGTGTTTGTGCATCGCGATCGCAGGTCGGTCGATGCGATCGCGTAAGGTCGTGTTCTTGAGCAGTGCGATCGCGACCCCTTTGATGCGATCGCGTAAGGTCGCTGAGTTGAGCACTGCGATCGCGTCCAGGCTCATGCGATCGCGTAGAGGAAAGTTGGCAGCCAGGTTTTTGTGCATCGCGATCGCACGCCCAGTGCTGCGATCACGTAGAGTAAACGTCCCCGGCAGTGAGTTTAAGTCCAGAAACATTTCATTACGGGTTCATACACCCCAAAACACCATTTTTGAGCCCTAGAGAGAAGAAATCACGGGAAAACGTTGGGAAATCATCGGGTATTCATCGGAGGTAAGTTTCTTGACTCAAAAACATCATTTATGGTAGAATTAACATCAATCATCATGAATTTAGGTAAAAATTGTGAAGGATTGTGGCCTAGATATTGAAAAAGAAAATTTGGGTTTTGAAAGGCCAATCGAACTCCGATTTTGGTAAATTTTATATGTATGGACTCGTGGCGAGACGAGGGTTCTGGAAATATGAGTTTCAAAGTTTTTCGAGATGTGGGCCCGGGGCTCGGGTTTTGCAAATTTCGTGATTTTTGATATTTTTCGAGTTCATTCGATTGGGTTATGTTCCATTAGCCTATTTTGATATATTTGTACTGATTTTGGCTAGTTTGGACGTGCGTGGATGCCGGTTCGAGGAGCTAAGGCGTCGCGGGCATGAGCTTTCGTCGGTTCGAGGTGGGTAATACTTGTAAATGATGTCCTGAGGGTTAGTAAACCCCGGACTTGCACATCTTAGTGCTGTGTCGAGGTGACTTGCACGTCGGATAACGGGCGTGGGGTAGAGCACCATTGGGGATTATGACTTGGTTCGTCCTGCGTAATAAATAATAACACCTAATTGTTGAAATGAATTGGACTAATTATCATATTTGGGCTTCGTGCCAATTATTTGAATCCTTCAGGGATTGGTATCATTGTTTTGATAACACTGTGCATATTTTATGCTAAATTTAAGGTTTAAAATGGTATTTTGCTATTCAACATTTTTATAAGGTTATGAAAAAAACTTGAACAAGGTCTTAATAACATTTTTAGCTGTGAGCTAATATGATATTGTTGCCCGTAGGGCTTTCTTGATTATTTGTTAGGCTGATTGGGCCGAGGGCCATATGTTAGGGCATGACATTTCATGTGAGCATATGCATACACATGCATGGATCGGACTGCACGCCGCAGGTGGTATACGGATCGGGCTGCGCACCGCAGCAGGTGTGATATTAATATTGTGCTTGGGTTGTAGGAGCCCATCCGGAATCTGAACCCCCACAGTGAGCACGGGTACCCAAATTGGATCGGGCTACACCCCGTAGCGGTCATATGCATTGCATGGCATACATACATTGGTTTACGTGTACTACGTGGCATAACATTTAGCACTCATACATTACTGGCACACATGCATTAGTTGCCTTATTGACCAGATCTCCTGGTGCAAATTGATAAGGAGTGCTGAGCCCGAGAGGCTGATTTGAGTGCGGACTTGCACTGCTTGAGATTGTATCCAGGTATTAGTATATTATTATGAAAGAAAGTAGCTAAAATTGAGATTTCTAAATAATCTACTCACATATGCTTGAAAGGAATAAAAAGAATGTTCTGTATTGTGTAGCATGAGATAGTGCCTATCGTGGTTTTCTTCCCTTCAACATTATTTACTTTTATTACTGCTGAGTTGGAAGTACTCACACCCGACTCCCTGCACCTTGTGTGTAGATCCAGGTACATCACAGTGGAGCTGATTCTATTGCGGCTCGGGAGTGCTTTTGGACAGTCGAGGTAGCTGCCAGCGTTCGCAGGACCTGATTCTCCAGTTTGTCTGTATTTTGTTCTGATCATCCCACACTTGTGCAGAGTTATATTCACTATTTACACTTTGTATACTCTGTAGAGGCTCATGACTCTTGACCCTTCGGTCTATGGGAGTTGGCACGTGTTGGGACTTGGTTCCCTGTTTTTAATATATCTATCACTGTTGAATTATTTCCGTTATGCTTAAATTGGATAAAGTGAGCTTATGGCTCCGTGATTGTTGTTTATTGGTCAGGCTGGCCTAGCAGTGTGCTGGGGCGCCATCACGACCGGATTTGGGGTCGTGACAAGTTGGTATCAAAGCCTAGGTTTACTAGGCCTCATGAGTCTTGAGCCGGTTAGTAGAGTCTTGTGGATCGGTACGGGGACGCCTGTACTTATCCTTGGGAGGCTGCGAACCTTTAGGAAACACTTCACATTTCTTGGAATTCTTATCGTGCGCACTTGATTCAGCTTGAGATATAATTTTGAAATTCCTTCCACACGTCTGTGTACGCTTCAAGCGCTCAGTAATATAATTGCCTTGAGGGCTTGTGATTCCCTGGTCGAGGGGCGAGATATAGTCTCCATGAGTTCATGTTGGGCCAGTCGGGAGGACTTGAGGCCGGATCCTTGTCTATGGCTTAAGCACCAAGGTATTAATTTTGCGAGTCGGTATTATGAAGTTCATACGGTCGGTACTGATCCTTATTGTGCAAATGGCAGTTTGATAATGGGAGAGCTGTAAGGTATTCAGTTCTTATTGTGATTTGATATGTAGCCCTAGCTATGGGCGTGAGAAATAATTATCATATCTCGTAATTGGAAGGTAAAGTGCCTTATGTGTAGTGGAACGAGTTTAAACTCAGGAAGACTAAAGTGATTTTGATATGTGTTATGATTCGAGCAGGTACAGCGCAGGTTCAAGTATAAATTGTGATAATATGATTCGTATAGTATTGAGATTTAATGTTGTTGAAATACATTGTGATATCTTGTTGAGTTGTGGATGTATTGTTAGAATGGTTTGGTGATTCTCTGGCAGGTGGATAGGCCAATTTACAAAGGAAACTCTGCCGAAATTTTTGAAAAATTTGGGACTTAGAAAGATTTATGTCACCTAAAGAAAGTGGGCTTATTAGTGGTGCGTGTATATCTGCAAGAATTGCAGAAGAGCTAAGGTCTCTGATGATTCGAGTCTCTGTCAAGGCTTGTAAATGACTTGAGTTTAATCTCATATTAACATTTCGGCATCACTTGAGTAATAATGATATGAGTGGTTGAAAGTGCTTTGATGAATGGCTTCGAGCTAAGTTGGGGAGGTTGCTATTGATTAACTGATTGCACTATTGTGTGCTATGTTGATTATGTCTCTAAGTATGTTGGGAAATTCTGGTAAAGGTTATGGTGCTTCGTAGATCTGATGAAGTACTAGGGTGTTTTCAACTGATGTTGGTAAAGAATATTCACCGTATAGAAAAGAAAGATAGCTGATTGTATCTGTAAGTAATCACGTTCTGCGATGTCAGAGTTCTAATAAAACACGAGTGGGTCTACTCAATAGGACCGTTGAATTACAGCTGAATAAGGGTGAATGATGCCGAGAATGGTTTTGTAGTGTTCAAGATTTTGCTTGTAACAGTCAGGTGCCTTAAGATTGTGCATGTGGCTAAAGATGTTGGTTTCGTTAGAAGAGATCAAGACTTGTGTTATATCACGTGAATGAAGGGATTCTATGTAACTGTATTGGAAGGTAGTGATAACGAATTCAAATCGCATAAAGTTCTTCAAAATAAAGTGTGGTAGAATGTGGTACTTTTGGGAAACATTGAGAGATGAATCAGAAAGGAAACTGGGTAAATGGAACGACTTGTTAATAAACCAGAATGGTATAAAAAGGAATACGATTGATTCCTGGTATGTGGTTGAAGTAATGAGTCTTGCAGACATTGCAGCAAAGCTCTTGAGTGCTGACAGTTGTGTAACTTGATATGGGTATAAGGACTCAGTCCTGGCAGTTAAACTTGTGCAACGAATGGGAAGAATGAGTGTGATGTGTTTTACCAGGATTTAAAAATGAGTATATTTCCTGTTGATATGCAAGGCTTGGAAAGTCCTTGACTAGTTGAGTGCGCCGATGTTTGAGGCGGAGGAAAGGGATATGAATTTCCATGTTGTCTTAGTGTGATATGGTATACATGAAGTGTTAAGGAAAGTTGATAATGGAATATTCAAGGTTTTGAGACCAGTTCATAATATACGGGAAGTCAATAAAATTATTGAGCAGCGCGGGCAGTTGCAGGTGATTTAAGAATCAATCTTTCTGATGATTTATGAAAATGGTACTGCTATTCTATTAACTTGGCAGGGAATATGATCCAAAAAGGACAAGGTAATGTAAACTGATGATATCGAGTGGTATGGTGGTATTCTCTTGTTGGATCGACTATAATAAATGAGTCGTTGATGGCATAGTGAAATTTCTGAATGGCTGTCGTGGTATGAGTGGACGCTTGATGTGCGTTATGTAATTGTACGGAAAAGTACACAATTAGGCATGGTGATTCATGTGTTATATATGTGTTGGAGACTTGAAGTCCTCGTTAGTCCGCATATGCAGTGGTTGTATATCGTGTGCATCGGCACCGTTTTGTGAATTATTGGAAATCGGAAGCCCTAGATGCTCTCTCTTAACTTGATAAGACGAATTCGGACTATGATACTTGATTGCTGACTAGTTGTCATGGGTCAGGTTGTCTAGACTAATGTGATATGGACTATGTCAAAAAATGGCACAAATTGCGTAGCAGAGAGCATCAGAGTATGCTCCAACAAAGTATTTGTACCCAGGACCAGCGGACGGCTGGTAGGCATTGCTTTGTCAGTTGGACCTTAGTGGCGGATGTCAGGGAGGAGGTATCTACCATTGCTTCAGTTCCAGTATTGAGAAACGTTGTCAGATGCGTTTCATGTGGTCGAGCTTGAGGCTATATGTATATATATGTTTGCTATAATGAGAAAATTCGACTCGATATGCATTTCCTTTCGCGAGATTTAAGCGTGGATCGGGTGGCACGCCGCCACGGGTTATTTGGATCGGGTGGCACGCCGCCACAGGTATGGTATTTGGATCGGGTGGCACGCCGCCACAGGTATGGTATCTGGATCGGGTGGCACGCCACCACGGGTATGTCATTGGAGCGGGTTGCACGCCGCAACAGAATATTGTGAAATTATAGTTAGTTATAAGCTACCTGGTATAAAATACTTCCTCGCTTCTGAGGAAAAGACCGTTTTGAGTATCGCTTGGCGAATGACACATCGGTTGTGTCCTTTCGGGATTTAATAGCATACGTTAATTGTTTCACCGTGGGTGAGGTTGATTGCTTGGGTTCAAGACCTAGATCTGTGCGTGGCTAACCGTTTGAGCTTAGTGGCTTGAGGTGCTTCATGAGTAATAATGTTGGGATAGAATCATGAGTCTTGGCAAGGCCACGTGATGTTCAGGTACTCTATTTCTATAATGCGAGACGCGATCTCAGTTCTATGTTATGATGGCACAGAGGAATTGAATTGCAGCTCTTTTGCTGGAGACAGTTATCATGATTTGAGTTGTCATGATTCGAGTGTGTGCAGACGTTTCTATTGGAGCCTATGTTGTGCTCGTCACGGCTTAGGCCGGTGGTTGAGATGTCATGTCACCAGTGTGGTGTGTTATGATCGAAATGACCGTTGGAGTCATTAATGAATACGAGCATATTGGATCTTAGCTTGTTAGAAAGGTAAAAATCGAGGTTTGGCTCCGAAACCTTTTGTGGTACCAGTTTTAAAAGGGAAATAGATTCACGAATGGTTAACCTGAGAGATGGGTTCGGTATATCGCGTGCTTCAGCTGCCGTGGGCGGGATATGGAGGTGTTGGAATAAGACTCTATCTAATGAAAGAGGTTTTCAGCTAGTATTTGGTTATTGTGGCCTGTTGTTGTGATTAGAGACTATCGTCTCGAGTGATGGGGTTGTCGATACATCATATGATCTCACCCGGAGTAGTGAATATGGGTTATTGCAGTGGATTCGAGTGTATCCTGAGTATAGGCATGGGATTTGCAATTGGCATATGATTTCAGAAAGTACAAGGTGATTTATGGTTCAGATGGTCTGTGAAATTTTGACTATATGATGTTTTCGGACTTATGTGAGATAGGGTGACGTATGATCGCTCGGATATATGCTTGGTAAGGTCATTCGGCTATTGGGTTACTTCCAGTACAACTCTGAGTCCGCTCGAGGACGAGCGATTGTTTAAGTTAGGGAGAATGTAACGACTCGGCCCGTCGTTACAGGAATTTACCACCCCGTCATGTTTCAATTACATGTTTTATGCTTTTATATCAGTGTTAGAGCCTATCGAGTGAGTTAGGAGTGAATTGAATTGAAAATGAAGCAAATAGCATGTTTGAAGGAAGTTTGAATATGGAAAGTCAACCTAGAGTTGACTATCGAGTTAGAGTGCTCGGAATCGGATTCTTATGATTCGACTAGTTTCGAGGGATCAATTATGACTTAGGAGAGCAATCGGAATTGAATTTGGAGATCCGATGTAGAAATAGGCTTGAATTGGCTAAGGTTGAATTTTGGCGAAATCCGATCGATAGGTGAGATTTTGATCCGGGAGTCGGAATGGAATTCCGACAGTTGCAGTAGCTCTGTTAGGTGATTTTGGATGTGCTGCAAAATTTCAGGTCATTCGGACGTCGTTTGGTCGGGTTTTTGATGGAATGTGTAATTTGGAAGTTTTGAAGAAACTTAGGCTTGAATCCGTGTGTAATTGGTGATTTTGATGTTTAGGATGGTGTTTTTATGATTGGAACAAATTCGTATCGTGTTTTGGAGTATGTTGGTGGTTTTCGTTGGGGTCCGGGGGGCCTCAGGGTGAATCCGGACCATCATCCGGCATTTTGTGCCAAATGCACTGCTGTTTCTGCTACAATTAGTGCAGGGAATTTTTGTGCTTCGCGATCGCGAAGCTATGTCTGCGATCGCGTAGGGTTAAGCTGGGAAGCTCTGCGATCGCAAGAGTAGTGATGCGATCGCGTGAGGTTGAGTGTTTGTGCATCGCGATCGCGGGTCGGTCGATGCGATCGCGTAAGGTCGTGTTCTTGAGCGGCGCGATCGCGACCCCTTTGATGCGATCGCGTAGGGTCGCTGAGTTGAGCACTGCGATCGCGTCCAGGCTCATGCAATCGCGTAGAGGAAAGTTGGCAGCCAGGTTTTTGTGCATCGCGATCGCACGTCCAGTGCTGCGATCGCGTAGAGTAAACGTCCCAGGCAGTGAGTTTAAGTCCAGAAACATTTCATTACGGGTTCATACACCCCAAAACACCATTTTTGAGCCCTAGAGAGAAGAAATCACGGGAAAACGTTGGGAAATCATCGGGTATTCATCGGAGGTAAGTTTCTTGACTCAAAAACATCATTTTATGGTAGAATTAACATCAATCTTCATGAATTTGGGTAAAAATTGTGAAGGATTGTGGCCTAGATATTGAAAACGAAAATTTGGGGTTTGAAAGGCCAATCGAACTCCGATTTTGGTAAATTTTATATGTATGGACTCGTGGCGAGACGAGGGTTCTGGAAATATGAGTTTCGAAGTTTTTTGAGATGTGGGCCCGGGGCTCGGGTTTTGCAAATTTCGTGATTTTTGATATTTTTCGAGTTCAATCGATTGGGTTATGTTCCATTAGCCTATTTTGATATATTTGTACTGATTTTGGCTAGTTTGGGCGTGCGTGGATGCCGGTTCGAGGAGCTAAGGCGTCGCGGGCATGAGCTTTCGTCGGTTCGAGGTGGGTAATACTTGTAAATGATGTCCCGAGGGTTAGTAAACCCCGGACTTGCACATCTTAGTGTTGTGTCGAGGTGACTTGCACGCCGGATAACGGGCGTGGGGTAGAGCACCATTGGGGATTGTGACTTGGTCCGTCTCGCGTAATAAATAATAACACCTAATTGTTGAAATGAATTGGACTAATTATCATGTTTGGGCTTCGTGCCAATTAATTGAATCCTTCAGGGATTGGTATCACTGTTTTGATAACACTGTGCATATTTTATGCTAAATTTAAGGTTTAAAATGGTATTTTGCTATTCAGCATTTTTATAAGGTTATGAAAAAAACTTGAACAAGGTCTTAATAACATTTTTAGCTGTGAGCTAATATGATATTGTTGCCCGTAGGGCTTTCTTGATTATTTGTTAGACTGATTGGGCCGAGGGCCATATGTTAGGGCATGACATTTCATGTGAGCATATGCATACACATGCATGGATCGGACTACACGCCGCAGTGGTATACGGATCGGGCTGCGCGCCGCAGCAGGTGTGATATTAATATTGTGCTTGGGCTGTAGGAGCCCCTCCGGAGTCTGAACCCCCATAGTGAGCACGGGTACCCAAATTGGATCGGGCTACACGCCGTAGCGGTCATATGCATTGCATGGCATACATACATTGGTTTACGTGTACTACGTGGCATAACATTTAGCACTCATACATTACTGGCACACATGCATTAGTTGCCTTATTGACCAGATCTCCAGGTGCAAATTAATAAGGAGTGCTGAGCCCGAGAGGCTGATTTGAGTGCGGACTTGCACTGCTTGAGATTGTATCTAGGTATTAGTGTATTATTATGAAAGAAAGTAGCTAAAATTGAGATTTCTAGATAATCTACTCACATATGCTTGAATGGAATAAAAAGATAGTTCTGTATTGTGTAGCATGAGATAGTGCCTATCGTGATTTTCTTCCCTTCAACATTATTTACTTTTATTACTGCTGAGTTGGAAGTACTCACACCGACTCCCTGCACTTTGTGTGGAGATCCAGGTACATCACAGTGGAGCTGATTCTATTGCGGCTCGGGAGTGCTTTTGGACAGTCGAGGTAGCTGCTAGCGTTCGCAGGACCTGATTCTCCAGTTTGTCTGTATTTTTGTTCTGATCATCCCACACTTGTGCACAGTTATATTCACTATTTACACTTTGTATACTCTGTAGAGGCTCATGACTTTTGACCCTTCGGTCTATGGGAGTTGGCACGTGTTGGGACTTGGTTCCCTGTTTTTAATATATCTATCACTGTTGAATTATTTCCGTTATACTTAAATTGGATAAAGTGAGCTTATGGCTCCGTGATTGTTGTTAATTGGTCAGGCTGGCCTAGCAGTGTGTTGGGCGCCATCACGACCGGATTTGGGGTCGTGACACTTACCGTATGAGTAGGCATCATAAGCTATACTCATTCCTGTACCTCTAAGGACCTTTCGAATCCTTTCAGCAAACAAGGAAGGAAGACCATCTATGAATTTAGCCTTCCAGTGAGTATTATTACTCTCTGGTAATTCCATCACTCGGGATAAGAAAACATCTTTGTACCATCTAAAAGATGTGAGGGTCGGACATCTCAAATTCTGAAGCATAGTCCTAATGGTCTCACTATTATCAGACCATCTTCCAGAAAAATGTTCTATAATATTAAGAACCAAGGAATAGACTGCATTTTGAACAGTCTTATCACCCTCGATTTTGGTTGCTTTCATGATCTGAATACGTTGATCATGAGTAAGATAATTATCCCACCAGCCTTTAAGCTGACTAGTAAATCCAGCAATAAGCATTTCTGCTATTGCTTTATCTTCATTCTTATTAACCTTACAGATCGTACTGTACATAAGCATTCTATGTACCATGGTATAAATTTGTCTTTCAGCAAGACCATCTATATTCCATTCATAGATTTCAGACCCACTATAACCTTGGTGATAGTGGTCATTATCAAGTTCTTCTAATAGAACATCCTGCGGGGTTGGTCTAGGATAGTAGAACATCCTTTGGTAAGGTTTACGAGCATATTTTTTAGAGATTTTATTAATCTCATCATTCACCTGAATTCTTTTACCTCTATCAGGTCTATGCTCTAGAGTTAAAGGACTAATCATAAACTCTGCAAACTTCTTAGTAAGAAGTTCTTCCAGATCATTAAGTGTCACGACCCTAGTTCACCAATCGTGAACATGTCATGACGGCACCCAGTCCCCACGACTAGGTAAGCCTAACACGTTGCGGAATATACAAGTTTATGAACATTAAATAATAAATAGCGGAAAAATAATATAAAAAGGAAATGTAATCTGTGTCGCTTGGCTTATACACCCGTCAAACACACTGTATAAAACACCACCAAGACCTGGAATCCCACGGGCAACACAGACTAAAAGAGAGTATACAACTGTTGCTCTATGTGTAAAGAGTATCTAACAACGAAATGAAGGAAAACATCTACTAATACTATCAGAATAGAAGGAGGGCCTCCGGATCCGCGGACGTAGCGAATCATACCTCGAGGTCTCCCAAAGTGCTGCTGAATCACCTAGTATGAGCCTGTCCTAATGTACCTGGATCTGCACAACAAAAGTGTGCAGAAGAGTAGCATGAGTACACCACGACGGTAGTCAGTAAGTGCCAAGCCTAACCTCGATGGAGTAGTGACGAGGAAGGTCAGGGGCCCTACTGAGAGAAAAATAAAATAATGATGATAACAATGATAAACAGTTTTAATAATAATGAATCTGAAATGACGACAGTAAAGTGATTACCGCAACCGTCTACAATTAAGCTAACAACAAGTAACAATCTCAATTAACAAGTCCAGGACCTGTGGGAATTGAACCCACAGTCCCACCAACAGTACCCCTGGGTCTCCGGGAATCGAACCCGCAGCCCATGACTCAATAGTATATCAATAGCTCAGGATCCCGCAGTCCATATCTCAATAATATATCAATAACTCGGGATCTCCGGGAATCGAACCCGCAGTCCCTACCAATAACTCGGGATCTCCGGGAATCGAACCCGCAGTCCCTACCAATAACTCGGGATCTCCGAGAATCAAACCCGCAGTCCCTACCAATAACTCAGGATCTCCGGGAATCGAACCCGCAGTCCATATCTTAATAATATATCAATAATCTCCGGGTCTCCCGGAATCGAACCCGCAGCCCTTGGATCTCCGGGAATTGAACCCGCAGTCCACCAACACAACAAATAAAGAAAACAAACAAACAAAGAAAACATAATATGCTTAACTACAACTTCACCGAAAACTAGTGCCAACAATTATCAAGAAGTTCAAGTAAGACAATTTGGCAATTAGACGGATAAATCCTATCTAATCATGCTTCCCTAACGAATGCCAGGTAAATATCATAAATTAATCAACTAAGGACAAGAATATCATGAATTTGACGATTCAAGTAAAGTGTGTGTTACAACAACCAGCGCATGTCCATGCCCGTCACCTCGCGTACAAGGCATTTAAATTATCACATAATATCCTAGGGGTGAAAGTTCCCCCACACGAGGTTAGACAAGCCACTTACCTCGACTCCGGTACAAAACCACTAAGAGACAACTCTCTTGCCACGATTATCGACCTCCACAGGTGTAGTATCTGATAAAAATCAATAGAATTACATCAAAATAGGCAAATTGGGCATTACCCAATCGAAACAATTCAAAATACACCAAAACCCACAAGTTGCCAGAACCCGACTTTCGGTACGCTTCTCGAAAAATTACGAAAGTTATATATTCGGGTTCCTTATCTCAACATAAGTCCGTGCATATAAAATTTATCAAAATCGGACCCCGTTTGCCCATTCAAATCAATGATTTTCTATAATTTAGGCCTAGGGCTAAAACCCTCCATTAATCCTCCATTAACAGGTGAAATAATCACGGATTTCACGATAAACTAACGAATTAAGGCCAAGAAACTTACCCCCGATGATTTCCCGATGATATCTCAGCGATTCCCCGTCAATTTCTGTATAAAAGCTCTCAAGTTGCTAAAAGAAATGGAGGAAAATGACCCAAAAATCGCGGATATACTGCCCAGATTTTTCGTCGGTACTGTTCACGCGCTGACACTGTTCATGCTCTTGGGACACTGTTCACTGTTCACGTGCGGTAACTGTTCACGCGCGGTTACTGTTCACTATTCATAAAATGCAGCAGCGTTTTCAAAAAAATTGCAGCACAGCCATTTTGCACCAAAATGGTCCTAACTCCATCATACTAACTCGAAATTCGATGATTCTTTTTCCTATGGCTCCGGAATTTCGATACGGATCCAGTGGTTCAAACAAAACTGAATTTGGATCTCATTTGCTCAGTCTAACATCAATTTCGCTCGTTAAACAATTAACTCACATTTCGCGTAAAAAACCCAATCGCGACTCGATGAAATTAAACCAAAATTTCCAGATCAATCCTATAATTCAAGATTTAAATTCTCGAAGTCTCGAAATCAAATTTGGATCTCTAGAACTAAAATTAGACCTTTGGATCATTACATTTATGCTCAAAACGGCAAAAATCTTCCAAAAATGACCCGTTGGGCATCCGAAACACATCCGAGACCCCGAGACCCCGACCAATAACACCAACGAGTCCCAAAACACATTATGGACTCGCTCGAGGCCTCAAATCACATCAAACAATGCAAAAATTATGAATTAACCTCCAATCCAAGCTTGATGAACTTTGAAGTTTCCAACTTCTATTTCCGATGCCGAAACCTATCAAATCAAGTCCGATTGACTTCAAATTTTGCACACAAGTCCAAAATGACATAACAGAGCTACAAAAATTTTCGGAATTCCATTCCGACCGTCGGATCAAAATTTCACGTATCAACCGAAATTCGCCAAAATACTAACTTTGCCAATTCAAGCTTAATTCTACACCGGTCATCACAAAAATATTCCGGACACACTCTAAAGTACCAAATCACCTAACGAAGCTATCCGAACCATAAGATTTGCATTTCGAGTTCGATATCAAAATTTCTACTTCCGGTCAAATTTTCTCAAAAACCTACAATTTTCTATTTTTAGCCAAACGACTCCAAAATGACATACGGACCTCCGAATTCACTTCCGATCGTGCTCCCAAATACAGAATAACCATACGGAGCTACTCCCAGTCTCGAAATCCCAAACGGACATCAATTACACTAAAATACATTTTAAGCCAAACTGATGCAATTTCTTCTAAAATGCTATCTTCCATAATATGCGCCAAAACGCTCCCGGGATATATCCAAAACCCGATCCGGGCATACGCCCAAGTACGAAATCATCATATGAACTTGTTGGAACCTTTAGATCCCAATTCCGAGGTCGTATACTCAAAATTTCAATCCTAGTTCATTTCTTCAATTTTAAGCTTCGGAAATGAGAATTTTCATTTAAATTTGACTCCAAACTTCTTGAATTTTAATTCTGACCATACACACAAGTCAATATACCTGAGATGAAGCTGCTCATGGCCTCAAACTGCTGAATGACGCGCCGTAGCTCAAAACGACCGGTTGGGTTGTTACATTAAGACTTTTGGTTTTAAAGTCTTTTACCTCCGGTGGAGGTTGGATACTGGTTGAAGCAATGTGCTCCTTACCCTTATCCTCCTTATCAGAAATCTTTTGGACCTATGTTATAAGCTTGTCCAATTTCTCTTGGATTGTAATAACCTGTTCTCCCAGAATACTAACATACATATTAGTATAATTATTCTGAGTAAGCATAGTATTCAGGATTTTAGCAGTAATTGATGTTACATCATTTTTAAATAATTTCGAAAAAGCAGTAAAATAAACAATTTTGTCCTTTTCTCCCATTTGAAAAGATTGTTGGGGTGGAAAAACTTATTTAGTGGTTTTCCCACTAGTAAGGATATAATCTCTTTCTAGAATAGAAATATAGTTATAAACATGTTTAGACATAAACCAAGGAACAAAAGCAATCATTTTGTTCTTTTTGCTAATATCAGTATAAAAATCATTTCTAAAAAATTGTATTAAATCACTAGTCATGTTTTCATGAAACGATTTTTTGAAAACAGCCCATCTGGGTTTTAGAAATTCTTCTAAAATTAGTTTTCTTGCCGGTGAACCCGGACTAAAATCTATTTGGTTTTCAGGCATCATCCACACCATTTGAAAAATCCATTTCGGATGGAGTAAGTTCAAGATCTGAATTAATCTTGACGATATTATCTAAACCAATTTTTATACTATCAATTCTGTTATTATCTCTAATTTGAGACGTAGAAGCTCTAGATGGAAAATCTACCACATAATCAATTGGAGAAATAAATTTAATAACAGATACATATAACTTCTGTGCCAGGTAAATAATCATAACCATGTAATTTAATGATAAGTATTAAAGCATTTAAAGAGTTCTCGTCATTAAGAGAAATCTGTAAATTTGGATAAGCATTAAAATAAACAGGGCCATAAGCCAAACTGGTTTGCACAGTCCCTATAAGAGACTTTTTCCAGTTCTGGTTTTTGCCATCTCTAAGAGCTGCTATAAAGCTTTCAGGTAAGCCTCTTAAAGTAAGTGGCTTAAAGGCAACTTGTATTAAACCGATATGTATAAATCTATGTGAATCCCTATAAGGGGCAAATTCACTTTCAGATAATAGTCTAAAAGTAGCATGATCACTATCTACAGTGATAGTCTCTTCAGTAGTCTTAACTACCTGTTTCAAACCTATTTTTTCAAAGGTACCTAATTGATAAATTACCTTAGGTTTGACTAATGGTATAGTCCATTTATTAAGAAGATCTAGTTGTTGGGGCATTTCATACTCCTCTTTTCTACTGTTTTTAACAGTAGTCTTCTTCCTAATGATATTCATTAAGAAAATAGTGTTAAACTTAGCTTCTACAGTTACCAAACCACATGGCTCTGATACCATTCTTCTTATATTTCTCCAATTGATTATGTGGTAGATTTTCCATCTAGAGCTTCTACGTCTCAAATTAGAGATAATAACAGAATTGATAGTATAAAAATTGGTTTAGATAATATCGTCAAGATTAATTCAGATCTTGAACCTACTCCATCCGAAATGGATTTTTCAAATGGTGTGGATGATGCCTGAAAACCAAATAGATTTTAGTCCGGGTTCACCGGCAAGAAAACTAATTTAGAAGAATTTCTAAAACCCACATGGGCTGTTTTCAAAAAATGGTTTCATGAAAACATGACTAGTGATTCAATACAATTTTTTAGAAATGATTTTTATACTAATATTAGCAAAAAGAACAAAATGATTGCTTTTGTTCCTTGGTTTATGTCTAAACATGTTTATAACTATATTTCTGTTCTAGAAAGAGATTGTATCCTTACTAGTGGGAAAATGTAACGACCTGGCCCGTCGTTATGGGATTAATCGCCCCATTTTCTCCATTTAATACTTCAATATGCTAACTTATATGTGTTTGGAAAGTTAGAAGCAAATCGGAGGGAATTTAGATAGAAATAAGGCCATAAATCTCTTTTTGAGAAGAACAAGTTGGAAAAGTCAATTGAATGTTGACTGATGAGTTAGATAGTTTGGAATGGAAATATGATGATTAGACTAGTTTCAGAGGATCATTTATGACTTAGGAGAGCAATCTGAATCGAATTCGGAGGTCCGGTATAGTTTTAGGCTTGAATTGGCTAAGGTTGAATTTTGGCGAAATTCGAACGGTAGGTGAGATTTTGATCCGGGGCTCAGAAGAAATCCCGAGAGTTGCAGTAGCTCCGTTATGTGATTTTTGATAGGCGTGCAAAATTTCAGGTCATTTGGAGGTGTTTAGGTCGGGTTTTAGATCAAATGTTAGTTTCGGAAGTTTTTTAAGAACTTAAGCCTGAATCCGATGTGAATTGATGATTTCAGTGTTGTTAGGTGTGTTTTGATGATTGGAAAAAGTTTGGATGATATTTTTGGATATATTGGTGCCTTTGGTTGAGGTTTCGGAGGCCTCGGATGTGTTTCGGGTTGTGATCACGCTCTTAATTAATGTTTCAACGTCGTATTTTTGGACACAAAGGGGTATTATATTGAACAAATATGAACCTATTATTGTTTTGAATGAATAATTAGATCCGTATCGTAATTACGGACCCGTAGCAAAAAGAATCATCGAATTTGGACATCGTATGAGGAATTTATGGCTATTTTACTAAGGTTGCCCATATTTTCAGGTTAATGACGAAATTGCACCTGACGGCGTATTAAAAACCTGCACTATTTGCAAATCTTAAAACCTACATATCTCCTTCATTATAAAGTCAAATTGAGTGATTCAAAAGCCTAAATTCATTAGAATTTCACAAGGGATCCATTGGGAGCAGTAAAACGCGTGAAAAGTATACCGATAACGAGAAGGCCGAGTTTTCTTCCAATTTTAGAACGGGAAGAAGCTTCTGAGGCGATTTTTATGAGAGAAATCAATGGGTAATTGCTGGAGGTAAGTTTCTTGAATCAAAAATATGATTTTATGCTAGAATCAGCACCAAAATTCATGAAATTGGGAAGAATTTGTGAAGAATTAGGGCCTAAATTATGAAAACGAATTTTTGGGTTTTGAAAGGCCATTCGAACTCCGATTTCGATAAATTTTATATGCACGGACTCGTGTTGAGACGAGGAACACGGTGGTATGAATTTCGTAATTTTTTGAGCAGCGTACCAAAAGTCGGGTTTTACCAACTTGGTGTATTATCGTGTATTTCTTATAAATTGAATTGGGTTATGTTTCTTTGACCCGTAATTGATATAATTGTTGTGGTTTGACTAGATTCTACGCATGAGGTGGCAAATTCAAAGGGAAAAGGCATCGCGGGCGAGTCTTCGACCGGCTAGAGGTGAGTAGTTAGTGTATATGGTAGCCTGAGGGTTCGAAACCCCGGCTTAGCACATTGTGACGCTAGTAGGGCGTGGCTCGCACCCCGTGGCAGGTGCGGGATTGATTGTGACTAGGGATTCAGACTTAGTCCATCCCCTATGTGAATAATATGCTATATACGGTTGAAACGCACATTGTGTTAGATATATTTTGTGGGTTGTAAGCCATGTTTGGGGCCTTGTGCCGACCTGTAGTATCCCTAGGGGAATAGTTATATATGTGATAACTTTAATTGCTTAATCATTGATCTCAGTCCTGGTTTGAATGCACCGTATTGAAATGCTAAGTCATCTATTTTGCAAAATTAAATAAGCATTAAACTATTTTCATAATTAAATGAATTGGAACCTGTAATTAAATGAATTGGAACCTGGAAATAAATAAGTTGAGCTGTTGTGTGACTCATATGCATGTTGTAGACTGAGGATGGATCAGGCTGCACGCCGCAGCGGTTGATATGAGGATCGGGCCGCACGCCGCAGCGGTATTGCGCTTGGGCTGTAGGAGCCCCTCCGGAGTCTGTACACACCCCCAGTGAGCGCCGTCGACGTTAAATGGATCGGGATACACGCCGTAGCGGTTATGTGCATTGCATTGCATCTTTATTTGTTAAATTATTCCGTGGTAGCTGTATTGTACTATTGATGCTAGTTCGTAGGAGATTCGGACTGTAGTTAGCTTCATACTGTGGTATTCTGTGGATTTCCTTGCTTTCAGCTACTTGTATATATTTATTACTCACTGAGTACTTAGTACTCACCCCTACTCCATGCACCTTTGTGTGCAGATTCAGGTACACAGGAGGGATAGACGAGCACTCCAGCTTTTATCAGTATTTATCCGAGTTGCTGAGGTAGCTGCTGGCGTTCGCAGGACCTGGCTTCTCTTCTTATTCCAGTTTTCCTTTGTATATACATTATTCATACTTGAGTATTTGATTTAGATATGGTTATCCGATCATGTTTAGAGGCTCCAGACTCGTGACCCTAGATCTCTGGGGTGGTTATACAGTTATGCTTTATTGTTGACATAAATGTTCAGGTAATTGATTTGAGCTTCATGCTCGGGATGAGAGTGTAAATGGTCGGGCTTGCGTACCAGTTGTGTTTGGCGCCATCACGACCGGGATTGGGGTCATGACAAGTTGGTATCAGAGCCTTGGTTACTAGGCCTCATGAGTCTTGAGCCGGTTGGTAGAGTCTTGTGGATCGGTACGGGGACGCCCGTACTTATCCTCGGGAGGCTGCGAACCTTTAGGAAACACTTCACATTTCTTGGAATTCTTATCGTGCGTACTTGATTCAGTTTGAGATATAATTTTTGAAATTTCTTCCATATGTCTACGTACGCATCGAGCACTCAGTAATATGATTTCCTCGATGGCTTGTGATTTCCCGATCGAGGGGCAAGATATAATATAATCGAGTTCATGTTGGGCCAGTCGGGAGGACTTGAGGCCAGATCTTTGTCTATGACATGAGCACCAAAGTGCTGATTTTACAAACCGGTATTATGAAATTTCGTGTGATCGGTATTGTTCCTAACTGTGGAAATGGCAGCTTAATAATGTACGAGTTGTCAGGTGTTAGATCCTTATTATAATATGTTGTGTAGCCCCGAGCTATAGGCATGGTGAATATTTGTCATATCTCTTAGTTGGAAGGTAAAGTGCCTTACGTGTAGTAAAACGAGTTTAGACTCAGGAAGATTAAAGTGATTATGCTATGTATATCCTGGTGGAAGGTATTGTACTGAAATATTAGATTGATGCAAAGTAGGTGGGTGGATTCGGATGTGTAATTGAAGGGTATTTGATATGTGTTATGATGCGAGCAGGTGTAGCGCAGGTTCAGGTATAAATTGTGATAATATGATTCATATAGTATTGAGATTTAATGTTGTTGAAATAAATTGTGATGTCTTGTTGAGTTGTGGATGTATTGTTAGAATGGTTTGGTGATTCTCTGGCAGGTGGATAGGCCAATTTACAAAGGAAACTCTGCCGAAATTTTTGAAAAATTTGGGACTTAGAAAAGATTTATGTCGCCTAAAGAGAGTAGGCTTAACTGTGGTGTGTGTATAAATGCAAGAATTACAGAAGGGTTAAGGTCTCTGATGATTCGAGTCTTTGTCAAGCTTGTAAATGACTTGAGTTTAATCTCACGACAACATTGTGACATCATTTGAGTAAGAATGACATAGGTGGCTAAAAGTGCTTTGATGTATTGGCTTCGAGCCAAGTTGGGGAGTTTGTTGTTAATCAACCGATTGCATTGTTGTGTGCTATGTTGGTTCTATCTCTAAGTATGTTGGGAAATTCTGATAAAGGTTATGGTGTTTCGTAGATATGAAGAAATAATAGGATGGTTTGAACTGCTGCTGGTAAAGAATGTTCGGTGTATAGGAAAGAAAGATAGCTAAATATATATGTATGTAATCATGTTCTGCGGTGCCAGAGTTCTAACAAGGCACGAGTGGTTCTGTTTAATAAGACAGTTAAATTATAATTGAATAAGGGTGAATGACGCCCGAGAATGGTTTTGCGGTGTTCAAGATTTTGCTTGTAACAGTCAGGTGTATTAAGATTGTGTATATGGCTAAAGACGGTGGTTTCGTTAGAAGGAATCAATACTTGTGTTATGTTATGTGAATGATGGGATTCTATGTATCCGTATTGTGAGGTAATGATAACGAATTCCAAATCGCAGGAAGTTCTTCAAAACAAAGTATTGTAGAATGTGGTACTTTTGAGAAACATTGAGAGAGTATTAAGTGACCTATGGGCTTTAGACCGTGTGGTCTTGTGTACGAGTCTCGTGTGGTAACATGAGTTGAGATATTGTAGTGCTACAATAAAGGCTAATATGAAATTAAAGATGAATCAGAAATGAAAATGGAGTAACTTGTTAATATACCGGAACGGTATGATAGGGATACAATTAATTCCTGGTATGTGTTCGAAGTGATAAGTCTTGCAGCTATGGTGCAACCAAGCTCTTGAGTGCTGGCAGTTGCGTAGCTCGATGTGGGTAGAAGGACTCAGTCCTGGCAGCTAAACTTATGTAATGGATTGGGAGAAAGAGTTTGTGATGGGTCCTACCATGTTTTAAAAGTGAGTATATTCTTGTCGGTATGCAAAGCTTGGAATGTGTAATGAGTTTTCTCTATGTGGGATCATGAAAGGCCTTGACTAGTTGAGTGCACCGATGTTTGCGGCGTAGAAAGGGGATATGAATTCCCATGTTATCTTAGTGTGGTATGGTATATGCGATGTGTTATGGAAAGTTGATAATGGCATATTCAAGGCTTTGAGATTTGTTCATAATATATGGGAAGTCATTAAACATTATTGTGCAGCGCGGGCAGCTGCAGGTGAATTTAGAATTGATCTTTCTGGCGATTAACGAAAATGGTACTACTATTCTAGTAATTTGGCAGGGTATATGGTCCAAAAGGAAAAGGTAATGTAAACTGATAATATCTAGTGGTATGGTGGTATTCTCTTGTTGGATCGACTGTAATAATTGAGTCACTAATGGCATAATGAAATTTCTGAATGGCTTTTGTGGTATGAATGGACGCTAGATGTGCGTTATGTATTCGTACGGTGAAGTACGGAATCAGGCATAGTGATTCATGTGTTATATATGTGTTGGAGACTTGAAGTTCTCGTAAATTCGCCTATGCAGTGGTTGTATATCGTGTGTATCGGCACCATTTAGTGATTATTGGAAATCGGAAGCCCTAGTGGCTCTCTCTCAACTTGATATGACGAATTTGGATTATGATATATGATTGCAGACTAGTTGTCATAAGTCGGGTTGTCTAGACTAATGTGATATGGACTATATCCGAAAAATATCACAACTGCATGGCAGAGCGCATCCGATCATATTCCATCAAGGTAAATGTACCCTAGGGCCAGCGGACGGCTGGTAGGTATTGCTTTGTCAGTTGGGCCTTCGTGGCGGATGTCGGTGTAGAGGTATCTACCATTGATTCAGTTCCAGTATTGAGAAACTTTGTCAGATGCATTTCATGTGTCCGAGCTTGAGGCTATATATGTTTACTGTAATGAGCAATTCGACTCGATGTGCATTTCTTTTGCGGGGGTTTTATATGGATCGGGTGGCACGCCGCCACAGGTATGGTTATTTGGATCGGGTGGCACGCCGCCATGGGTATGGTATCTGGATCGGGTGGCACGCTGCCACGGGTATGTCATTGGAGCGGGTTGCATGCCGCAACAGTGTAAT
>JASVEL010001982.1:0-212944 GCA_032618575.1 Nicotiana noctiflora | reverse complement strand
GTCTATATCATATCGATATTTTAGTATATATATGAATATACATAAGTATAATCGTTGCGGCGTGCGGCCCGCTCCGATACATATACCGCGGCGGCGCCCGAGCCGATTTAACGTCGACGGCGCTCAGCTGGGGGTGTGTGCGGACTCCGGAGGGGCTCGCTCAGGCCCACGCGCTATGATGCGTGGCGTGCGGCCCGGGTCCGCCATATATTCTTGCGGCGTACGGTCCGATCCAAATTGTATATATACATATAATATTATAATACCGCGCTCACGAGAATGTGTGCGGACTCGGACTCCGAAGGGGCTCCTACGACCCAAGCGCTATAATGCTGCGGCGTGCGGTCCGTCCCGCATGTATACTGTTGCGGCGTGCGGCCGGATCCAATATATATACTGCGCGGCGTGCGGCCCGATCCAATATAGGTATATATATATAATACCTCGCAATGGGTCCTCGACCCTATCCCGATCAATATAGACCTGGCCTCTCAGGCCCAGTATAATAGGTAGTCTCTCTTAGAGTACACATCTAGTATTGGCTCGTGATATGCTATACAGCTATGATTACGACTGAGTGTATGTATCCAACATAATATACTACGGCTGGGTGTATGTAGCCAGCATGATTTAAGGGTCGCCTAACTCTACAGGTCACCTAATGTTCTACAAATCGGCACAAGGCCCCAAACATGGCTATTAGCCCAACTACACATTTATAATCTCATTATCAGTCATAATACACAGAATACTATTAGTCGGGAAGGACCAAGTCCAATCCCCAAATCCCAATGCCACCACGCTCGTCACATGACGCGTGTCTCATCTCTACATAGCACTGTAAAGTGCAAGTACGGGGTTTCAAACCCTCAGTACATTATTTACTACCACCACTCACCTCGATCCGATAGAAGCCTTAATCCGCCTTGCGCTCGCCTCGCAATTCAATCACCTTGAATGCCGAATCTGCTCAAAATCAATGAGAATACATCAATATAGGCTAATTAAACACAACCCATTCGAAATAACTCAATTTACATCAAAAGTCCCAAAGTTGCCAAAACCCGAGCCCCGGGCCCACATTCCGAAAATTTACGAAATTCACATTTCTGGAACCCTCGTCTCGCCACGAGTCCATACATATAAAATTTACCAAAATCGGACTCCGTTTGCCCACTCAAATCGGTGTTTTTCTTCAATTTAGGCTTAGGGCTCAAACCCGCAATTAATCTTCCATTTACAGGGAATTAACCAAGTATTTCATGTTAAAATGATGTAATTAAGCCACAAAACTTACCTCCAACAAATCCCCGATGAATTTCCAGCAATTCCCGTGAGTTTCTCTCTCTAGAACTCAAAAATGGCGTTTTGGGTTAATGAACCCGTAGCCCCTCTGTTCTGGATTTTATTCACTGCCAGACACTATTATTCATCGCGTTCGCGTGACTGTCTACGTGTTCGCGATGAACAGCCTCGCCTTACCCTTCGCGAACGCGACGCTGGCCACGCGTTCGCGATGCTCAATTCCTGATACCCTTCGCGGACGCGACGCACCCCACGCGTTCGCGATGTTCAAACTCCCAGCCACCCGGATTTCTTCTACGCGTTCGCGATAGCCCTCCCGCGAACGCGAAGCACAACACCACGACCCTACGCGAACGCGACCCAAGCAACGCGTTCGCGATGCTTATCACCCCAGACCTACGCGAACGCGACTCCTTCTCCCGCGAACGCGATGCACAAAAAGGCTTGGCCTTCGCGAACGCGACACTGGTCACGCGAACGCGAAGGATTAAGGGCCTGGGCAGAACCTGCAGTTTTCTGCAGAATTTTTCCAA
Source organism: Nicotiana noctiflora (assembly GCA_032618575.1). NCBI lineage: Eukaryota > Viridiplantae > Streptophyta > Magnoliopsida > Solanales > Solanaceae > Nicotiana > Nicotiana noctiflora. The sequence goes on along the minus strand of JASVEL010001982.1, from coordinate 211,106 downwards.
GTTCTAAATGCCCGGTTGATGGTCCGAATCCATCCCGAGGCCCCGGGACCCCAACGAAAACCACCAACATACCCCAAAACATGATACGGACTTGTTCCAATCATAAAAACACCATACTAAACATCAAAATCACCAATTAACCACGGATTCAAGCCTAAGTTTCTTCAAAATTTTCAAAACTAACATTCAATCCAAAACCCGGTCAAACGATGTCCGAATGACCTGAAAATTTGCAGACATATCCAAAATCACATAACGAAGCTACAGAAATTGTCGAATTCCATTCCGACCCCCGGATCAAAATATCACCTACCATCCGGTTTTCGCCAAAATTCGACATTCGCCAATTCAAGCTTAAAACTACACCGGACCTCCGAATTCAATTCCGATTGTTCTCCTAAGTCATAAATGATCCCCCGGAACTAGTCGAATCATCGGAATCCGGTTTCGAGCACTCTAACTCAATAGTCAACTCTTGGTTGACTTTTCATATTCAAGCTTTCTTCAAACATGCTATTTGTTTCATTTTCAATCCAAATCACTCCTAACTCACCCGACATACTCTAATACTGAGTTAAAAGCATAATATATGTAAATGCAAGGTAACGGGGTGGTAATTCCCGTAACGACGGGCCGGGTCGTTACATTCTCCCCAACTTAAACAAACGCTCGTCCGCGAGCGGACTCAGAGTTGTACTAGAAGCCACCCAATAGCTGAATGACCTTACCAAGCATAATTCCAGGCGATCATACGTCACCCTATCTCACATAAGTCCGAAAACACCATATAGTCAAAATTTCACAGACCATCTGAACCATAAATCACATTGTACTTTCCGAAATCATATGCCAATTGCAATTCCCATGCCTATACTCAGGATACACTCGAATCCACTGCAATAACCCATATTCACTACTCCGGTGAGATCGTATGATGTATCGACAACCCAATCACTCGAGACGATAGTCTCTAATCACAACAACTGGCCACAATAACCAAATACTAGCTGAAAACCTCTTTCATTAGATAAAGTCTTATTCCAACACCTCCATATCCTGCCCACGGCAGTTGAAGCACGCGATATACCGAACCCATCTCTCAGGTTAACCATTGGTGAATCTATTTCCCTTTTAAAACTCATACCACGATAGGTTTCGGAGCCAAACCTCGATTTTTACCTTTCTAACAAGCTAAGATCCAATATGCTCGTATTCATTAATGACTCCAACGGTTATTTCGATTCTAACACACCGCACTGGTGATATGACACCTCAACACCGGCCTAAGCCACGACGAGCACAACATAGGCTCCAATAAGAACGATCTGAACACGCTCGAATCATGACAACCGGCTCACACACAAGAGCTATAATTCAAATTCCTCAATACCATCACAACACCTAACTGAGATCTTGTCTCACATCATAGAATTAGAGTACCTGAATCCTCCTCGAAAGGTCATAACATCACGTGGCTTTGCCACAATTCATCATTCTATCCAAACACCAGTTCTCATGAAGCACCTCAAGTTACCAAGCTCAAACGGTCAGCCACACGCATATCTATGTCTGGACTCAAGCAATCAATCACACTTGCGGTGATACAATGATATTCGCTATCAAATCCTGAAAGGACACAACCGATGTGCTATTCCCCGAGCGATTCCTAATACGGACTATTCCTCAGAAGCTAGGAAGTACTGTATACACGGTAACATACCACTAACTACATTTTCACAATATTTTGTTGCGGCGTGCAACCCGTTCCAACAACATACATGTGGCGGCGTGCCACCCGATCCAGATACCATACATGTGGCGGCGTGCCACCCAATCCAAATACTATACCTGTGGCGGCGTGCCACCCGATCCACGAATACACCTAGCAAAGGGAATGCACATCGAGACAAGTCGCTCATTGCAACAACATATACATAGCCTCAAGCTCGGCCACCTGCATTGCACCCGTCAAAGTTCCCCAATACTGGAACTGAAACAATGGTAGATACCTCTACACTAACATCCGCCCCTAAGGTCCAATTAACAAAGCAATGCCTACCAGCTGTCCGCTGGTCCTGGGTACAACTACTCTATTGGAGCATACTTTGATGTTTTTCTGCTACGCAATTTGTGCTATTTTTCGACATAGTCCATATCACATTAGTCTGGACAAACTAGCCCAATGGCGACCAATAAGCAATCAAGTATCATAACCCAAGTTGAGAGAAAAAGCCACTAGAGCTTCTGATTTTCGATAATCACAAAACGGTGTCGATACTCATGATATACAACCACTGCATAGGTGGACTAACGAGAACTTCAAGTCTCCAACACATATACAACACATGAATCACAATACCTGGTTCCACACTCCACCGTACGAATACATAACGCACATCAAGCGTCCATTCATACCACGACGGCCATTCAGAAATTTCACTATGCCATCAACGATTCAGTTATTATAGTCGATCCAACAAGAGAATACCACCATACAACTAGATATTATCAGTTTATTTTACCTGGCCCTTTTGACCATAGACTCTGCCGAAATACTAGTATAGCAGTACCATTCTCCTACATCACCAGGAAGATTGATTCTCAAATTATCTGCAGCTGCCCACGCTGCTTGAGGATTTTAATGACTCCTCATATAATATTAATTGATCTCAAAACCTTGAACATGCCGTTATCAACTTTCCATAACACATCGCATATACCATGCCATAATAAGACAACAGGGAAAATTCATATCCCTTTCCCTACGCCGCAAACATCAACGCACTCAACTAGTCAAGGACTTTCATGATCCCATATTGAGAAAACTCCTTACACATTTCGAGCTTTACATACCAACGGAAATACACTCATTTTCAAACCACAGTAAAACACATCACAAACCCTTTCTTCCAATTACATTGCATAAGTTAAATTGCCAGGACCGAGTCCTTATACCCATACCGAGTTACACAACTGCCAATACTCAAAAGCTTCATTGCACAATATCTACAAGACTCATTACTTCAAACATATACTAGGAATTAATCGTATTCCTTATCATACCATTTCGGTTTATTAACAAGTTGATCCATTTACCCAATTTCCTTTCTGATTCATCTTTAATTTCATATCAGTCTTTACTGTAGCACGACAATGCCTCAACCCTTTTTACCACACAAAAACTCGTACACAAGACCACACGGTCTAAAGCTCACGGGCCGCTGAATACTCTCTCAAATGTTTCCTAGAAGTACCACATTCTACCACACTTTATTTTGAAGAACTTCTGCGATTTTGAATTTGTTATCATTACTTCCCAATACTACATAGAATCCCATCATTCACATAATATAACACAAGCCTTGATCTTTTCTAACGAAACCGCCATCTTTAGCCACATACACAATCTTAAGGCACCTGACTGTTACAAGCAAAATCTGAACACTGCAAAACCATTCTCGGGCATCATTCACCCTTATTCAGTTGTAATTCAACTGTCCTATTGAGTAAAACCACTCGTGTTTTGTTAGAATTCTGACATCGCAGAACATGATTACTTACAGGTACAATTCGCTATCTTTCTTTTCTATACACCGAACATTCTCTACCAACAGTAGTTCAAAACATCCTAGTATTTCTTCAAATCTACGAAGCACCATAAGCCTTTATCAAAATTTCCCAACATACCTAGAGACAGAGCCAACACAGCACACGACAGTGCAATCAGATAATCAATAACAACCTCCCCAACTTAGCTCGGAGCCATACATCAAAGCACTTTTAGCCACTCATAGCATTCTTACTCAAATGATGCCACAAAGTTCTAGTTAGATTAAACTCGAGTCATTTACAAGCTTCGGCGGAGATTCGAATCATCGAAAATATTAACTCTTTTGCAATTCTTGTGTTCATTCACACGCAACAGTTAAGCCCACTATTTAGGTGACAAAAATCTTTTCTAAGTCCCAAATTTTTCAAAAATTTTGACAGAGTTTCCTTTGTAAATTGGCCTATCCACCTGCCAGAGAATCACCAAACCATTCTAACAATACATCCACAACTCAACAAAACATCACAATGTATTTCAACAACATTAAATCTCAATCCTATACGAATCATATTATCACAATTATACCTGAGCATGTACTGCACCTGCTCGAATCATAACATATATCAAATACCTTTCAATTACACATGAGAGTGAATCCACTTACCTCGCCTCAATTTAGCATTTCAGTACAATACCTTCCACCAGGATACACATAGCATAATCACTTTAGTCTTCCTGAGTTTGAACTCGTTCCACTACACATAAGGCACTTTACCTTCCAATTAAGAGGCGATGAAAATATTTCTCACGCCCATAGCTAGGGCTACATATCAAATCACAATAAAGATCAATACCGATCGTATGAACTTCATAATACCGGCTCGCGAAATTAGTACCTTGGTGCTCAAGCCATAGACAAGGATCTGGCCTCGAGTCCTCCCGACTGGTCCAACATGAATTCACGGGGATTATATCTCGCCCCTCGTTCAGAGAAATCACAAGCCATAAGGCAATTATATTACTGAGCGCTCGATGCGTACACATACGTGTGGAAGAAATTTCAAAATTATATCTCAAGCTGAATCAAGTGCGCACGATAAGAATTCCAAAAAATGTGAAGTGTTTCCTAAAGGTTTGCAGCCTCCCGAGTATAAGTACAGGCGTCCCCGTACCGATCCACAAGACTCTACTAACCGGCTCAAGACTCATGAGGCCTAGTAAACCTGGCTCTGATACCAACTTGTCACGACCCCAAATCCGGTCGTGATGGCGCCTAGCACATTGCTAAGCCAGCCTGACCAATCAATAATAATAACGGGGCTAGAAGCTCTCTTTAGGCCATTTAAGCATATCAAGTCATGAGCAACAGTGATATAAATATATCAAACAGGGAACCAAGTCCCAAAACATATTAACTCCCTCAGACCGAAGGGTCAAGAGTCATGAGCCTCTAAAGAACATAAGTGTAATAAGGTTTACAACCAAAGCTCAGGAGCGGAAAGAAATAACAATACATAATCAAAGACAGTAGGAGGGAATATCGGGTCCTGCGGACGTCGGCAGCTACCTCGAAGTCTCCATAGAATGGCGATAGCACAAACAGTTGCGATAGCTCAACTGCCCTCCTAATCATGTATATCTGCACACACAAAAATGCGGGGGAGTGGGGTGAGTATATTTCAACTCAGTGAGTAACAATAATAAACAACGACTGGAAGTGAGAACACCTGTACTATCACTATACAGTTCTAAGGGTAACCTCACAGGTAAGTCATCACTATAATGACTACCCCCAATATCCAGTCCACATCTATGCCATCTAGGTCCCACACTGACCACATTCTCACTCATACCACTACGGTATACAGCTATCTCAATATATATGGAGACATATACATATGTCTATATCATATCGGTATTTTAGTATATATATGAATATACATAAGTATAATGCTGCGGCGTGCAGCCCGCTCCAATATATATACCGCTGCCGCGTGCAGCCATTTAACGTCGACGGCGCTCACTAGGGGTGTGTGCAGACTTCGGAGGGGCTCCTTAGGCCCAAGCGCTATGATACTGTGGCGTGCAGCCAGGTCCACCATATATTACTGCGGCGTACAGTCCGATCCAAATTGTATATATATACATATAATATTATAATACCGCGCTCACTGGAATGTGTGCAGACTCAGACTCCGAAGGGGCTCCTACAGCCCAAGCGCAATAATACTGCGGCGTGCAATCCGTCCCACATGTATATTACTGCGGCGTGCAGCCCGATCCAATATATATACTGCTGCGGCGTGCAGCCCGATCCAATATAGGTATATATATATATAATACCTCGCAATGGGTCCTCGACCCTATCCCAGCCAATATAGACCTGGCCTCTCAGGCTCACTCAACTAGAATAAGGAATGTCTACCTCCAAGTACACATCTAGTATTGGCTCATGATATGCTATACAGTTATAACTATGGCTGAGTTTATGTATCCAACATGATATACTACGGCTGGGTGTATGTAGCCAGCATGATTTAAGGGTCTCCTAACTCTACAGGTCCCCTAATGTTCTACAAATCGGCACAAGGCCCCAAACATGGCTATTAGCCCAACTACACATTTATAATCTCATTATCAGTCATAATACACAGAATACTATTAGTCGAGAAGGACCAAGTCCAATCCCCAAATCCCAATGCCACCACGCTCGTCACATGACGTGTGTCTCATCTCTACATAGCACTGTAGAGTGCAAGTACGGGGTTTCAAACCCTCAGTACATTATTTACTACCACCACTCACCTCGATCCGATAGAAGCCTTAATCCGCCTTGCGCTCGCCTCGCAATTCAATCACCTCGAATGCCGAATCTGCTCAAAATCAATGAGAATACATCAATATAGGCTAATTAAACACAACCCATTCGAAATAACTCAATTTACATCAAAATTCCCAAAGTTTCCAAAACCCGAGCCCCGGGCCCACATTCCGAAAATTTACGAAATTCACATTTCTGGAACCCTCGTCTCGCCACGAGTCCATACATATAAAATTTACCAAAATCGGACTCCGTTTGCCCACTCAAATCGGTGTTTTTCTTCAATTTAGGCTTAGGCCTCAAACCCACAATTAATCTTCCATTTACAGGGAATTAACCAAGGATTTCATGTTAAAATGATGTAATTAAGCCACAAAACTTACCTCCAACAAATCCCCGATGAATTTCCAGCAATTCCCGTGAGTTTCTCTCTCTAGAACTCAAAAATGGCGTTTTGGGTTAATGAACCCGTAGCCCCTCTGTTCTGGATTTTATTCACTGCCAGACACTATTGTTTATCGCGTTCGCGTGACTCTACGCGTTCGCGATGAACAGCCTCGCCTTACCCTTCGCGAACGCGACGCTGGCCACGCGTTCGCGATGCTCAATTCCTGATACCCTTCGCGGACGCGACGCACCCCACGCGTTCGCGATGTTCAAACTCCCAGCCACCCGGATTTCTTCTACGCGTTCGCGATAGCCCTCCCGCGAACGCGAAGCACAACACCACGACCCTACGCGAACGCGACCCAAGCAACGCGTTCGCGATGCTTATCACCCCAAACCTACGCGAACGCGACTCCTTCTCCCGCGAACGCGATGCACAAAAGGCTTGGCCTTCGCGAACGCGACACTGGTCACGCGAACGCGAAGGCTTAAGGGCCTGGGCAGAGCCTGCAGTTTTCTGCAGATTTTTGCCAAGTTCTAATTGCCCGGTTGATGGTCCGAATCCATCCCGAGGCCCCGGGACCCCAACGAAAACCACCAACATACCCCAAAACATGATACGGACTTGTTCCAATCATAAAAACACCATACTAAACATCAAAATCACCAATTAACCACGGATTCAAGCCTAAGTTTCTTCAAAATTTTTAAAACTAACATTCAATCCAAAACCCGGTCAAACGATGTCCGAATGACCTGAAAATTTGCAGACATATCCAAAATTACATAACGAAGCTACAGAAATTGTCGGAATTCCATTCCGACCCCCGGATCAAAATATCACCTACCATCCGGTTTCGCCAAAATTCAACATTCGCCAATTCAAGCTTAAAACTACACCGGACCTCCGAATTCAATTCTGATTGTTCTCCTAAGTCATAATTGATCCCCCGGAACTAGTCGAATCATCAGAATCCGGTTCCGAGCACTCTAACTCAATAGTCAACTCTTGGTTGACTTTTCATATTCAAGCTTTTTCAAACATGCTATTTGTTTCATTTTCAATCCAAATCACTCCTAACTCACCCGATATACTCTAATACTGAGTTAAAAGCATAATATATGTAAATGCAAGGTAACGGGGTGGTAATTCCCGTAACGACAGGCCGGGTCGTTACACTTACCGGCCTTAAGAGATGATAATATGCAGCAGAAAATTCTGCCTCGTCCTAGCAAGTGAGGGGCAGTCTAGCGAGCAGAGGGTATCAGCTGTGCAGGACAATAAAGCAGGGCTGTGTGATCGAACTAATAATGCAATTGAAGTAGTTGAAAAGGCTGTAGCTACTGATGCACTGAATGGAAGTGCAAAGAGGGATAATCAAAAACGACTTCGCATATGCATAATTATTAAGAAGGACCTAAGACGACCGCTCGCAAACTATAACTAAAATTTATTATAATGCAATTTTGCTCAATGACTCAACACCAATTAAACACTAAGCCGCATTATACAAAATGAAATCATGAAAACTATTGACACATCAGAATGTTCAAACTATGGAAAACCTAACTACCCAATACTATTTTTTTTAAAGAATCTTTAATTTCTACATGAACTATGGAATGAAGTTTCAGATTTTTTTTACCATTAAATTTCACTATTGACACATGAGAATGATAAAAAAAAGTGTTCAACCTGAAGTTTAATTTGATATTTGAATTTTTGAGAAGTTAATATGTATAAAATAATTGGGAGGGAGAAGTAGCACCATAGAATCTAGAGATATAGCACAAACATAAATATCTGTAAGCAAAAAGTACAAACCAAATTAAAGTTATAATTATCAATAGAAAAAGTTTCATCCTTCACTTCAAGAACATGAATCAATCTTACAATATCCTAAAAGATGGATATTGAGATAGAGGTGTATAAAGAGAAATTAAGAGAAAGATATAAAAGTACAAAAAAAATAGATAGAAATCATACCTTTCAATTGGCAAAAATTTTGGTTGCTAGCGGCAGAGGCTTTCTTTACACCATGAAAATTGTAAAAGCTTTTTTAATAATAAGACCTAATTTCTTAGTCGTAGGTTTTCCTTGTTTTGGGCAATTTAGAGAAGGGATATAATATTTAGGCGGGAGAAGAATTAGATCGAGGGGAAAAATTGGAGGGAAAAAAAATAGTAAAAATAAAAGCTTAGTAGACTAATTCTCTTAAATCACCGCCCAAAATGTACTTATTGCTGACAAATAGTTATTAGCTGCTAATGCTTAGCCTTCACTAAATAATTTAGCAGCAATTAAGTTATTGCCATTAAATAATTACCGCTAAAGATCTTTTTTGTTGTAGTGTTGCAATCTCTACTCTGTTCAATGAGTACCAATATGATATTGTTTGGGTTGATATCATTCTATATTGTATGGCTATAATGTTTGCTTCTTTTTATCTCATCTTCTGATATGAAATCACTAGTTTCTTACTTTTTGGCAGGTACACAGTTTAGGAAGTGGCGCTCCTTCACCAGTTGGGCAAAGAAGATCCTTCGATGGAAGTTGATAGAGCGAATTGACAATTAGTAATCGTTGTTGATTAGGATCAACTTTATTTTTTGGGTATTCTTGTTGAATAACTTTGAAAGTAACAATCTGGATTATCTATTTTTGAGCACCTATATTTTATATGATGAATATTTTGTTTATTTAATTTTTTATATTTGTGTCAAAATTAGAATGATGAATACACAAGGATGCAATAAAAAGGATTTAGACGTGGAATTACAAAATTGAATTTTTAAAACAAAAATATTTTAACAATGGAGGTTTAAAATGCCAAAATATTATATAATAAAAAAAAGTATTTATACACTTAAAACAATAACTGCGGTTAAAACTACCATATTAAACAATAGCAGTTTGCAGAAGTAATGGCGGTGTTGAACCTCCACTATAAGCAATAAAATAGCCAATAACAACTAGTGCATATTCTGGCAGTTATTTAACACATTATGGCGGGTTTTGGGGAACCGCTTGCGATAGAGATTCTGGCGGCTTTGAAGACCGCCGGTGCATATAATTGTGACGGTTTAGAATCGCCACTATATGCAATAATAATCGCCGCAATAATCCCTTTTTTTTTGTAGTGATATAATTATAATTTGCCTTCACCCTAAAGTTTAATATATATGGTAAACAGAATATTTTTATCTAATTATGATCGAGTAAGTGGCGACTGCTTCCTAATTAATCAGTGCGGTGGTTACTCGATGATAGTTGCAACCATATTCCATATATATTCACTACAAAATTGGTGTTTAGATAAATAAATAAATAAAAAAAGGGATCACATTGTCGTCATTTGGAACAAAAATAATTGCCGCCTAATTTTGTCCGCGACCAAATTAATGAGCTGAAGACGTATGATAACTAACCATTAGGGGCGGAGCTAGAGGGCCGCTAGCGGGTTCGGCTGAACCCAATAACTTTAGTTCAAACTCTCTATTTATCTTAAAAATTTATTGAATATATGTAAATTATTAATTTAGAACCAAGTAACTTAAAACAATTAGAATCTCGAACCCATAAATTTGAAATCCCGGTTTCGCCTCTACTAACTATGGATATAAAATGGAACATTAGTTAACAAGTTGCCTGCCTAAATCAAAAAGTCACGGAATGCATTGTTCATATTTGAAAATTAAAGGAAATGATTCAAAAGTTCTAACAAGTTAGGCGATCTAAAAAATATTAGCTTAGGGGCACGTTTAAAATTTCGAAAGCAAAACAAACTACAAACAAAAACGTCCCATCGTATTATAGCCACCCCATACCTACCCTTCCTTAAGCTCTGCCACCTACTTAAAGAAATTTGAACTAAATTGTTTGGGTATTTTTGGAGAACGAACATAAATTTAATTGTGAAATGGTCTAATTTTATTCTCCGCTAATAATTGAAATTGAATTTATCGTAAATTCGCTAAATTTGACCATTTTGACTAAAAACAAAAACTTTTCACTATATATGAATTTTTTACTACATAAAATGGTCCAATTTATCCTCCAACTATGCAAAGTGATTCACACTTCAGATTTGCTCTCAACATTGAATAAAAAAAAGTAATAAATTAAATTTAGAATAACAAGACTAGACTATAATAATAGTAATAATAATAATAATAATAATGATACGTAAGGGGAAGGGATAGTGATATATGAGCTTTATGACTTCTCAAGGAAAGTGACTAAGTTACTCTAGTAGTTTGGTTGGCCAAGCAAATTAATGTATTTTGAGAATTTTTTTTTTTAAAAGAGTTTTTTTTTAAAAGTATTTTAGTGAAAAATAACTTATGTTTGGCTATTAATTTGAAAATTACTTTTAAGTAGCAATTTATATTTGGCCAAACTTTTTGAAAGTGCTTCTAAATGTATTTTTCTCAAAAAAGTTCTTCTGAGAAGATAATTTTTTATGCTTCTCCATAATTGTTTCTGGTTCTACTCAACGACAATTCTTTTTTTCTAAAAGCTTGGTCAAACATTTCAACTTAAAAAATATTTTTTTATATAAATAAAAGTTATTCTAAAACAAATTACATGCTTTAAATGATGGTCATTGGTTTATCTTTAACCATTTTATAACTGTTCGACCATGGGAGCTAAAATTCATGTCATCAGAGACTACAATTAACTATTCTGTAATTTGGCTAAGATTACCTGAGTTGCCTACAGAATTTTATGATATTCAAATTTAAAAAAAGTAGCAACAAAATTGGTAAACTGTTAGCTATTGATAATTGTACCTCTTCAACAATTAATGGAAGATATGCTAGATTGTGTGTGTAAGTACCCCTTGATCATCCTCTTTGCACTCATGTTTTTATAGGACATCATAAGCAATCGATCCTATATGAAGGGATAAATTTGTTTTGTGTTAAGTATGGAAGAATGGGGCATAATCAATTACTTTTTCTTTACACAAAAGCTTCAAATAATTCTACTACTCATCCGACTATAAATAATTCATCAACTACTACAAATTTGGAGTCTACGGATAAATGAAAAACTGTTTCCTATCCTACAAATTCAACAAGAAGGGCCATCAATGGTAAGATCAATAAAAAAAATCAGGTATGAATTATGAGTTTAATAATTCGATTAATACTTTAGCTCTTAATAAATTAAATGTAAATAATCCTAATAAAGCTTCTGATATTACTAATACTTCTCCTAATAAGTTATTATCTAACACTAATATTAACTCTACTAATCCGTTTAGCATTTTAGACTCATTAAATAAAGATACTTATCATAACCCTATACACCTTTCTTCTACAAACCCTACCTCCAAACTAATTACTACTCATTTACCTAAGGACCAATCAAATACAAGAATTGATCCTAGTCACATTACATCTCAACATGCACAAGGCCACCAAGACCTACCCCACATGCAATCCTCTACCAATACACTCCTTAGTCGGTCAACTACATTTATTGATGCCCACCAAACCAAGCATCATCATCCAAAACCTAGCCTAACAAATATTATACCACCATTTTCCATAAACACCAAAATCCCCGTGCAGGAACATCATGATGGCTTTACCACCATCTTAACAAATATTCACCATACCACTCCAACCCCTAGTCCCATCCAACCGCCATTATCTACCACTCCCATTACTCAAAATCTTGACACTCCTTTATTCCCAATTACTTCAACACATATATCTACACCTCTTCAAAATTCGGATACTATCAATACACTTGACAATGTTGGCCAACACCCTAAATTACCTAAGAAGGACACAAACTCAACAACATCAACTCCACCAAATATCCACCATCTTGTGCCATCACCATAACCTCTCACAATTCTACCAAGTCACTTGATAATGGAGAACAACCGTTTAATCTACACAGCCCAATCCTCACAAGTACCACTAACACTAACATCATGGCTAGAAGCAAGACTTCAAAATCATGCACTAACATTCACATTGGAAGTGAACGACCAAGAAGTCACAGTCCTTATCAACAATCCCTCCGACCTTGCTCAAATAATCATGGATGGAATGCAATTGGGGACGGAACTATATGCTCGATACTATTGGTCCCTCATGCAAGCACATCATCTCTCTCCATATCAAACCCCTCATCTCCCAGTTCTAGTATGAGACCATGTCAATCTATACCCCAATCATATTCAAATGCCCTTTTATCCTCCTCCATCTCCAACCCCATCAACTGCATGGATCCAACCATACATGAACCCTCAATTAATACTGCCCCAAATAGAAACTCATACTCCTCGTACCCCAACTCCAACTCCAGTGAACTCCCCTCTTTTAAGTCCCAATCAGAGCGTACAAAACAATAATTTTCAGGAGGAACTAGACGTAGCAATCGCTTACAACAGAGAAACGCATCCAATATATGCATGGCTCGATGGGATCAAAGTGTTTGTGTTAAAGGAGGAGTACGAAAGAAAAGTTTTTGTAAGGACACCACCAACTCTAAGGAGTTTTTCAATTCGAATAAGGCCTGCCACAAACCCAGAGGTGGGAAAATATGCAATGTTAATGCTTCCAACTTTTCTCCTACGTCCAGGAGAGAGCAGGAGCAACTGGCTTAATCGTAATACTAATCTTGGAGGGACAAAAATTAATCACATGAATTTCTTAATTTGGAACTGTAGGGGCGCAATATCAGTGGAATTTAGAAGAAACTTTCGTTTACTTTTAGACTATAATAGGCCTTCCTTGGTAGTTCTACTAGAAACACACTGTCAAACACATCAACAGGTAAAGGATGATTTTAATTTTGATGGTATGCTGGAAGTAGCTGGGACAAGAAATTCTGGAGGCATTGTCATTTTATGGTTGTCCAATGTTTTTGATGTTCATCCATGCAAATACATTGCAAGAAATACACTGTCAAATCTAGGTAAAACCTTTACCATATCAATTCTTATTCACTGCCATATATGCAAGTAATGACCTAGATAAAAGACAACTACTTTGGGATAATTTAATGTCAGTCAAGGATAATTATACCGGCCCTTGGTTGATAGGAAGTGATTTAATAAAATTGTCCATGCATGTGATAAATTTGGGGGGCTTCCTATAAATAATTCACGTGCAAATAACTTTAATAATTGTTTAAATTATTGTAATATGAATGACTTAGGTTTTAACGGAAGTCATTATACTTGGTCTAATGGAAGGGACGTAAGACATACTATTCTTGAACGAATTGATAGAATAGTAGCAAATTATGAATGGATTAACCAGTATTCGAACATTGTTACACATTTACCCCGTACTCATTCGGATCATTGTCCTATTAAATTAGATTTACAGTACTGTCTTTTACGTAGGAAAAAGATATTTCAATTTGAAACCATTTAGACTAGCCATCCTACTTTTGTGGATGTTATTAAGCATGCATGGCTTGATAAAATATTCTTGATACCTTCTATTGATAATTTTACAACATTAGTTAAAGAATGGAATTCTAACATTTTTGGTAATATTTTTACAAAAAAAAAAACAATTACTTGCTAGATTGAATGGAATACAACCTTCCATCCATTATCCCACTAGTGTTTTCTACAAAAATTGGAAAGAGGCCTTAAAGTGGAATTTAATCATGTTCTTAAACTAGAAGAAGATTTCTGGAAATTAAAATCACGTATTGACTAGCTTAATAATGGAGATGCTAATACTAAATTTTTCCATCTTAGAACTCTTAATCGTGGATGACAAAATAGATTTGTTGCTCTACAAGATCAAGGAGGAAATTGGATTACTAGACCAATTGATATTCTAACACATATCTCCTCTTATTATCAGAAGCTTTTTACAACTCAGCATACTCATTCAATCTCTAGTACAAACTTACTACCTACTCAAATTTTAAGTGAATCTGATCAAGCTTTTTTAATGAAACCTTTAGAAAAAATAGAGGTCCTTAATTCTATTAAATCTTTTAAACCAATGAAGGCTCTTGGTCCGGATGGACTACATCCTGTGTTTTATCAGAATTATTGGGAATTAGTTGGGAATTCAGTTCTAAGTTTTTGTGATAGGTGTTTACTGATTATGAAATTGACCCTCAGATAAATTCTACTTTTATATGCCTTATTTCTAAAAATGAGAAGGAAGCCATAATTACTCACTACAGGTGTCACACCTCCTCTTTTCACACATATGTATGTGTGCCACTGTTTACTACTACACCCCGGGAAGTGATATAATAATAATCAGGGAAGGAGTTTTTCCACTTAAAGGACAGTCGAAAACGGGATTCATTTATTAAAAGATTCAGAGTCGCCACTTGGGAGATTTATGGTGTCCCAAGTCACCGGTTCGAATCCCAAATCGAGGAAAAGTTTGACTCTATATAACACTCCGCGAACCAGAAATCCAGATAAGGAATTCTGTTAACCTGGGAGAAGGTGTTAGGCATTCCCGAGTTCCGTGGTTCTTGCACGGTCGCTTAATTATCATATTTGGCTTATTTATCTGATTTTATAACATGCTTTACCTTATGTGCAAATTTTGACTTTCAATCGCTTTTGATTATTATTATTATTATCATCATTATTTTATAGAGAATTGCAACATTGCGAAAACGCGTATCGAACCACGTCACGATCAATGTACCCGTGATTATCAACACATTTTGACTCCGTTAAGATTTGGATTTGGGTCACAAAAATGTGCACCCGAGTTTAGGGAAGTAGATTGTAAAAATACGCGCCTAAAGCTACTAACGCGTTATTATTTTGAGAAGACCGTGAAATTTGCTAAACGGTCCTTCCGAGTCTAAGGTTTTTATAACAATTATTTGAGGGCCCCGCAATTGTGTGTTCGCGAGGCTCATCTCAGGGTTGTTAGGGACATTCCTGAAAAAACATCTTTACTTTTACATTATTTGTCACTAATAATAAAGAGAAAATCCTAATTATTTATTATTTACCTAATTGTCATATTATCGGTAGAGTTTCATGATTTATAACCAATTGGGCCTGCCGAAAATATGCTGAAGCCCGTATGAATAAGAGCGACTAACCCAGTTTTAATATTTTAATTAATGTCAACTTCCGATATTTTACAATTTAATCGATTCGAAACTAGACTAGGCTTACATAGATGTTTTAAAACCTTTTAAATTTCGAGTTACATTTTTATTTTAACTAACGTGCATTTTTCAAATAGTAGACCCATGCTCAGAGTCCTGCCGACATCGATATTCCAACGCTTGTATATAAAATAATATAACCATCAAGTACTAAACAAATAAAGTTATCATATAACTAAGTGATATATATAAGCTTTCTATTGTCAGTTAACAACAACTATATAAGCTACAATTAAACTAATGATCAAAGCAATCCAAATTACCTAACTTTATATTCTACTAATTACATTTCTAACTATACTGCAGGCCACTAAACTACTGCCTTTGACAGTCAGTATTTAAACAACCCCAATTGAATCACAGCAGTCCACTTACGATTACAATTATCAAACAGTTATTAATACCTCTGATCCATAACATCCTTCTAAATCTATAGTAATAAAAGAACAAACAGAACTAGGAGAAATTGAGCAATGAGAAAATGACCAGCACTTCATTTCACTTTTGAACTTGAACATACAAGTGTGTACCTGGAAATCAAGATACAAGTAGAGGAAAAGGAAGGAGTCAATGGCAGCTTAACATCAAAGCAACAGCAATACACAACAGCAGCACCAATTCAGGAGATAAACACATAGCCAAGTAGCGGAGCTAAAATCCTCAGAATAACTAGAACCAACAGATAACTTGTGAAGACCAAAGATTCCAGGAAAAATGAAATGGATTCAATAGAAAACTTTCAGTCACTGAACTCTCACGTACGAGAACAGAAACAGAGAAAGTTCGACTAGTCTCTAAGTTTCGAGACCAATGTAATAGTGTTTCCCCTCAACTCACACTCCAAAAAGCCTCCCTTAAAAAATGATTCAAACTTTTAAAGGACTGCTTTTGTTTATCTTTAGACTAAAAAAGAACCAAAAAATTGATCCCCCTTTATTTGAAATGCTCTCAATCTTTATATCAACTCTGCTTTCAAAATCTGTTCCAGTCCCTGAAAATCACTCTATCCTCTCTATTTTCTAGTCTCTGGAAATCTGTTTCTTTTCTATATTCCAATGTCTATTTTCTCCCTTAAACTCTCAAAAAAAACCTTAGTCTCCTCCTCCTATATCTTTTTCTGTTTTTTTTTTTCATCAATGAGAAAATGACCAGCACTTTATTTCACTTTTGAACTTGAACATACAAGTGTGTACCTGGAAATCAAGATACAAGTAGAGGAAAAGGAAGGAGTCAATGGCAGCTTAACGTCAAAGCAACAACAACAACACACGACAGCAGCACCAGTTCAGGAGATAAACACACAGCCGAGTAGCGGAGCTAAAATCCTCAGAATAACTAGAGCTAACAGATAACTTGTGAAGACCAAAGATTCCAGGAAAAATGAACTGGATTCAATAGAAAACTTTCAGTCACTGAACTCTCACGTACGAGAACAGAAACAGAGAAAGTTCGACTAGTCTCTAAGTTTCGAGACCAATGTAATAGTGTTTCCCCTCAACTCACACTCCAAAAAGCCTCCCTTAACAAATGATTCAAACTTTTAAAGGACTGCTTTTGTTTATCTTTAGACTAAAAGAAGAACCAAAAAATTGATCCCCCTTTATTTGAAATGCTCTCAATCTTTATATCAACTCTGCTTTCAAAATCTGTTCCAGTCCCTGAAAATCAGTCTATCCTCTCTATTTTTTTGTCTCTGAAAATCTGTTTCTTTTCTATATTCCAATGTGTATTTTCTCCCTTAAACTATCCAAAAAAAACCTTAGTCTCCTCCTCCTATATCTTTTTTTGTTTTTTTTGTTTTTTCATCAATGAGAAAATGACCAGCACTTTATTTCACTTTTGAACTTGAACATACAAGTGTGTACCTGGAAATCAAGATACAAGTAGAGGAAAAGGAAGGAGTCAACGCAGCTTAAAGTCAAAGCAACAACAACACACAACAACAGCACTAGTTCAGGAGATAAACACACAGCCGAGTAGCGGAGCTAAAATCCTCGGAATAACTAGAACCAACAGATAACTTGTGAAGACCAAAGATTCCAGGAAAAATGAAATGGATTCAACAGAAAACTTTTAGTCATTGAACTCTCACGTACGAGAACAGAAACAGAGAAAGTTCGACTAGCCTCTAACTTTCGAGACCAGTGTAACAGTGTTTCCTCTCAACTCACACTCCAAAAAGCTTCCCTTAACAAATGATTCAAACTTTTAAAGGACTGCTTTTGTTTATCTTTCGACTAAAAGAAGAACCAAAAAACTGGTCCCCCTTTATTTGAAATGCTCTCAATCTTTATATCAACTCTGCTTTCAAAATCTGTTCCAGTCCCAGAAAATCAGTCTATCCTCTCTATTTTCTAGTCTCTGAAAATCTGTTTCTTTTCTATATCCCAATGTCTATTTTCTCCCTTAAACTCTCAAAAAAAAACTTAGTCTCCTCCTCCTATGTCTATTTTTTTCTTTTTTAATGTTCTATTTTCTTTTCTCTTTTATAACTAAAACAGAACCTTCTATTCAATTCAACAGCTCACCTTCCAGCCTATATTCCTCCCTCCATGGGCCATCACTTTTAACCCTTTAACCATTCCCCCATGTGTATTCTTATTTTACAACTGACAAAGCACTTAATAGACTTAAAAAACATAATTTTTGGCCTTGATATTTTCTGACTTTCCACTCTCAAAACAAACAACAGTGTGCTCCCATGTGACTTCTATTTTCCAACATTAAAGGTGTATTAATGTATTAGATTAAGTGATCCAAAGAATATCCTCTGACAGATTACATAACAGCAAACCATTTTGAACTTTTGAATACCAAAACAATCTTGAAACTTATATCAGGGATACAGCTATAACCAATTCATCCCTAGCTTAAAATCTATTTCAGTTTCAAGTCGAACAAACACCCCAATTCAATTCAACAGTGCTAATCACTGTCCGGGATTTCAAACAATCAAACCTACGTAATTAAACGATGACATTTAACAATCGATTCCATAGAGTAGTTAAACGTACATAAACAGAACAAAATCATATTAATCGACTGACCAGTGACTTCTTAAACCAAACAAGGGATTTAAGTTATTCGATGACGCTAATCGACGCGAACATGTACTCTATGGCATACTCAATCACATAAACAAAAACAGAAAAATAGTTGACCAAATAAAAGGTTGGATTGGAGAAGAAGAAAGAAAATTAAAATTAAACACAAAATGGAACAAATGAACGACTAAACCAAACAATGAACACGACAATAAATGAAACCAGAAATAAAAATGAAATACCTTAAGCAGAGAATCCGAAATCGAACTGACCTGGGCTCAAATGGACTTGAATTTGCATTTTTTGAAGTTAAACGGACTTTAATTAAAATGTTTTCAAACTAAAACACTTCAATTAAAGTCTATTGACTTCAATTACTGGTAATTTAGACAAAATCCCTAGTTTATGGATTCTAGGGTTCTTGAGGCCATTTTTGGGGTTCGACTAATTTTGGTCGGATTCGAGCCGGACCTCGTGACGACCCGGCCCGTCGTCACGGGAATTACCACCCCGTTGTGTTGTAATTACATAATTCATGCTTTTATATAAGTGTTAGAGTCTATCGGGGGAGTTAGGAGTGAATTAAATTGGGAATGAGGCATATAGCCTTTGTGAAGGAAACTTGAATAAGAAAAGTCAACCCGGAGTTGACTATTTAGCTAGAGGGCTCGGAATCGGATTCTGATGATTCGGTTAGTTCCGGAAGGTGATTTGTGACTTAGGGGAGCGATCGGAATTGAATTTGGAGGCCGGTGTAGAAATAGGCTTGAATTGGCTAAGGTTGAATTTTGGCGAAACCCGAACAGTAGGTGAGATTTTGATCCGGGGGTCGGAATGGAATTCCGACAATTGCAGTAGCTTCGTTAGGTGATTTTGGATGTGCCTGCAAAATTTCAGGTCATTCGGACGTCGTTTGGTCGGGTTTTTGATCGAATGTGTAATTCGGAAAGTTTTAAGAAATTTAGGCTTGAATCCGTGTGTAATTGGTGATTTTGATGTTTAGGGTGGTGTTTTTATGATTGGAACAAGTTCGTATCGTGTTTTGGAGTATGTTGGTGGTTTTCGTTGGGGTCCCGGGAGCCTCGGGATGAATTCGGGGGTCCAAACGGACAAATTTGTGCCAAAAGGCACTGCTGTTCTGCTGCAATAATCGCAGAAAAATTTTGTTCTCCGCGATCGCGGAGATGGCCATGCGATCGCGTAAGGGAGAAATCCGGAGCTCTGCGATCGCGAAGCAAAGCCTGCGATCGCGTACGTCTGAAGGTTGGAACATTGCGATCGCGTGAAGTTTTATGCGATCGCGTAGGGTATTTGGTCGGAAGCAGCGCGATCGCGTGTCGTGTGTCGCGATCGCGTAGGTTAATCTGGGAGCCGGCCGAGTTTGTTCACTGCGATCGCGTTAGTTCGTTTGCGATCGCGTAGGGTCACTGAATTGTTCACTGCGATCGCGTCGAGGATCACGCGATCGCGTAGAGGAAAATTAGGCCGCCCAAAATTTATGCATCGCGATCGCGTGCCAAAGGCTGCGATCGCGTAGGGTTAATTCGTCTGGCAGAGAATTTAATCACAGAACAGAGGGGCTACGGGTTTCATTCATGAAACCTCCATTTTTGAGTTCTAGAGAGAGAAACTCACGGGAATTGCTGGTAATTCATCGGGGATTCGTTGGAGGTAAGTTTTGTGGCTTAATTACATCATTTTAGCATGAAATCCTTGGTTAAATCCCTGTAAATGGAAGATTTAAGGTGGGTTTGAGCCCTAGGCCTAAATTTAAGAAAAACACCGATTTGAGTGGGCAAATGGAGTCCGATTTTGGTAAATTTTATATGCCTAGACTCGTATCGAGATGAGGATTCCGAATATGTGATTTTTGTAATTTTTCGACAAGTGTACCAAAAGTCGGGTTTTGACAACTTGTGGGTTTTGATATAAATTGGGTTATTTCGAATGAATTTCGTGAAATTAGCGTATATTGATGCATTCTCTATGACTTTGAGCAGATTTGGCATCCGAGGAGATTGATTTGCGAGGCAAGCGCAAGGCGGATTGAAGCTTCTACCGGTTCGAGGTGAGTGGTAGTAGTAAACAATACACTGAGGGTTTGAAACCCCGTACTAGCACTTTACAGTGCTATATTGAGATGAGACACGCGTTCTATGACGGGCGTGGTAACATTGTGATAAGGGGTTCGGACTTAGTCCTTCCCGGCTAATAGAATACTGTGTTGTACAACTCTTAATGAGGTTATAACTGTACCATTGGGCTAATAGCCATGTTTGGGGCCTCGTGCCGATCTGTAGAGCATTAGGGAACCAATAGAGCTAGGTGACCTTTACATTGTGTTGGAAATATACACTCAGCCATAGCTCTAGCCGCATAGCATAATATGAGCCTGTACTAGATGTGTACATTGAGAGAGATTATCTAGGGTGGAATTCCCTGTTCTAGCTGAGTGGGCCTGAAAGGCCAAGTTTATACCGATTGAGATGAGATAGGGTCGAGGACCCACTAGGAGATGTTATATTGGGCCTGAAAGGCCAAGTCTATATTAACTGAGACAGGGTCAAGGACCCATTGTGATATATTATATTGGGCCTGAGAGGCCAAGTACATACTGACTGGGATAGGGTCGAGGACCCATTATGAGGTATTATGCATATAGATACCTATTTTGGATCGGACTGCACGCCGCAGTAATATGCATGTGATATACATGTAATATACATGTGGGACGGACTGCACGCCGCAGTATTATTGCGCTTGGGCTGTAGGAGCCCCTTCGGAGTCTGAGTCTGCACACATTCCAGTGAGCGCTGGTATATTATGGGATCGGGCTGCACGCCGCAGCAGTATATATGTTGGATCGGACTGCACGCCGCAGTGATATATGGTGGACCTGGCTGCACGCCATAGCACCATAGCGCTTGGGCCTAGGGAGCCCCTCCGAAGTCCGTATACACCCCCAGTGAGCGCCGTCGACGTTAAATGGAGCGGGCTGCGCGCCGCAGCAGTATATGTATTGGAGCGGGCTGCACGCCGCAGCATTATACTTAATCATATCCTACTATTTACTTAGATACTTATACATTATAGACATAAGTATGTGCCTTTGTATGTTGAGATGGCCGTACACCGTAGGGGTACGAGCGAGGGTTTGTTCAGTGTGGAGATCTTGTAGAGATAAACGTAGATTGGAGGTTAAAGTACTACTATAGTGAGGACGTACTTGTGAAGGTTGCCTTAGAACTGCTAAGTGATAGCATAGGAGTTCTTACTTTCAGTTATTATTTATTATTGTTACTCACCGAGTTGAAATATACTCACCCCACTCCCCTGCACTTTTTTGGTGCAGATCCACAGGTGCCCGAGAGCAGTTGAGACATTTTAGCTGCTGATCCATATCTACTTTTGCGGAGATTACGAGGTAGCTGTCAGCGTCCGCAGAGCTTGTTTTTCTCCTTCTTTATCATCTTGTTGATTTCCTATTTGTCTAGACTTGGTTGTATTAGGATGCTATTCTGTAGAGGCTCAGTCTCGTGACACCACGATATGTTGGGACCGTATTTTGTATGTTTTGACGTTTCGGTTATCACCTGCTATGATTAACTACTGTTTAAGTTTAATTTATTTAATAATTGGCTGGTTTAAGGGATAATATGGTCGGGCTTGCCTAGCATTGTGTTGGGCGCCATCACGACCGGGGTTTGGGTCGTGACAAGTTGGTATCAAAGCCTAGGTTAACAGGTCTCGCGAGTCATGAGCCGGTTGGTAGAGTCTCGTGGATCGGTGCGGGGACGCCCGTACTTATCCTCGGGAGGCTGCAAACCTTTTTAGGAAAAGTTTCAATTCTTGGAATTCTTGTCGTGCGATTACTTTTGACTTGAACCGAACTTTGACATTCTATTCTCTCGCAGATGGCGAGAACTCGATCATCCGGACGTGGGGGACGACCACCACTACCACCTACTAGAGGCCGTGGACGCGGTCGTGGTCGAGGCGGAGTTGGGGCGGCCGAGGCGGCGCCGGCCGACCCACGGCCCCCGATTGCGAGAGGTGCCAAGCAGCACCGGATCGGGCACCAGCCGTGCCCATTGCTATTCCGGGTCTACGAGAGACCCCGGCTCGGATACTAGCAGGCTGCACTGGCCTAGCACGGGCGGTTTCGGTCACTACTGCGGCAGCTGCATCGGGGATCGGGGGTGGTCATCGGACCCCCGCGATACGCACTCCGGAGCCGGCGGTGCGGGCGTACGGACACCGCAGGCTCCTCCGGGTTCGGCCTCGTGGTTCCGGTTCGGCCCGACGGATCGGATTCGGGGGACGGGGTCCCGACTATGACGGACGATGAGCGGCGTCGTCTCGAGAGGTTCACTAGGTTATCTCCTCCGGTGTTCACTGGTGCTCCGGGCGAGGACGCCCAAGGTTTTCCGGATAAGTGCCGTCGGATGCTTCGTACGGCAGGGATATTGGAGTCCAGTGGGGTATCTTTCACTACCTTTCAGTTTCAGGGACCAACCTTTGCTTGGTGGGAGGCTTATGAGCGCCGCAGGCCCAGCCGGAGCAGCACCACTATCATGGCCCGAGTTCTCCACTATGTTCTTGGAGAAATGGGTGCCTCGATCTTAGAGAGAGGAGATGCGTAGGCGGTTTGAGGGTCTCCGTCAGGGGGACATGTCAGGTGTCAGAGTATGAGATCAGGTTTACAGAGTTGTCCGGATATGCACCGTGGTTGGTTCATTCCGACGAGAGAGGATTGGGCGCTTTGTGGACGGCCTCATTTACCCCATTCGTATTCGATGACTCGGGAGAGGGTGTTGAGTCGTACATTTGAGGATGTCGTGGATATTGCTCGCGACATTGAGACGGATCGTCGCAGAGAGAGCGGGATGAGAGGAGGCCAAGAGGCCTCGAGGAGCGGCTAGTTCCGGTGGCACACGGACCGGAGGCCGAGTCGGCGGAGCCGAGGTCGCTCTTTCGGGTCTTCGCGGTCGAGACGCTCGGATCGTCGCGGATGGTCTCTTAGACGGGATTATCGGGGTTCGCACCGCAGCCGCCCGGCTCTCGGTGCCATGCCGGCTCGTAGTTCTTCACGGGCCCCATCCGCTCGGGGTTCATCTCGGCCTAGTTCATCAGCTGGCCATTCCAGCGCCAGAGGTCCTTATCAGTCTCAGTACCCAGCACCGGGGAGTTGCTACGAGTGCGGAGAGTTTGGGCATCACCGTAGGGAGTGTCCCCGTCTTGTTTCCGGATCTTATCAGCAGAGGGGGCAGCCCTCGTCATCTGGTCCTTCTACTTCAGCACCCGCCCCGCCGGCTAGGGGTGAGGGTCAGACAGCTAGGGGTCGCTCTCGAGGGGGAGGCCGATCAGGCGGTCAGGCTAGATGCTATGCTTTTCAGGGCCGATCTGAGGCTGTTGCTTCTGATGATGTCATTACAGGTATTATTTCAGTCTGCCACAGAGATGCCTCGGTATTGTTTGATCCCGGTTCTACTTATTCTTATGTGTCTACATATTTTGCTCCTCATTTGGGCACGACCCGAGGGAGTCTTGAGCTGCCAGTGCATGTATCTACCCCGGTAGGGGATACTATTGTTGTGGACCACGTATACCGGTCCTGTTTGGTCACTATTGGAGGTCCGGAGACCCGAGTAGACCTGTTGCTTCTCAGCATGATTGATTTTGATGTTATATTGGGCATGGACTGGCTATCTCCATGTC
Organism: Nicotiana noctiflora; assembly: GCA_032618575.1. NCBI lineage: Eukaryota > Viridiplantae > Streptophyta > Magnoliopsida > Solanales > Solanaceae > Nicotiana > Nicotiana noctiflora. The sequence goes on along the minus strand of JASVEL010001982.1, from coordinate 186,447 downwards.
ATGCTATTCTGGACTGTCATGCTAAGACAGTCACTTTGGCTATGCCGGGCATTCAGAGGATCGAGTGGCGAGGCATGACTGAGTATGTACCTAGCAGGGTAATATCTTTCCTCAAGGCCCAACGAATGGTTGGGAAGGGATGTCTCTCTTATTTAGCATTTGTGCGGGAAGTCGAGGCCCAGACTCCCAGTATTGATTCTGTTCCCATTGTGCGAGACTTTCCTGATGTGTTTCCCTCAGACCTGCCGGGCATGCCGCCGGACAGGGATATTGATTTTGGTATCGATTTGGTGCCAGGCACTCAGCCTATTTCTATTCCTCCGTATCGTATGGCACCAGCTGAGTTGAAGGAATTGAAGGAGCAGCTCCGGGAACTCCTAGATAAGGGGTTCATTCGGCCGAGTGTGTCGCCGTGGGGTGCACCGGTCCCGTTTGTTAAGAAGAAGGACGGATCTATGAGGATGTGTATTGACTATAGGCAGCTAAACAAAGTAACAGTGAAGAATAAGTATCCTCTTCCTCGTATTGATGATTTATTTGATCAGCTCCGGGGAGCTAGGGTGTTCTCGAAGATTGATCTTCGTTCAGGCTACCATCAGCTGAAGATTAGAGAGTCTAACATTATGAAGACTGCATTCCGGACCAGATATGGTCACTATGAGTTCCTTGTGATGTCTTTTGGGCTGACCAACGCCCCAGCAGCATTTATGCATCTGATGAACAGTGTATTCAAGCCGTATCTTGATTCATTTGTGATCGTATTCATTGATGACATACTTGTCTACTCTCGTAGCCAGGAGGAGCATGCTCGGCACTTGAGTGTTGTGTTGCAGAGGTTGAGAGAGGAGAAGCTATATGCCAAGTTCTCCAAATGTGAGTTCCGGCTTGAGTCCGTGGCATTCTTAGGGCACGTGGTGTCCCGTGATGGTATTCAGGTAGATCCGAGGAAGGTCGAGGTAGTGCAGAGTTGGCCCAGACCGACCTCAGTTACTGAGATCCGTAGCTTTCTGGGATTGGCAGGGTATTATCGTCGATTCGTTCAGGGGTTCTCTTCTATTGCTTCACCCTTGACTAGATTGACTCAGAAGGGTGTTCCTTTCTTATGGTCCGAGGAGTGCGAGGAGAGCTTTCAGAAGCTCAAGACAGCACTGACCACAACACCAGTCTTGATTCTACCAACAGCTTCAGATTCTTATACTGTCTATTGTGATGCCTCAGGAGTGGGCATTGGTTGTGTGTTGATGCAGGAGGGTAGGGTCATTGCTTATGCCTCTCGTCGGTTGAAGCCCCACGAGAAGAACTACCCTGTTCATGATTTGGAGCTAGCAGCCATAGTTCATGCCTTGAAGATTTGGAGGCATTACCTGTATGGTGTCTCATGTGAGGTGTTCACGGATCATCGCAGCCTTCAGCACTTATTCAGACAGAAGGACCTTAATTTGAGACAGCGGAGGTGGTTGGAGTTGCTTAAGGACTATGATATCACTATTTTGTATCATCCCGGGAAGGCCAATGTGGTGGCCGATGCCTTGAGTCGGAAGGCGGTTAGCATGGGCAGCTTAGCTTTCATCCCAGTTGGGGAGAGGCCTTTTGCTTATGATGTTCAGGCCCTAGCCAATCGGCTAGTGAGATTAGATATTTCGGAGCCGAGTCGAGTGTTGGCTTGTATTGCTTCTCGATCTTCCTTATATGATCGCATCAGAGAGCGACAGTATGATGACCCACATTTGCTTGTCCTTAAGGACAGAGTGCAGCATAATGATGTTAGAGATGTGACTATCGACAGTGATGGTGTTTTGAGGATGCAGGGCCGTATATGTGTGCCCAATGTTGATGGTTTGCGGGAGTTGATACTTGAGGAGGCACACGGTTCGCGGTACTCTATTCACCCAGGTGCCGCAAAGATGTACCAAGACTTGAGACAGCACTACCGGTGGAGGAGAATGAAGATGGATATTGTTAGGCATGTAGCTAAGTGCCTCAATTGCCAGCAGATCAAATATGAGCATCGAGACCGGGCGGTGTTCTTCGGCGTATGGTTATTCCCGAGTGGAAATGGGAGAGGATCACCATGGATTTTGTTACTGGACTCCCTCGGACAGCGAGAAAGTTTGATTCGGTTTGGGTGATTGTGGATAGGCTGACCAAGTCTGCTCACTTCATTCCAGTTAGTACTACCTACTCATCGGAGCGGTTGGCAGCGATCTTTATTCGAGAGATTGTTCGGTTGCATGGAGTCCCAGTGTCTATCATATCCGACAGGGGTACCCAGTTCACTTCTCAGTTTTGGAGAGCATTTCAGCGAGAGATGGGTACGCGGGTTGAGTTGAGTACAGCATTTCACCCCCAGATAGACGGGCAGTCTGAGTTCACTATTCAGATTCTGGAGGATATGTTGCGAGCATGTGTGATTGACTTTGGTGGTTCATGGGATGAGCTCCTACCACTTGCTGAGTTTTCCTACAACAACAGTTATCAGTCGAGTATTCAGATGGCCCCGTATGAGGCATTGTATGATAGATGGTGTAGATCCCCCGTGGGATGGTTTGAGCCTGGTGAGGATAGATTGATAGGGACTGAGTTAGTCCAGGATGCTCCGGATAGAGCAAAGTTGATCCAGGAGAGGCTTCGTACAGCACAGTCTCGTCGGAAGCGTTATGCGGACCGTAGAGTTCGAGAGTTGTCTTTCATGGTTGGTGATAGAGTATTGCTGAAGGTTTCACCCATGAAGGGTGTCATGAGGTTCGGGAGGAAAGGGAAGTTGAGTCCCAGGTATATTGGCCCTTTTGAGATACTCGGGAGAGTTGGAGAGGTGGCATATGAGTTAGCCTTGCCACCCAGTTTATCCAGCGTTCATCCGGTATTCCATGTGTCTATGCTCCGGAAGTACATTGGAGATCCGTCTCATGTATTAGACTTCGGTACCATCCAGCTTGATGGTGATCTGTCCTATGATGTGGAGCCTATTGCTATTTTGGGTCGTCAGGTGAGAAAATTGAGGTCCAAGGAGATTGCATCGGTTAAGGTTCAGTGGAAAGGTCGACCCGTGGAGGAGGCTACTTGGGAGGTCGAGCAGGAGATGCGGAGCAGATACCCTCAGCTATTTGAGACTTCAGGTATGTTTCTTGACCCGCTCGAGGACGAGCGTTTGCTTAAGAGGGGAGAATGTGACGACCCGGCCCGTCGTCACGGGAATTACCACCCCGTTGTGTTGTAATTACATAATTCATGCTTTTATATAAGTGTTAGAGTCTATCGGGGGAGTTAGGAGTGAATTAAATTGGGAATGAGGCATATAGCCTTTGTGAAGGAAACTTGAATAAGAAAAGTCAACCCGGAGTTGACTATTTAGCTAGAGGGCTCGGAATCGGATTCTGATGATTCGGTTAGTTCCGGAAGGTGATTTGTGACTTAGGGGAGCGATCGGAATTGAATTTGGAGGCCGGTGTAGAAATAGGCTTGAATTGGCTAAGGTTGAATTTTGGCGAAACCCGAACAGTAGGTGAGATTTTGATCCGGGGGTCGGAATGGAATTCCGACAGTTGCAATAGCTTCGTTAGGTGATTTTGGATGTGCCTGCAAAATTTCAGGTCATTCGGACGTCGTTTGGTCGGGTTTTTGATCGAATGTGTAATTCGGAAAGTTTTAAGAAATTTAGGCTTGAATCCGTGTGTAATTGGTGATTTTGATGTTTAGGGTGGTGTTTTTATGATTGGAACAAGTTCGTATCGTGTTTTGGAGTATGTTGGTGGTTTTCGTTGGGGTCCCGGAGGCCTCGGGATGGATTCGGGGGTCCAAACGGACCAATTTGTGCCAAAAGGCATTGCTGTTCTGCTGCAATAATCGCAGAAAAATTTTGTTCTCCGCGATCGCGGAGATGGCCATGCGATCGCGTAAGGGAGAAATCCCGAGCTCTGCGATCGCGAAGCAAAGCCTGCGATCGCGTAAGTCTAAAGGTTGGAGCATTGCGATCGCGTGAGGTTTTATGCGATCGCGTAGGGTATTTGGTCGGAAGCAGTGCGATCGCGTGTCTTGTGTCGCGATCGCGTAGGTTAATCTGGGAGCCGGCCGAGTTTGTTCACTGCGATCGCGTTAGTTCGTTTGCGATCGCGTAGAGTCACTGAATTGTTCACTGCGATCGCGTCAAGGATCACGCGATCGCGTAGAGGAAAATTAGGCCGCCGTGAATTTGTGCATCGCGATCGCGTGAGGAAGATCGCGATCGCGTAGGGTTAATTCGTCTGGCAGAGAATTTAATCACAGAACAGAGGGGCTACGGGTTTCATTCATGAAACCTCCATTTTTGAGTTCTAGAGAGAGAAACTCACGGGAATTGCTGGTAATTCATCGGGGATTCGTTGGAGGTAAGTTTTGTGGCTTAATTACATCATTTTAACATGAAATCCTTGGTTAAATCCCTGTAAATGGAAGATTTAAGGTGGGTTTGAGCCCTAGGCCTAAATTTAAGAAAAACACTGATTTGAGTGGGCAAATGGAGTCCGATTTTGGTAAATTTTATATGCCTAGACTCGTATAGAGATGAGGATTCCGAATATGTGATTTTTGTAATTTTTCGACAAGTGTACCAAAAGTCGGGTTTTGACAACTTGTGGGTTTTGATATAAATTGGGTTATTTCGAATGAATTTCGTGAAATTAGCGTATATTGATGCATTCTCTATGACTTTGAGCAGATTTGGCATCCGAGGAGATTGATTTGCGAGGCAAGCGCAAGGCGGATTGAAGCTTCTACCGGTTCGAGGTGAGTGGTAGTAGTAAACAATACACTGAGGGTTTGAAACCCCGTACTAGCACTTTACAGGTGCTATATTGAGATGAGACACGCGTTCTATGACGGGCGTGGCAACATTGTGATAAGGGGTTCGGACTTAGTCCTTCCCGGCTAATAGAATACTGTGTTGTACAACTCTTAATGAGGTTATAACTGTACCATTGGGCTAATAGCCATGTTTGGGGCCTCGTGCCGATCTGTAGAGCATTAGGGAACCAATAGAGCTAGGTGACCTTTACATTGTGTTGGAAATATACACTCAGCCATGGCTCTAGCTGCATAGCATAATATGAGCCTGTACTAGATGTGTACATTGAGAGAGATTATCTAGGGTGGGATTCCCTGTTCTAGCTGAGTGGGCCTGAAAGGCCAAGTTTATACCGATTGAGATGAGATAGGGTCGAGGACCCACTAGGAGATGTTATATTGGGCCTGAAAGGCCAAGTCTATATTAACTGAGACAGGGTCAAGGACCCATTGTGATATATTATATTGGGCCTGAGAGGCCAAGTACATACTGACTGGGATAGGGTCGAGGACCCATTATGAGGTATTATGCATATAGATACCTATTTTGGATCGGACTGCACGCCGCAGTAATATGCATGTGATATACATGTAATATACATGTGGGACGGACTGCACGCCGCAGTATTATTGCGCTTGGGCTGTAGGAGCCCCTTCGGAGTCTGAGTCTGCACACATTCCAGTGAGCGCTGGTATATTATGGGATCGGGCTGCACGCCGCAGCAGTATATATGTTGGATCGGACTGCACGCCGCAGTGATATATGGTGGACCTGGCTGCACGCCATAGCACCATAGCGCTTGGGCCTAGGGAGCCCCTCCGAAGTCCGTATACACCCCCAGTGAGCGCCGTCGACGTTAAATGGAGCGGGCTGCGCGCCGCAGCAGTATATGTATTGGAGCGGGCTGCACGCCGCAGCATTATACTTAATCATATCCTACTATTTACTTAGATACTTATACATTATAGACATAAGTATGTGCCTTTATATGTTGAGATGGCCGTACACCGTAGGGGTACGAGCGAGGGTTTGTTCAGTGTGGAGATCTTGTAGAGATAAACGTAGATTGGAGGTTAAAGTACTACTATAGTGATGACGTACTTGTGAAGATTGCCTTAGAACTGCTAAGTGATAGCACAGGAGTTCTTACTTTCGGTTATTATTTATTATTGTTACTCACTGAGTTGAAATATACTCACCCCACTCCCCTGCACTTTTTGGTGCAGATCCACAGGTGCCCGAGAGCAGTTGAGACATTTTAGCTGCTGATCCATATCTACTTTTGCGGAGATTACGAGGTAGCTGCCAGCGTCCGCAGAGCTTGTTTTTCTCCTTCTTTATCATCTTGTTGATTTCCTATTTGTCTAGACTTGGTTGTATTAGGATGCTATTCTGTAGAGGCTCAGTCTCGTGACACCACGATATGTTTGGGACCGTATTTTGTATGTTTTGACGTTTCGGTTATTACCTGTTATGACTAACTACTGTTTAAGTTTAATTTATTTAATAATTGGCTGGTTAAGAGGATATTATGGTCGGGCTTGCCTAGCATTGTGTTGGGCGCCATCACGACCAGGGTTTGGGTCGTGACAGGACCAAAGGTCGTTTGGGTGTGAGGGTGGTCTGGAGGTGCTAGGGTGAAATTTTGGGCTCGGTTGGAGTGGGTTTGGGTTTTGCTCGAATCTTCAAATGAAGTTTCGAGATGATGTGGAGTGATTCGAGGTTGGTAGGTAAGGGATTCGTGTTCAGGGGAGGATGGGGGACCTGGGTGTAATTTTGGTGGCCGGCGGCGTTGTTGCCGCCGTATTTTGGGCATGGGAGTCATCCGGCGGCGGCTAGGGTTTTGGGGAGGGAATTTCGGGTGAAGAAGATGAGAGGGGAAGGGTTTGAATGGGTCTCTATGGTATTGGGGTGTTTTGGTGTATCAAATTTTGGATTTTAATCTGGACCGTTGGATTATTACATCCAACGGCTCAGATTAAACACAAATGATGGGGCGGGTTGAATCTGAGTGGGCCAAATACTGGGTTGGGTAGTGAATGTCACACCTCCTTTTTACGCACCCGCGAGGGCGCGAAGGGAGTTTTTCCAATTAAAGGACAATCGAAACGGGATTTATTTATTTAATTCAGAGTCGCCACTTGGGAAAATAATGGTGTCCCAAGTCACCGGTTTGATCCCGAACCGAGGAAATTTATGACTTTGTAATATAGTCTGCGAAACTAGAAACCTGGATAAGGAATTCTGTTAACCCGGGAGAAGGTGTTAGGCACTCCCGGATTCCGTGGTTTTAGCACGGTCGCTCAACTGCTATTTTTGTTTTTATCTGATTTCTTATATATTTTAATTAGGTGCATTCAATGTTCCGCTTTTTAATTTTAGAAGAATTGCGACGTCACGAAAATACATTTCGAGCCACACCGCAACCAATACGCCTGTGACTTTAATGTATTTCAGTTTCGCCGAGAGTAAGATTTGGGTCACATAAATGCGCACCCGTGGTTAGGAAGGTATTATTATTAAACACGCGCCGAAAGATACTAACGCGTTATTGTTTTTTGGGAAGGGCCGTGAAATTCGCTAACGGCCCGTCTCAAAGTCTAAGCATTTGTAATAACCATCTATTGAGGGCCCTGCAATTTTGTGTTATTTGGCGAGGCTCGTCCCATTTATTGTTAAAAAGGCAAACCCAAGGCAACTACAATTTTCTACTTTGCGAGGGCCCTCCAAAGTTGTCCTAGTAAGTAATTCTTGTATAACAATAATCCCTTAGCTATTAATCACCGCATAACAAATTATTCATTATTAATCACCACATAAATATATCAGCAATATAATTCAAACAAACTAATACGTGAACCAAATGAATGCTAATAGTAATAATTTATTGATTAGCAGTCAGTTTGCATACACGTCTTCTCGGGTTAATCAGACATTAAACTACAGGTTTTACAAAGACACGAAGAACAAGAAGAATCTGTGTGTATCCCGTTGCATTAACAAGTAAAGAAAAAGGTAACAAGTACAACCTAGCTAACAAGATCAAGTTCAGGTAATATGCCAATCATAGAGTTGGTTGAAACAAACCTCGTCCATTTGCCTTGTTCTACTGGACTCCAACTTCTAGGCTGAAGAATCGTACAAGGTCCTACAGTTGCCTCAAAATCCTAGTAGAGGAGATTGAAACCAACCCAAAAATAGAGAATCGGAACTGAAGCTAACGAACAGAAACCCTGACGAAACTCGAACTCGACGGCAACCTCGAATTTGTTCGAACAAGCTTCAAGTAGCAAAAATTCCTTTCTCGACGGCGGCAGAAAGTTTGTCGCAAAACTCGAACTAAACCAAAATGGCGAAGCTGAAACCTGGCTGATTTTGAGGTTGTTTTCAGCTATTTTTTAGTTGGGTTTTAGACTGAAACAATGGTACTTTGGAGGTTTTGTTTTTTGCTGGAATATTGGTGAGAAAACGGGGGCATTTTAAGGGTTCTATAAGGGTCTGTACTATAACTACATTTTCATGACTCTTGGAGCTGAAGTACTACATTTTTAGCTAGGTGTTGCTGCGGTGTAAGAGCTTTTCCAATGGGGAGGGGGGGGGGGAGGTCTGTGGTGTTTTTGTTGGTTGTTCAGCTGGAGAAGACGAAGATGAACGATGGCTTAGGAGCTTTTCTCGCTGGGGTTTGGTCTGGTTCAAGAAGATGAGATCCTGGGTCCTCCTTTTCTCTCGTTCTCTCTTAACAAAATAGTGTATTGTATCCTCTTTTTCTTCCACTGTGCATGCTCCATTATCTCATATAGATCTGTATGACCATGCCCCCGTGCATCTTTTGTCCGTTGGTATTTAAAGATTCCCACGTGAGAGACCAAGAGTCATGGGTCTCCACGTGGGTTTCAAGGGTTATGGGTTTCGCCTCGTGCTCCGTCCGTGTCCCCCCGTGTGGTGGACTCGGATTGTTATGGGCTAGGTCCGAAAATTATAAAACCGGGTAGTTTGAACCCGAATATTATTCTTCGCCCGGAACCGAGAATGGTGTTATTTAATTAATCCTAGGTAATCAAAATAACTATAATACTCATAATTAAAATAAAACTATTTTTTATATTTTTCAAGTTTAAAATAACTACAAAATATTTATGAAACTATTTTTTATTATTTGCGTTTTTATAAAAAGATAAAAATATAAAGTACTATTTTTGTATTTTTCAAGTTTAAAATGACTACGAAACATTAATAAAACCATATTTTTGTTATTTTTCATTTTGAGGTAAAAATAAAGTAAAAGAGTCAAATTTAGCTAAAATAGCTATATTAAAACTAAACTAAATATTTTATGCTAAAAAATATAAAAAAAATCTCGGGGAGGGTCAAAAATCACGCGTTTACAGCTGCCCCTCTTTGACTGAAAACACAAAGAGTTTTCGGACAAAGAACGACTAGACAAGTGTTTTTGACCTGACCCTTATTGGGAGGGACTAAACTAAAAGAAGAGGAATGTGACCGAGCCCTTGTATCTGAGCTGCCTACATATCCTTGGCTATAAAGGAATCAGGCCACGTGTAGTTCAAAAGTGAGTGAGGAAGGGGTATACCGAGGTGGAGAGCCAGTCGAGGTGCCGTTCCGTCGAGGTTCCGTTCCATCGAAGTTCCGGTCCGTGGTCCTGCTATTACATCAAAAATCAAAACATGAGAAAGACTAACTAAGCCTATCAACTACTAGTTACAAGATTCCTATCTATAAGTCTTCCGAAGCTTGATCTTGAGTATTGGTTGGTGCTTCATGCGGACTCTAAATTTGAACCTTGATACTTGCTAGTTGCAGGTGCTGCTTTTCGGATCAAGACCAGGTATACATTGCTTGTGACCTCGGCCATGTCTTGGGCACACCACATCTTTCATCAACTTCTGCACTTAGATTAGCTCCTTGCCCTTTTTTTTTTTTTTTTTTTTTTTTTAAACTTATGTTGATCCCCTCGGACTGTTGACTCGCATTCTGGTTGCAAGCTTCTTTTGTTGCTATCTTGCATTGCACTCCGAAGTGAATTCCCTTACTTGTGATCTTCGAGCTATTCTCCTTCGAAATCTGAATCTATCTTTTCTGATCCTTGTTGCCTTCCTTCTGCTTACGAGCTTGGATTCATGCCGGGGATTTCTGTTACATTCAATCGCTTTCCTCGACCAAATTAAAAATAAATCGCCACTCCATTCTTCAGGCGGGCTCCCCGACTTCAACTACATCTTCAAAATAAATCGCCACTCCATTCTTCGGGCGGGCTCCCCGACTTCAACTACAACTTCAAAACTAAATCGCCACTCCATTCTCCGGGCGGGCTCCCCGACTTCAACTACAACTTCAAAATAAATCGCCACTCCATTCTTCAAGCGGGCTCCCGACTTCAACTACAACTTCAAAACTAAATCGCCACTCCATTCTCCGGGCGGGCTCCCCGACTTCAACTACAACTTCAAAACTAAATCGCCACTCCATTCTCCGGGCGGGCTCCCCGACTTCAACTACAACTTCAAAACTAAATCGCCACTCCATTCTCCGGGCGGGCTCCCCGACTTCAACTACAACTTCAAAACTAAATCGCCACTCCATTCTCCGGGCGGGCTCCCCGACTTCAACTACAACTTCAAAATAATCGCCACTCCATTCTCCGGGCGGGCTCCCCGACTTCAACACAACTTCAAAATAAATCGCCACTCCATTCTCCGGGCGGGCTCCCCGACTTCAACTACAACTTCAAAATAATCGCCACTCCATTCTCCGGGCGGGCTCCCCGACTTCAACTGCAACTTCAAAATAAATCGCCACTCCATTCTCCCGGCCGGGCTCCCCGACTTCAACTACAACTTCAAAATAAATCGCCACTCCATTCTTCGGGCGGGCTCCCTAACTTCAACTACAACTTCAAAACTAAATCGCCACTCCATTCTCCGGGCGGGCTCCCCGACTTCAACTACAACTTCAAAACTAAATCGCCACTCCATTCTCCGGGCGGGCTCCCTGACTTCAACTACAACTTCAAAACTAAATCGCCACTCCATTCTCCAGGCGGGCTCCCTGACTTCAACTACAACTTCAAAACTAAATCGCCACTCCATTCTCCGGGCGGGCTCCCTGACTTCAACTACAACTTCAAAAATAAAATCGCCACTCCATTCTTCAGGCGGGCTCCCTGACTTCAACTATAACTTCAAAACTAAATCGCCACTCTATTCTTCAGGCGGGCTCCCTGACTTCAACATCAACTCACTAACTCCATCCCATCCTTTCTTCCGAATTACCTTGTTTCGGAATTGCTTTCCTCCTAGGTCGTGTTATTTTTCCCTTGACTGCTGGGGATATCTTTGGAATTGTTTACTTACCTGCTGGGGATGATGATGCTGGGAAAATTTTCCTTCATTCCCTCCCTTCCTTTGACTCATGCGCTTGAATTTGCGTTGGGAACTCTTATTGTAACTCTCTGCTCTATGGTGGGTTACTGGTTTCAAGACCTGCAATGTAAAGACTGAAGACTTGCCTTTTGTTATACAGGTAGGCGCCTGCTTTTAGTAGCAACTTTTGAATTAAAAATGCATTTTGGCAATAATTTATGAAATATGCAAAGGACAATGTAAAATAAAACCAACGTAAAATATCCTATTCGAGGGCGGATAGTCCCATCGTATTCTATTCGAGGGTGAATACTCCCATCGTATCCTATTCGAGGGCGAATACTCCCATTGTATCCTATTCGAGGGCGAATACTCCCATTGTATCCTATTCGAGGGCGAATACTCCCATTGTATCCTATTCGAGGGCGAATACTCCCATTGTATCCTATTCGAGGGCGAATACTCCCATTGTATCCTATTCGAGGGCGAATACTCCCATTGTATCCTATTCGAGGGCGAATACTCCCATTGTATCCTATTCGAGGGCGAATACTCCCATTGTATTCTATTCGAGGGCGAATACTCCCATTGTATCCTATTCGAGGGCGAATACTCCCATTGTATCCTATTCGAGGGCGAATACTCCCATTGTATCCTATTCGAGGGCGAATACTCCCATTGTATCCTATTCGAGGGCGAATACTCCTATTGTATTCTATTCGAGGGCGAATACTCCCATGATATCAATGTATGAAAGTGAACAAACCTGAGACGTCCTGTTCGAAGGTGGACAAACCTGAAACATCCTATTCGAAAGTGGACAAACCTGACACGTCATCTTGAATTGCCTTCCTAGTTTCTCCGAGAAAATTTTCAACGACGGCAGAAAATTTTCTGCCCCAGTATTGGTGTTCTTCCTTGTGGCATGACTTTCTGCTATCAATAGCACTTTCTTTCCCTGTTTCAAATCAAAGAAAATTTGTTAGTTCAAAACATTGTGAGCGGTTGTGCCGCTCCTGTGTGGTGGTTTTTTTCCTTTTCTCTTTTCCCTCGTTCGGGGTTCCCAAAACTTGTAGGGGAATGATTTCATTTGCTGGAGATGATATTCCTGCTGGGGATGGGTTTTTCCATTTATCCCTTCCCCTTTCTGTGTTTCTCAACTTGCTGGGGGTTATTTTGTTGAAGATGAGATTTCCTTTCTTCCTTTACCACTCTGTGTTGTCCGACCACCTCGGAACTTGTTGTAGATAACATTGCTGGGGGATTTTCATTTCCTCAAAATTGGTGTTTCACTCTTCTTGAAGGCTGTTGAGGATGACACCGGTTCGAAGACCATTTCCCTTAAGACTTTCCTTCTTCCCCAAGTGGGTATTGACTTCCAGAAAATTTTCAAACTAAAAAGAAAATTTTCTGCCCCAGTTTAATAATCTTCTTTGCACCATACTTCTCTGTCGTCAATGGCATTTCCTTGCCTTGCATAGTAATTGGAAAGTTGGTGGCAAGTTTTGAAGTCATTTCTCACTATGTTTTGACTAGACCGACTTTGATGGAGAATTTTGACAAAAGGAGAAAGATAAAAAGAAACAACAAATAGAAGACAAGGGAGGACTGACTCTCTAACCAGAAACAACTATAAAACTTATCAAACGCGGATACCAACTCTACTGGTCATGAGATGCACATATGGCCTATCCTCCGTCGTTAATTTCCTTTCACGATTTCTGTCTCGTGATTTCCATCCGATTATCACCTTTATTCGACTTGTAGTGCCCGAAGGGTTTTCACTTTCAAGCCTCTCTCATTTTGATTTTCTCTCAGGCTTTCGTCGCCTTACGGTGCTTGTGAAGGTTTTCACCGGTAAGACTCTCTCATTTGTATTACTTTTAACTGGGGATTGGGGTATCATTGCCAAGACTCTCTCGTGTTTCCTTTCTGCCGGGAATCAGAGTCTTTTCTGCTGAGAATCAGAGCGTTATATTCTGATAGGACTCTCTCACTCGCCTGATGTGGCATCTTTTGAAGACTGATCAGAAGGTCTTTATTTGGACCGTAATGTAGGATTTGGATAGGGCTAGAAAGAAAAGGTATTAAAGGCTCAAAACAAAATCAATTTTGGGTTCAAAATTTTACAACCTTCGGACCTAAATTTATTTATAATCAACACAATTTCTTTGCCCCAGTTTGTTATTTGGGGAATTCTTATTTCTTTGTTTACACTATGACCGAGCTGTGAAGCGCCTACGTATCCTCTTTAAGGAATCAGATCAAACGTAGTTCCCAATTCCTTCTTTTCATTTTCTCATTTTTTTTCTTTTCTTTTTCGTTCCTTTTTGGTTGTTTTCTTTTCTTCTTTTTCTCTTGTCTTTCAAACCTGTGTTTCTAGTCTTTGCAACTAACTCCGAAGGAGGGGTATGAAAGAATTTAAGTTAAGGCTCAAAGGGTTGACGATGGATAAAGTGTTTGGATAGCAGAACAAAATGCCTTCGTCATTCCAATCTTCAAAACATGCCAAGTACAAACAACATATTCACGACATCTTCTGTTTGTGCTAGGAGTGATAACCATATCGTCCATTCGCCTTTTTCATCCGTCATTTTAAAGTATTGCTGGACGACACTTCCATTTCAGTATCACGAGCGAACCCCATGTCAGCATGGTCATTTTACCCTTAAGGCTTTCTTTGTATTTTACCCGCCCCAAATTTCACGTGACTCGGGTTCCAAATAATATCAAATCATTATTTCTTTTAAAATGCCATGACTATCTTCCAATTCCTTCATGATTAACTTTTAAGATTAGGCCACAATTATGCGTGCATGTCATGTCACTAGAATCGGCGTTCGAACAGATGACAAATCTAAACAAAAAACGACTGGGTAATAAAAGACCGAAAGTTCCATTAAACGGAGAAAAGGTTCAAATACAAACAAGCAAAACCAAAAAATACAAACCTGAAACGAGACTTGATAAGACTAGGCAAACTGAAATGACCAAAAATGGAAAGAAAGAGGGCTTCACTACAAGACAAAATCTAGGTCACAACTCTGGAAACAACTCGGACAAAAGAAATGACAACAAAAACAAAACCACCGAAAACTCCTCCTGATTACCAAGCATGACTTCTCATATACCAACTTTTGCCGATTGGTTTTGCTTTGGAATAAAGATCGAGCTTCTTAATTCTCCCTTCCCTTGTGTATCAATTTGATCATATGGGTCTAAGGGTGATCTGGCAATGGATTCTGATTAATGTTGGGTGCCTCTGGTGTCTGCACCTCGATCTTATTGGTGTCAATAAGATTTTGTACTGCATGTTTCAGTTTCCAACATTTCTCGGTATCATGTCCGGGAGCTCCTGAACAATACTCACAGCTTACTGAGCGATCCACATTTGGGGGTAGGGGATTTGGCAATCTTGTCTCAACAGGACTCAACAAACCTATCTCCTTCAATTTGTGGAACAGAGCAGTATAAGTTTCTCCCAACTCAGGTGAATGTTCTTTGTGTCTTTTCCTTTCTGAAGGCATGGTTCCCTCGGAAACCTGGTCCTGGAGGGTTATTGTAAGCCCTTGGTGGTAGATATGTGTTTCGGGGAGGGTGATTAGGGTGATTTGGGTTGTAGGGTTTGGCTTGGTAGTGAGGTGAAGGACCTTTCGATCTGGACCAAGTACCCTCCTCTACTGTTGCAACTTCTTCTTTTCTCTTCTTCCCGAATGCAACCCCTGTGCCATTCCGAATAGCTTGAGTTGTTGCTTTCAACGCGGAATAGCTCAATATCTTATTGGACTTAAGTCCCTCTTCTATCATTCCGCCCATTTTGACCACCTCATTGAAAGATTTACCAACCGATGTCACCAGGTGACTAAAGTAGGTTGGCTCCAGTGTCTGCAAGAAGTAGTCTACCATTTCGTTCTCTCTCATCGGGGGATCCACCCTTGCTGCCTGTTCCCTCCAGCGGAACCCAAATTCTCTGAAGCTTTCAGCGGGTTTCTTCTCTAGCTTGAGCAATGATAAGCGATCGGGGATTATTTCAAGATTATATTGAAACTGGCCGATGAATGCTTGGGCCAGGTCATCCCATGTAAACCATCTGCTGGGATCCTGTCTGGTGTACCACTCTAGTGCAGACCCTCCCAAACTCTGACCGAAGTAAGCTATCAGAATTTCATCTCGCCCTCCGGCTCCTCGCATTTTGCTGCAGAAACCTCGGAGATGTGCTACTGGGTCACCATGCCCCTCGTATAGATCAAACTTGGGCATTTTGAACCCGGCGGGCAACTGGACATCTGGAAATGGGCACAGATCTTTGTAAGCAACGCTGACTTGGTTGCCTAAACCATGCATATTCCTGAAGGATTGCTCCAGGCTTTTGACTTTCCGAATAACTTCCTCATGCTCCAAACTTTTGAAGTTCTTTTCCGGTTCTGCCGGGTTATCCCAGTGAGGGGTGTGTGAATGCGGTTCAGGAGCTTTAAAGGTAGGCTCAGGATCATAACAATGATTTTCATGTATTTGAGAAAGCGGTTCACCGGACGACTTCTGTAAAGTAGCAGGCGGAGGTGCCACGAATACAGGGGTGACCGGAGGAGGAGTATTTTGTCTAGCTGGTGGAACCTGGGATGTATAAGGGTTTTCCCCTTGATAATATGGATAGATTGGTGCACTTGTCGAGGGATCAATAGGCGGACGCTCTGGAGCTGGTGTAAGAGTAGGAAGGTTTGGCGGTGACTGTCCCCTAGCCCAGGCTAGGTGCATCTCGGTTATTTGCTGTCTTAACCGGTCCACCTCATCTTTCATTATCTATATCTCTGTGTTCTCTCCATCGAGACTTTTGCCGGAACTAGACATGCTTGCTAGAATTGGCCCTTTTGATCTAGTATGGTAATGGTGATTGGCCAGAATATTCTGTCAAGCCAACCGCTAAACTTTCTGAAATTGCAACAAACTTGTAAGTTCACAGAGTTTAATAGATATGTTATCACACATTGGATGTAATGCACCTAGTCAGTTAACCATATATGTATTCGCTACATGCATCATTCCAGCCTTTCCTTTTCCATTATCCTTGAAAACCTCTCTTGTTATTAACTTCCATTTTTTTCTCTTTTTTATTTATTTTATATATATATATATATATATATATATATATATATATATACATATACAAATGTGGTCGAATCTTATGGAGATTGCCTACGTATCATGACCCCGCATGAATCAGATCGAGCGTAGTTCTTGCAAATTAATGCAAGGAATAAAGGGATGTTTATTTGATTGATTTTTTTTTTGATTTTTTTTTCTTTGAAGGAAAATTATAGAAGCCGACTCCAAATACAAACTTGTGTAGGAGATTTTCTACAAGAAAAAGAATATTTTTTTTTGGTGTCAATTATGACTATTTCTACAAAATTGGCCACATAATGGCTTATTTGACAAAATGACTATTTTTGCAAAATTTATTTAAGAAAGATAAACTTGAAAAAAATTTTCTTATCTTGTGGCTCATGGGGCATCGTTCGGCATCACCATAAACCAACACCAGACTATTTTTCATAAATTGGCCATGTAATGGCTTATTTAGGCAAAGTGGTTCTTTTTGCAAAATTTTATTTAAGAAGATGCAAATTCAAAAATTTTTATCCTGGGGCCTATGGGGCATCGTTCAGCACCGACACAGGCCAACACAAGACTGAGGAAGTTAAAATGCAAAAATGTGGCTATTTCAGCAAAACTCCGGCCATGTAATGGCTTATTTGATGAAGTGGTTATTTTTGTAAAGTTGAGTGATGACTCAAAACTTGATTTTTGCGGATACAGCCTTTCGACATTTCCGCGAGGGAATATTTCAAGGCTCGTGCCCGCAAATTATTAAAAATGATTCAAAGTGGCTATTTTTGCAAAAACAGCCTTCCGGCGTCCTTTCGGAACATTCGGCTATTTTTCAAAATGGCATCACTTTGATTTTATTGAAAACTAAAACTTCGACATTTTTTTTTTAATTTTTTGAAGGGGTGGTTGGACCCGATGAGGGTTGCCTACGTATCCTACCTAATGGCGAGAATCAAACCTGCGTAGTTCGGTCGGATTATTTGACCAATTATTTCAACAAAATTGTTCTACCTATTTTTTCGAATTTTCTTCTCAAACAATTCGTCAATATTTCGATATCTAAGATTTCTCTCTTTTGTTTTTCAGGAATTTAGCCAATAATAATCTAGAACAAATAAATGCAACATATAACATGCTCGGTCTTTAATTTTCCGGGTCACCTGTCCTAGACGGACCCAACCCCTGTGTTGAGTTCCCTAAGTCGGATATGATGCAAATAAACGTCCTAAATCTAGGCTTAATATCCTGATGTTTTCAATGGTACTAGACCGTGTACCCGAGCAGACAACTCGGATTTGAGGAGGGAGCTACGTACCGAGGACCCGCGGGATCGTCCGGCTTTGTAACTTATCCCGCCTCTTTTCTTATTTTTGGTATTGACACTAACAGAAAAGGGGAGTCTCAACCAGTAAGCACATCCCCGAGGGTAAGAAGAGACGAGTTTTCGGCACAGTTTTATATGCAGTTCACGCAATATCAAAGCGGTAAACATATATCAGTTTGTATATACTGTGCAACTAGTATCAAAGCGGTAGACATGTAGCACATTAATTAAACATATAATAAAATCAGATATAGACAAAAACAACAATTTAATTGAGCTCGAATTCTTAAACCCTGAACCGAAGCTCTGGGTTTATTGTCCCCAACAAAATGTTGAACAGGTGTGTCACACCTCCTTTTTACGCACCCGCGAGGGCGCGAGGGAGTTTTTCCAATTAAAGGACAATCGAAACGGGATTTATTTATTTAATTCAGAGTCGCCACTTGGAAAAATAATGGTGTCCCAAGTCACCGGTTTGATCCCAAACCAAGGAAATTTATGACTCTATATTACAGTCTGCGAAACTAGAAACCTGGATAAGGAATTTCGTTAACCCGGGAGAAGGTGTTAGGCACTCCCGGATTCCGTGGTTTTAGCACGGTCGCTCAACTGCAATTTTTGTTTTTATCTGATTTCTTATATATTTTAATTAGGTGCTTTCAATGTTCCGCTTTTTAATTTTAGAAGAATTGCGACGTCACGAAAATACATTTCGAGCCACACCGCAACCAATACGCCTGTGACTTTAATGTATTTCAGTTTCGCCGAGAGTAAGATTTGGGTCACATAAATGCGCACCCGTGGTTAGGAAGGTATTATTATTAAACACGCGCCGAAAGATGCTAACGCGTTATTGTTTTTTGGGAAGGGCCGTGAAATTCGCTAACGGCCCGTCTCGAAGTCTAAGCATTTGTAATAACCATCTATTAAGGGCCCCGCAATTTTGTGTTATTTGGTGAGGCTCGTCCCATTTATTGTTAAAAAGGCAAACCCAAGGCAACTACAATTTTCTACTTTGCGAGGGCCCTCCAAAGTTGTCCTAGTAAGTAATTCTTGTATAACAATAATCCCTTAGCTATTAATCACCGCATAACAAATTATTCATTATTAATCACCATATAAATATATCAGCAATATAATTCAAACAAACTAATACGTGAACCAAATGAATGCTAATAGTAATAATTTATTGATTAGCAGTCAGTTTGCATACACGTCTTCTCGGGTTAATTAGACATTAAACTACAGGTTTTACAAAGACACGAAGAACAAGAAGAATCTGTGTGTATCCCGTTGCATTAACAAGTAAAGAAAAAGGTAACAAGTACAACCTAGCTAACAAGATCAAGTTCAGGTAATATGCCAATCATAGAGTTGGTTGAAACAAACCTCGTCCATTTGCCTTGTTCTACTGGACTCCAACTTCTAGGCTGAGGAATCGTACAAGGTCCTACAGTTGCCTCAAAATTCCAGTAGAGGAGATTGAAACCAACCCAAAAATAGAGAATCGGAACTGAAGCTAACGAACAGAAACCCTGACGAAACTCGAACTCGACGGCAACCTCGAATTTGTTCGAACAAGCTTCAAGTAGCAAAAATTCCTTTCTCGACGGCGGCAGAAAGTTTGTCGCAAAACTCGAACTAAACCAAAATGGCGAAGCTGAAACCTGGCTGATTTTGAGGTTGTTTTCAGCTATTTTTTAGTTGGGTTTTAGACTGAAACAATGGTACTTTGGAGGTTTTGTTTTTTGCTGGAATATTGGTGAGAAAACGGGGGCATTTTAAGGGTTCTAAAAGGGTCTGTACTATAACTACATTTTCATGACTCTTGGAGCTGAAGTACTACATTTTTAGCTAGGTGTTGCTGCGGTGTAAGAGCTTTTCCAATGGGGGGGGGGAGGTCTGTGGTGTTTTTGTTGGTTGTTCAGCTAGAGAAGACGAAGATGAACGATGGCTTAGGAGCTTTTCTCGCTGGGGTTTGGTCTGGTTCAAGAAGATGAGATCCTGGGTCCTCCTTTTCTCTCGTTCTCTCTTAACAAAATAGTGTATTGTATCCTCTTTTTCTTCCACTGTGCATGCTCCATTATCTCATATAGATCTGTATGACCATGCCCCCGTGCATCTTTTGTCCGTTGGTATTTAAAGATTCCCACGTGAGAGACCAAGAGTCATGGGTCTCCACGTGGGTTTCAAGGGTTATGGGTTTCGCCTCGTGCTCCGTCCGTGTCCCCCCGTGTGGTGGACTCGGATTGTTATGGGCTAGGTCCGAAAATTATAAAACCGGGTAGTTTGAACCCGAATATTATTCTTCGCCCGGAACCGAGAATGGTGTTATTTAATTAATCCTAGGTAATCAAAATAACTATAATACTCATAATTAAAATAAAACTATTTTTTATATTTTTCAAGTTTAAAATAACTACAAAATATTTATGAAACTATTTTTTATTATTTGCGTTTTTATAAAAAGATAAAAATATAAAGTACTATTTTTGTATTTTTCAAGTTTAAAATGACTACGAAACATTAATAAAATCATATTTTTGTTATTTTTCATTTTGAGGTAAAAATAAAGTAAAAGAGTCAAATTTAGCTAAAATAGCTATATTAAAACTAAACTAAATATTTTATGCTAAAAAATATAAAAAAAATCTCGGGGAGGGTCAAAAATCACGCGTTTACAGTGAATTAATTTGGGCTTGGCTTTTCTCCTAATTAAATTGGGCCCAATTCCGATTTCCTCTTCCTTGATTTCTAATTCTTTTTGTCTTCTCTTTTTGTTTAATTTAATTAAAAACAAAAAATTCTAAATTACATTATAAAAAATCAAATTAACTTATAAGAATACTAATTAAGTTTTACTAATAATTAACATACATAATTAAATATCAATTAAATATAAATCACATAATTGGGTCATTAAATACTAGAAAAATGCAAAAAATACATATTTTGGTTATTTTTTATTTTCGTAAAAAAAACTTAATTACTCTAAATTACAAACATGAATTTATATGCAAATGCAAATGATTTTATATTTTATATTAATTTAAATAAATAGAAATACACACACAAAAATGCAAATAATAAGAGAAAAAATAACACAAAAATCACAAAAATCACGCTCAACACAAAACTATTTATTTGAATTTTTTGGGAGTAATTCTCATGTAGGGCAAAAATCACGTGCTCACAGCTGCCCCTCTTTGCGCGGAAACATGAAGTGTTTTCGTGCAAAGATAAGTGAGCGGATACGAGCAATTTTTGCCCGTTTGAGCACTCCGTATGAACCATTATTTTGAAAAAGTTTGACCAAACCTTTGCTTCAGAAGGTCTCCTACATATCCCTGGTTAAAAGGGAATCAGGTCAATGTAGTTTGGGAGGTTTTGGTAGCTGGGACTACCATGAAGCTGTGATCTTGTTGTTACTGTTGTTGGTGCTGATGCTACTACTTAACTGATCTCCTTATTACACCGTGCTAAACAAAAAAATAAGAAGCTAGATTAAGTTACAGTATTGCGAAATCTTATCTATCTCTTCCTTTTGACTTTCCCATGTTCCTTGCTATTCTGTCGGACTTGATGTTTCTTCCGATACTTCTTCTCTTCTGACAATTGTTATTTCGGCCTATCTTGACTACCGAACTCCGACCGTTGGTCCCTTCCTCGTGATCTTCGAGCTATTTTCCTTTGAAGTTTGAATTTGTCTTTTCTGACCCTAGTTGCCTTCCTTCTGACTTTGAACTTGGATTCATGTTGAGGATTTCCTTTACACTTTGTCACTTTTCGATTGTTCACTATCTTTATCAAATCTTAGAAACTGAGATGCCATTCTGCTTTTCTGGCGGGCTTCTGACTTTATCGACAAACTCTAATCATAAATCGACATTCCATTCTTCAGGCGGGCACTTGATTTCAACAACAACTTCAAAATAATACCTCGCCACTCCGTTCTTCAGGCGGGCACCTGACTTCAACAACAAACTTCAAAAATAAATCGCCACTCCATTCTTCAGGCTGACTTCAACAACAATCTTCGAAAATAAATCGTCACTCCATTCTTCAGGCGGGCACCTGACCTCGATAACAAACTTCGAAAATAAATCGCCACTCCATTCTTCAGGCGGGCACCTGACCTCAACAACAAACTTCGAAAATAAATCGTCACTCCATTCTTCAGGCGGGCACCTGACTTCAACAACAAACTTCGAAAATAAATCGCCACTCCATTCTTCAGGCGAGCACCTGACTTCAACAACAAACCTTGAAAATAAATCGCCACTCCATTCTTCAGACGGGCACTTGACTTCAACAACAAACCTCGAAAATAAATCGCCACTCCATTCTTCAGGCGGGCACCAGACTTCAACAACAAACTTCAAAAATAAATCGCCACTCCATTCTTCAGGCGGGCACCTGACTTCATCAATAGACTTCGAAAATAAATCGCCACTCCATTCTTCAGGCGGATACCTGACTTTAACAATAAACTTCAAAAATAAATCGCCACTCCATTCTTCAGCCGGGCACCTGACTTCAACAACAAACTTCAAAAATAAATCGCCACTCCATTCTTCAGGTGGGCACCTGACCTCAACAACAAACTTCAAAAATAAATCGCCATTCCATTCTTCAGGCGGGCACCTGACTTCAACAATAAACTTTGAATTTCATCCCATCCCTATCGTCTTCCTTTGCTTCTTGTACCACTTTCTTCTTCCTGCATCACCTCTTAAACCAACCTATCGCCTAAATTACCTTGTTCTGGAACTACTTTCCTCCTGGGTCGTGTTGTTTTCCCTCCTGACTGCCGGGGACATCTTTAGCATTGTTTACTTACCTGCTGGGGATAATGATGATTGGAAAATTTTCCTTCATTCTCTCCCTTTCCATTTTCTTCAAAACTTTGGTCCTTTTTTGAGATTGTTGGGGATATGAAAAGTTGTCCGCCAGTGACTATACTGTCGGAGAATCCCTTTTTCTTTCCCGACTCCTTTTAAGACTCGCACTCCGCTCTCTTGAAAATCGTAAGATATAATGTCGCCGGGGGAACTTGTCAGCGTTTCATTCTTCCGAACTACTAGGGGATAATACCTTCCTCTTGCTCTCTGAATCACAAGTTTTCTCACTTTGTTTTGTCTGCTTGGGGTATAACTTCTTTTGTTGCCGCTTTTCTTTCCTTGAAAGCTGTTGGGGATGAAACTTGGTTCCAGGATCATTCTCTTGTGTTAACTAGCTTCTTTCAAGATTGCTGGGGATAACCCGGGTTCAAAAATCACTTCCTCGTGTTGTCTGGCCTTTTTCAAAACTATTCCACTCAGAGCTGGTATTTTTCGTCCTCCCAGAATCTTGTGTTGCTTTCTATCTTCACCAACTGAGTATTTTATTTCAAGAAAATTTTTGCCATGGGAGAAAATTTTCTGCCCCAGTTTGATAACCTTCTATGTGGCATGCTTTTCCGCCGACGAACCCTCTTTTCCTGCTTTAAATCAAAGAAAAATTTTTAGTTTCAAAAATGCAGTGAGTGGTCGTGTCGCTCTTGCTGGGGGCGGTTTTCCTTTTCTCTTTTAGCTGTTTTGCCTTCCTCGAACTTTGGGGATGATGTTGATACTTGCTGGGGATGGTGCTCTTGCCACATATGATCTTTCATCTCTCCTTTTTATTCCAAACTTCAGTGTGGTCCGACCCTCTTAGTCGGCGATCTGTTGGGAGAAACTATCTTCTGGATGTGTAATATGTGTCCTTGCTGTTCTCAGCCCTACTCCGTAATTCCTTTGAACCTTCCAACCAACTTGTCATTCCAGTCCTAACATCATAACATCTTTTTGACTTATTGCCTTGTTCCACGCCTATTCATCTTCATTGTACCGCTTTGGGACACTTGGTAGTAAGCTTTGAAAAGTTAATTTTCGACATAAACATAAAAATCTTTAAAGAGAGAGAAAAATGATAGATAAAAATGAGATAAATAAAAGAATGTTGACTGCTAAAGACAAAGAGGAAAACTTTTCTGAGCTTAAAACTGGGAAAAACTTATCTGAATGTATAACCAATCCAATGGTTATGTCGTGCCTTTGAGATTAATCTTCCCAGTCTATTTATGTCAATCACTTTTCTGACGGCTTTGTTTTGCTAGAAGTAAACGAATATCCTAACCTTGTCCCATGCGAACACCTTGCAACCATCTCACTTTGTCACCTCATAGTGCCCTTCAAGGGGTTTTCACTAATGAGATTCTCTCATTTCTCTCGTCCTCCCGTCGCCTTAGGGTGCCTGTAAAGGTTTTCACCATAAGACTCTCTCATTATATTTATCTCGGCTTTCTTCGCCTTAAGGTGCCCGCGAGGGTTTTCACCGTTAAGACTCTCTCATTTTGATTTCTTTCCCTGCCGTGGGCTGGGGTATTATCAACGAGATTCCCTCTAACGGGCTATCCATTTTCAGCCTGTGAGTCATGGGTTCAGTCGAGGATCGGAGTGTCCTTCTTGGCTTTTATTTACATGACTTGGCATTTCTCAAATACTGATCGAGAGGTCTTTTTTGGTCATTAATGCGCTTTTTGTATGCGAGGCTAGAGGAAAGGGTTTAACCTCAACGGGTAGCTCATTACAACTTTTGGAATCCACACTATCTTTTCAAACGAAACATGACTTCTGCCCCAGTCTTGTTGCTTGGGGAATCTTTGATTTTTATTTCACTATGACCGAGCCGTGTGGCGCCTACGTATCCTCTTTGAAGAATCAGGTCGAACGTAGTTCACTTTTCCCTATGAATTTTCTTTGTTTCTTTTTCTACTTTGTTATACGTCTTCCTTGAGAATTCCAAAAGAAGGTATATGAAAGAATAATTAAAGCTCAAATGGGGAAAACAAGGGTTAAAGTGTTTGGGTAGTAGAAAAATTGCCTCTGTCATTTCATTCTCCGAAAAATGCCAAATACAAACAAACGAAACCAAACGTTGACAAATACATTTAAAGAATTGAATGTAATATCTCTTGACTGCATCAGATTGATAGCCATATCGGTGCATCTTCCCTCAATATCAGTTAGACATAGAGCGCCGTTGGATAATATTCTAGTCACAACAAATGGCCCTTGCCAATTTGGAGCGAACTTGCCTTTTGCTTCGGCCTGATGTGGTAGAACTCTCTTCAGCACTTGCTGTCCCACTTCAAATTTCCTGGGACGTACCATCTTGTTATATGCTCTCGCCATTCCCTTTTGATACAGTTGGCCATGACATACTGCTGTCAATCGTTTTTCATCGATCATGCTCAATTGCTCCAATCGGGCTTTGACCCACTCATCGTCGTCAATCTCAGCTTCAGCGACAATTCGGAGGGATGGGATCTCAACTTCTGCTGGTATTACTGCTTCAGTTCCGTACACCAACAAGTAAGGAGTTGCACCTACCAAAGTTCGGACGGTAGTGCGATAGCCCAACAGTGCAAATGGTAACTTTTCATGCCATTGCTTAGACCCTTCTACCATCTTCCTCAATATCTTCTTTATATTCTTGTTTTCTGCCTCGACCGCACCATTTGCTTTGGGATGATACGGTGTGGAGTTTCGGTGTGAAATCTTGAACTGTTGACATACTTCCTTTATCAATCTGCTGTTAAGGTTGGCACCGTTATCCGTGATGATTACCTTTGGGATCCCAAACCTACTTCTTGGTCACTTATTTGAAGGTTTTAGCCTCCACCCACTTGGTAAGATAATCGATGGTTACCAGAATGAACCTATGACCATTGGAAGCCGCAGGCTCTATAGGTTCGATAACATCCATACCCCATGCAACAAACGGCCACGGTGCTGACATTGTATGCAATTCGGTCGGCGAAGAATGAATCAGATCTCCGTGTATCTAACACTAATGGCATCTTCGCA
The DNA here is from genome assembly GCA_032618575.1 of Nicotiana noctiflora. NCBI lineage: Eukaryota > Viridiplantae > Streptophyta > Magnoliopsida > Solanales > Solanaceae > Nicotiana > Nicotiana noctiflora. Next base: position 160,926 of record JASVEL010001982.1, on the reverse strand, counting down.
CGAAACTTATACAATCACGTTCCATAGTGAGCCAATAATATCCTGCTCGAAGAATCTTATTTGCCAAAACATATCCGCTCACATGTGGCCCACAAACTCCGGCGTGTATCTCTGTCATCAGTGTTGTGGCTTGACTTGCATCTATACATCTCAACAATCCCAAATCCGGGGTTCTTTTGTACAGCACCCCTCCACTAAGGAAAAATCCATTTGCCAATCGCCGAATAGCTCTCTTTTGATCTCCAGTTGCCTGCTCTGGGTATATTCCTAACCTGAGGTATTCTTTGACATCATGAAACCATGGCTCACCATCCATTTCTTCTTCTATCATATTGCAATAAGCATGTTGATTCCGAACCTGAATATGCAACAGATCAACATGAATCTTGTCCGGGTGATGTAACATCGATGCCAAAGTAGCTAAAGTATCGGCGACCTTATTATGAATCCTTGGGATATGTCTGAATTCTACTGACCGGAAACGCTTAGTCAGATCGTGCAAACATTGACGATACAGGATAAGCTTCAAATCTCTGGTTTCCCATTCTACCTGAATTTGATGTACCAGAAGGTCCGAGTCCCCCAAGACCAAGATGTCCTGTACATTCATGACCACCGCTAATTGCAACCCTAAGATGCATGCCTCGTACTCATCCATATTGTTGGTACAATGAAAATGCAGTCGAGCAGTAACAGGATAATGATGTCCTGTTTCAGAGATAAGCACAGCCCTTATTCCGACTCCTTTTGCGTTCACCGATCCGTCGAAGAAAAGCTTCCACCCTCGATCCTCGGTTTATTCTAACCCATCAATATACAACACTTCTTCGTCTGGAAAATACGTCCTCAAAGGTTCATAACTGTCATCGACACGATTCTCAGCTAAGTGATCGTCTAGGGCTTGAGCTTTCATAGCCGTCCTCATCACATATATGATGTCAAATTCTGTAAGTAATATTTGCCATTTTGCTAACCTCCTTGTAGGCATAGGCTTCTGGAAAATATACTTCAATGGATCCAAACGTGAAATGAGGTAAGTAGTGTAAGAAGACAAAGAATGTTTCAGCTTTTGGGCTACCCAAGTTAAGGCACAACAGGTCTTCTCCAAATGAGTGTATTTAACCTCGTAGACCGTGAATTCCTTACTAATATAGTAAGTGGCCCATTCCTTTCTGCCAGTAAGATCATGCTTGCCCAATACGCATCCGAACGAATTCTCCAAGACCATTAGAAAAAGAATCAGGGGTCTACCAGATTCAGGCGGAACTAGTACGTGTGGGTTTGACAGATATCCTTTGATTTGGTCAAATGCTTCCTAACATTCTGTCGTCCATTCTATCGCAGCGTTTTTCTTCAACAGACGGAATATGGGTTCGCAAGTTGCTGTAAGCTGAGCAATAAACCTACTGATATAATTTAATCTTCCCAACAAACTCATTACCTCTGTTTTGTTCCTTGGCGGGGTTACTCTTGGATGGACTTGATTTTTGATGGGTCCAACTTAATGCCCCGTCGGCTGACGATGAATCCTAGCAACTTCCCTGACGGAACCTCGAACGCACATTTGGCTGGATTGAGCTTGATATCATATCTTCGAAGTCTTTGGAAAAACTTCCTGAGGTCGGCTATGTGGTCTTCTTGATGTCTAGATTTTATGATCACATCATCCACGTACACTTCAATTTCTTTGTGTATCATGTCATGGAACACCGTAGTCATCACCCTCATGTATGTTGCCCCTGCGTTCTTCAGGCCGAATGGCATTACCCGGTAGCAGTAAGTTCCCCATGGTGTGATAAAAGTCATCTTTTCCGCGTCCTCTTCATCCATTAAAATTTGATGATATCCCGCATAGCCATCGACAAAGGATCCGATCTCACGCTTGGCGCAATTATTAATTAAGATATGGATATTGGGAAGCGGAAAATTATCCTTAGGGCTTGCCTTGTTGAGATTGCGGTAGTCAACACATACTCTGATCTTCCCATATTTCTTTGGCACCGGTACTACGTTAGCTAACCAATCGGGGTACCGAGTGACACGAATGACTTTCGCTTGTAGTTGCTTAGCCACTTCCTCCTTGATCTTTACACTCATCTCCGTTTTAAACTTCTGCAGTTTTTGCTTGACGGGAGGGCATGCCGGGTCTGTGGGTAATTTGTGAACCACTAGATCGGTGCTGAGTCCTGGCATGTCATCGTACGACCATGCGAAGACATCTTTGAATTCCATGAGTGTCTTGATTAATTTTTCTCTCAGGTTGGGTTCGAGATGGACACTTATTTTGGTTTCTTTAACATCATCTATATCCCCAAGATTAACAGCCTCTGTATCACTTAGATTGGGTTTGGGCTTTTCCTCAAATTGACTGAGTTCCTCGCCGATTTCTTCTAAGGCTTCATCCTCGTCGTATTCTGATTCACTCTCATCATTTCTTATTATTATTTCTGAAATAGATTGACTTTCTAGACTGGGTTGATTATTCTTTAGGCACGCCACACCATTAAGATCAGTTGAAAGAAAGCTGGAAATAAAAATAAAAGGAAAAATAAACAAAATTAGGAGAAAAGGGAGCAAAACTTCATTAATCGGAAAGTACAAGATAACAAGGTTTTCACACTTTAACCCAAACGGGGAAGAAAAAAAATGAAATGGACTACAACCCTGGGATAGTCCCACACAAAACTTGAAAGACAAACACATAGCAGGCTACCAAGACTTCCTTCGGGTAGGAAGAGGAATGGCATCCCAATTATTTAATTTTGTCTGTGGTCCCACAAATTGTATCTCAGCACGGCTGGGCCCTTCACCATCTTCTAACATGCACACATCTAAGAACATATCCTCGAACTTTCTTAGAAACGCTTCATCTGGTTTGACCAAAGGGCCGGAATGCCTTGTTTGTCAAATGTATTTCGGTTCCGGACTTGACAAAGGATTGGGAGAGGCGCGAAACGGGCTTTGGTAGTACCCATGTCTTCTATTTGAATCTCTTAGCTTGCACAATGTCCTCTGGTGTCGGTTCAAATCCCAAACCGAACGTCCCTACATTTTTAGGCACGGAGACCGATTGTACAATACCTTGCAAAGATGCACCCAAACCTTTTCCGGGCACGAAACCATTTCCCAACATTTCATAAGCCACCATGATGTCTGCAGAGATCACTTTGTCATCAGGAATGTATTCCCCCTTTGGAACTCTATTAATGGACACTGTATCGCAAATCTGATATACCCACGGCGCGACGTCCTCTTCTATCTCAACAAAGGGAACGATGCTGCTGGTCTGTAGATCATTTTCTCCATGGACCACAATCTCTTGTCGATCCCATTCGAACTTGACAAGCTGGTGTAGACTAGACGGAAATGCTTTTGCAGCATGGATCCACGGTCGTCCTATCAAAAGGTTATATGAGACCACCATGTCCAACACTTGAAATTCCATGGTGAATTCCACAGGTCCGATTGTCAATACCAACACTATATCCCCGACCGGTTCCTTGCCTCCTCCGTCGAACCCCCGGACACAAATGCGATTCTTGCGCACCCTGCTGATATCCACTTTCAACTTGTTTAATGTAGATAGGGGACAAATATTCACACTGGACCCATTGTCGACTAGAACCCTGGTAACCACAGAGTCTTCACACTTTACCGTGAGATATAAAGCCTTGTTGTGCTCGGTGCCTTCCTCAGGCAACTCATCATCGGTGAAGGTGACCCGATTTGCCTCGAAGATCCTATTGGTGATCTTTTCCAAATGACTGACAGAGATTTTGTCGGGTACATTGGCCTCATTCATAACTTTCATCAAGGCTTGCCAATGCTCTTCAGAATGTATCAATAAGGACAGCAATGAGATTTGAGCAGGGGTTTTTTTCAGTTGTTCTAAGATAGAATAATCATGCAGCTTCATCTTTTTCAGGAACTCCTCTGCTTCTTTGTCGGTTACCGGCTTTTTTAGTGTTACCCGATTAGTTTTTCTCAATTCCGCGGGAACAAAACATCTCCCTGAACGAGTCAAACCTTGCACTTCACAGACTTCCTCCCTGACTTCTTTTCCTTTGTAAGTCACCGTGACCCGGTCATAGTTCTATGGAATGGCTTTGCTGTCAGCTATCAGCAACTGTATTGCTGGCTTGATGATGAAATGATCTATTCGAACACCCGCTACAGTTAGGACATATTTGGTTGCTGCCCCTGGTACGACTATTTTTACTCCCTCTAGCCTCACAGGCACTTTGTTTGCACTCCCCTTTTCTGCTTCTGACCCATCTTGTGCTTCCTTCTTAAGGATGAGTGACTTGTCAGGGCTTGGCCCTTTTTTCATTCCGACCCCACTGGATCTGATCATCATCACAGTCTGAGAGGTTTTCTCATGTCCCTCTTCTACCCATACCAACTCGATCATGTTGGTCTCATGATGGGTTGGGAGCGGATTCTGGTTAATGTTGGGTTCCACTGGGGTCTGGACCTCAATTCGACGAGTGTCGATAAGTTCCTGGATAGTTGTTTTCAATCTCCAACATTTTTCCGTGTTGTGCCCTGGGCATCCTGAGCAATACGTACAATTTACAGAGTGATCCAGATTTCTTGGTGGAGGGTTTGGTAGCTTAGCCTCGACTAGATTTAGCAATCCTACTTGCTTCAATCAGTGGAACAAACTGGTGTAAGACTCTCCCAAGGGAGTGAAAGTCTTCGACCGTGGTGCTCTGTCATTCTTGAAGGCTTGGTTCGGACAAAAACCAGCACCTGTGGGGTTTCTCTATGCTCTCGGGGGTGGGTTATTATTTTGTGGAGTTGGTGCACGCCATGGTGCCTGGACGGGAGGTGGGGCATATGACTGGGCATGATGGACGGTAAAGTGAGCATCTGGTATCGGGTAGTAGTGTTGCGGATGGCTATATGGATTGTGAAAGTAATTTTGTTGGTGGGGTTGTGGTGGATTGTACTGGGGTGCGGGGCCTCCGGCTCGGAACCAGGCTCCTGAATCAACCGCTGCGACTTCTTCTTTCCTCTTCTTCCCAAGCGCTCCTCCAGTGCCATTTTGAATGGCTTGAGTGGTTGCCTTTAGAGAAGAATAGCTCATGATCTTGTTAGCTTTCAAGCCCTCCTCGATCATGGCTCCCATCTTTATTACTTCGGTAAATGACTTTCCTACGGACGTTACCAAATGCCCGAAGTATGTTGGCTCCAGTGTCTGCAAGAAGTAATCTACCATCTCGTTTTCTCTCATCGGTGGATCTACCCTTGCTGCCTGTTCCCTCCAGCGGAACCCAAATTCTCTAAAACTTTCGGCGGGTTTCTTCTCTAACTTTAGCAATGATAAGCGATCGGGGATTATTTCAAGATTGTACTAAAATTGGCCGATGAATGCTTGGGCCAGGGTCATCCCATGTAAACCATCTGCTGGGATCCTGCCTGGTGTACCACTCTAGTGCAGACCCTCCCAAGCTCTGACCGAAGTAAGCTATCAGAATTTCATCTCGCCCTCCGGCTCCTCGCATTTTGCTACAGAAACCTCGGAGATGGGCTACTGGGTCACCATGCCCCTCGTATAGATCAAACTTGGGAATTTTGAACCCGGCGGGCAACTGAACATCTGGAAATGGGCACAGATCTTTGTAAGCAATACTGACTTGGTTGCCTAAACCATGCATATTCCTGAAGGATTGCTCCAAGCTTTTAACTTTCCGAATAACTTCCTCCTGCTCCAAACTTTTAAAGTGCTTTTCCGGTTCTGCCGGGTTATCCCAGTGAGGGTTGTGTGAAGGTGGTTCAGGAGCTTTAAAGGTAGGCTCGGGAGAATAACAATGATTGTCATGGATTTGAAAAAGTGGCTCACTGGACGACTTCTATAAAGTAGCAGGTGGAGGTGCCACAAAAACAGGGGTAACCGGGGGAGGAGGATTTTGTTTGGCTGATGGAAGCTAGGATGTATAAGGGTTTTCCCCTTGATAATATGGATAGATCGGTGCACTTGTCGAGGGGTCAATGGGAGGATGCTTTGGTGCTGGCGTAAGAGTAGGAAGGTTTGGTGATGACTATCCCCTAGCCCAGGCTAGGTGCATCTCTGTTATCTACTGTCTCAACCGGTCCACCTCCTCTTTCATGATCTGTATCTCTATTTTCTCTCCATCGAGACTTTTGCCAGAACTAGACATGCTTACTGGAATTGGACCTTTTGATCTAGTACGGTAATGGTGATTGACCAGTATATTCTGTCAAGTCAACTGCTATACTTCTCTGGAAATTGCAACAAACTTGTTAGCTCACTGAGTTTAACAGATATATTATCGCACGTTGGATGCAATGCACCTAATCAATTAACCATTTCTATATGTATTCATCGCATGCGTCATTCCATCTTTTCTCTTTTCAATTATCCTTGAAAACCTCATTGTTATTAACCTCCTTTTTTCTTTTCTTTTCTTTTTTAGTGATGGTCGAATCTTATGTGGATTGCCTACGTATCACGTCCCTACGTGAATCAGACCGAACGTAGTTCTGATAACAAGATTGTGGCGAAATTCTAGAATTCTTATAACAAAAACCCTTACGGTTACAAAACATGTCTTACAACAATCAACAAAATAAGAGAAATGCTTGACTCAAGAAAAATAAAAAAAAATGCCAACTAGATTTTTTCAAAATTTCAAAAATACATCTTTTAATCATCAGCCTAATGCTCTTAAATTCCTGGGGGGCCGCGAGGCATCGTTCGGCCTTGCCGCGAGCCTTGGTGTGAGGTCCCTGTGTAGTCGCCTTAACTCTCTCATGATCTGATGAACATAGTCCATAACCAAAGCAAAAAGGGCGGTGCGGGGCATTTGTTCACAAGCTAAGCACTTCATGGTGACATAATGCCCGATTTCTTCAATTATGTCCTTGATCCTATCCCTTTCTCTGAGTAGCTGTTCTATCCGCCGGTTCTTCGCTCCCAATATCTGAGCATTGCTAGTGACTTGGTCTAAGAGTCTATCCACTTGTTCTTGCAGTGGTGCCATCAAATTGTGACAACGGTCGAGGTCTGCCCTGGCTTTCCGGGCTTGTTTGAAAACCCGCTCCCTGAGGGTAACATTTACTTCCCTCAGATTAGTGATGATCTCAGTATAATCTCTTTCCACTTGTTGTAGATGAAGTGCCTGTTGATGTGCCCCCCTTCTCCAGCTAGCGCGGATCCTCATCGTCTGGTCCTTCGACTCTTCCATTTTTCTTTGGACATCTGCGACTTGATTTTCCAAACCCTTTATCAATTTTTCGTCTGATCGACTCCTCAACAGTCTGTCAGCATCTATTTTCATTTGCCGGATTTGAGCTTTCAAGAAGTCATTTTCTCGTGCCAACTTCTTTTTATCTCCTTCGCTGGCGGCAGCTTGCATATCCTTTTCAAATTGGAGATCTTGGACCCATTGCTCTATCTTGCCAATCTTCGTTCTGTAAGCTTCTTCCTTGGCTAACCAGTCCCATTGTTCTTGTGATTCTTCAGCAAATTCCCTGAGGTGGGGCCTTTTTGTGGGTCTTTGGTGCTCCAGTTCTCCACTGTACCATGCAGGGTATTCTGACTATACTTCGCCTCTAGCTCGATCTTGCACTCGAGTGTCTATCTTCATGGTTTGACACTCATTCAAAATTTTCCAGACCAATGTTTCAGTGAACTGTCCTCCCGGCCCAATTTCGACCACCTGTAGGCTGAGGTCTTCTTCTTTTGGGATTATTTGGCACCGTCCTAACTGTCTCAATACTCGACATGGAGCGTAGGGCTGGATGCTATTGAGGCCTATTAGTAATAAATATGATTCCGTGGCCGACACATATATGACTTCGTCCACGGGTAGCCAACCAAATGTCCATTCTATCTTGCTGGCTGGAATCGAACGTAAGAGTCGTATCCGTCCGCTAGTCCCCTCTGGAAAATCGTATTCCTCAACCCTTGTAGGGAATTCCTCTATACAGGTTTTCTCCACTAAACCATACCTCATGAACTGCGGGCGATGGCATAAGTGCTCGATCATCCACATTTGGAGCACTACATTGCAAGCTTCAAAGAAGACCCCTCCAGCTTTGCAAAGAGTGAGTGCGCGAGAGATATATGATATTATCATAGGAGCCAAAGTACTATTGTCTTGTTTGATCAAAGTGCTGACGACCCCTGCCACTTCTATGTTGATATTCCCGTCCTTTCTGGGAAATACCAGTGAGCCTAAGAAAGCTATCATGAAGGCAATGCGTCTATGTTCTTCCCATTTTAGCCGGTTTTCTCCACTGCAGATTTTGCTCTTGAGTTTGTTGAACCCCCCATAATGACCATATTTATCATATAGAAATGCTAAAGTGCAGAATCCCTCTGATAAATCTGGGTTGTGTCAGTTCTGCGGATTTTCACGGTGTCCAAAAACCTATGTACTGTCACGACCCTTGGTGCAACGAGATACTGTTCCCTTATAGGGACTTTCGGTCTTCCGATATATCCGGCCAGTTCTTCCAATGTTGGCGTGAGTTCAAAGTCTGAAAAGTGGAACACATTTTGTGTCGGATCCCAGAACGAGATCAGTGCTCGTATGATGTCTCCTCTCGGGGGAATGTTTAGTAGCCCCACTAGATCCCCCAGGTAAAGCTTGACTGCATCTTGCCCCTGCTTTCCCAAGTCGTTGCACCACATGTGCAAACTTAAGGGGACCTTGTTTATGATAGCTTCAGTTGTATTCTGACTTGTTCTCATTCTGCACATTTATTAAGGTAGTTTTAGATGAAAGAAAATCTTTATTTGACCCAAACATAAAACTATCCCTTTTAAAAATAGAACGGGCTGGCATTTTTTTCAAAAATGCAAACTTTCAACACCACACAGGAGTTGACCGGTCAAAATATTAAGACTGATGAAAAGGTGGTCGTTGATGCAAAGCTGAACATCCTGGCATTCCATCATTATTTTTTCTTTCACAAAACCTAAAAAAAACTTATTTTGAAAAGAGGGGGAGGTTGGACCTGTTAAAGGTTGCCTACGTATCTCACATCCGGTGAGAATCAAACCAGCGTAGTTCGATCAATTGAAGAACTATTTAAAAACAACATTCTTTTGTTCTTTCAAGGGTGAATTCGTAACAAGACAGTCCTTTTTACAAACATTTTTTTTTCAAAAATGAATTTTTAATAATTTATACCTTCTTTTTCCTTTCTTTTTCTTTTATTAAATCCTTTGACGTTCAAAAGTTGGTCAGCATGCGGGTCCAGGGCAAATAAATGCTACATGCGAAATGCTCTACGGCGTCATACTATATCTGGTCACCTGTCCTAGATGGACCCAATCCCTGTGTTGAGTCCCCTAAGTCAAAACATGATGCAAATAATCGTCCTAATTTAGGCTCAATATCCTGATTTTTGGTGGTACTAGACTGTGTACCCGAGCGGACAACTCGGATCGAGGAGGGGGCTACGTACTGGGGACCCGCGGGATCGTCCGGCTTTGTAACGTATCCGGCCTCTTTTTCTTATTTTTGGTATTGACACTAACAAAAAGGGAAGTCTCAACCAGTAAGCACATCCCCGGAGGTAAGAAGAGAAGGGTTTTCGGCACAGTTTTATATATACAATTCATGCAATATCAAAGCGGTAAACATGTAGCACATTGATCAAAACATATAGAGAAATCAGATATAAGTAAAAACAGCAATTTAACTGAGCTCGAATTCTTAAACCCTGAACCGAAGTTCTGGGTTACTTGTCCCCAGAAGAGTCGCCAGAGCTGTCACACCTCCTTTCTTCACACACATGTATGTGTGCCACTGTTTACTACTACACCCCTGGAAGAGATATAATAATAATCAGGAAAGGAGTTTTTCCACTTAAAAGACAGTCGAAAATGGGATTTATTTATTAAAAGATTTAGAGTCGCCACTTGGGAGATTTATGGTGTCCCAAGTCACCGGTTCGAATACCGAATCGAGGAAAAGTTTGACTCTATATAACAGTCCGCGAACCGGAAATCCGGATAAGGAATTATGTTAACCCGGGAGAAGGTGTTAGGCATTCCCGAGTTCCGTGATTCTAGCACGGTCGCTTAATTATCATATTTGGCTTATTTATCTAATTTTATAACATGCTTTACCTTATGTGCAAATTATAACTTTCAATCGCTTTTGATTATTATTATTATCATTATTTTATAGAGAATTGCAACGTTGCGAAAACGCGTATCGAACCACGTCATGATCAATGTACCCGTGATTATCGACACATTATGACTCTGTTGAGATTTGGATTTGCGTCACATAAATGTGCACCCGAATTTAGGGAAGTAGATTGTAAAAATACGTGCCTAAAGCTACTAACGCGTTATTTTTTTAGAAGGCCGTAAAATTTGCTAAACGGTCCTTCCGAATCTAAGGTTTTTATAATAATTATTTGAGGGCCCCGCAATTGTGTGTTTAATGCAGTGAGGCTCATCTCAGGGTTGTTAGGGACATTCCTAAAAAAAACATCTTTACTTTTACATCATTTGTCACTAATAATAAAGAGAAAAATCCTAATTATTTATTATTTACCTAATTGTCATATTATCGGTAGAGTTTCATGATTTATCACCAATTGGGCCTGCCGAAAATATGCTGAAGCCCGTATGAATAAGAGTGAAAAACCCAGTTTCAATGTTTTAATTAATATCAACTTCCGATATTTTACAATTTAATCGATTCGAAACTAGACTAGACTTACATAGATGTTTTAAAACCTTTTAAATTTAGAGTTACATTTTTATTCTAACTAACGTGCATTTTTCAAATAGTAGACCCATGCTCAGAGTCCTGCCGACATCAATATTCCAACACTTATATTTAAAACAATATAACCATCAAGTACTAAACAAATAAAGTTATCATATAACTAAGTGATATATCTAAGCTTTCTATTGTCAGTTAACAACAACTATATAAGCTACAATTAAACTAATGATCAAAGCAATCCAAATTACCTAACTTTATATTCTACTAATTACATTTCTAACTATACTGTAGGCCACTAAACTACTGCCTTTGACAGTCAGTATTTAAACAACCCCAACTGAATCACAGCAGTCCACTTGCGATTACAATTATCAAACAGTTATTAATACCTCTGATCCATAACATCCTTCTAAATCTATAGTAATAAAAGAACAAACAGAACTAGGAGAAATTGAGCAATGAGAAAATGACCAGCACTTCATTTCAATTTTGAACTTGAACATACAAGTGTGTACCTGGAAATCAAGATACAAGTAGAGGAAAAGGAAGAAGTCAATGGCAGCTTAACGTCAAAGCAACAACAATACACAATAGCAGCACCAGTTCAGGAGATAAACACACAGCCGAGTAGCGGAGCTAAAATCCTCAGAATAACTAGAACCAACTGATAACTTGTGAAGACCAAATATTCTAGGAAAAATGAAATGGATTCAACAGAAAACTTTCAGTCACTGAACTCTCACGTACGAGAACAAAAACAGAGAAAGTTCGACTAGCCTCTAACTTTCGAGACCAATGTAACAGTGTTTCCCCTCAACTCACACTCCAAAAAGCCTCCCTTAACAAATGATTCAAACTTTTAAAGGACTGCTTTTGTTTTTATTTAGACTAAAAGAAGAACCAAAAAACTGATCCCCCTTTATTTGAAATGCTCTCAATCTTTATATCAACTCTGCTTTCAAAATCTGTTCAAGTCCCTGAAAATCAGTCTATCCTCTTTATTTTCTAGTCTCTGAAAATCTGTTTCTTTTCTATATTCCAATGTCTATTTTCTCCCTTAAACTCTCAAAAAAAACTTAGTCTCCTCCTCCTATGTCTGTTTTTTCTTTTTAATGTTCAGTTTTCTTTTCTCTTTTATAACCAAAACAGAACCTTCTATTCAATTCAAAAGCTCACCTTCCAGCATGTATTCCTCCCTCCATGTGCCATCACTTTTAAACCTTTAACCATTCCCCCATGTGTATTCTGCTTTTACAACTGACAAAGCACTTAACAGACTTAAAAAAACATAATTTTTGGCCCTGATATTCTCTGACATTCCACTCTCAAAACAAACAATAGTGTGCTCCCATGTGACTTCTATTTTCCAACACTAAAGGTGTATTAATGTATTAGATTAAGTGATCCAAAGAATATCCTCTGAAAGATTACATAACAGCAAACCATTTTGAACTTTTGAATACCAAAACAATCTTGAAACTTATATCAGGGATACAACTATAACCAATTCATCCCTAGCTTAAAATCTATTTCAGTTTTAAGTCGAACAAACACCCCAATTCAATTCAATAGTGCTAATCACTGTCAGGGATTTCAAACAATCAAACCTACGCAATTAAACGATGACATTTAACAATCGATTCCATAGAGTAGTTAAACGTACATAAACAGAACAAAATCATATTAATCGACTGACCAGTGACTTCTTAAACCAATCAAGGGATTTAAGTTATTTGACGACGCTAATCGATGCAAACATGTACTCTATGGCATACTCAATCACATAAAGAAAAACAGAAAAATAGTTGACCAAATAAAAGGTCGGATTGGAAAAGAAGAAAGAAAATTAAAATTAAACACAAAATGTGTAACGAGCCGGCCGGTCATTTTTGAAATTTTTGCCCCGATCCCCAATTTAACTGTCTCCCCAAGTTCATTTCTGCTATTGTGGTTTGTCGTGAGGGTCGGTTCTGGAATTTGGAGAGTTTTGCAAAACTTAGTCCCTAATTGGGAGCTTTATTGTTGGAAAATGGCCCGTATTCGGAACAGTGTTAAGACTATCTCAGAACAGAAATCTGGTGGTTCCATTAGCTCCGTTAAGTGATTTCGGGGTTGGGAGCGCATTCAGAATGTATTTTGGAGGTCTGTAGCTCAATTAGGCTTGGAATGCCGAAGTTTGAAATTTTGGCGAATCCGAACGATAGGTGAGATTTTGATCCCGGGGTCGGAATGGAATTCCGACAATTTATATAGCTTCGTTATGTGATTTTGGAAATGTCTGCAAATTTTCAGGTCATTCGGACGTCGTTTGGTCGGGTTTTAGATCGAATGTGTAATTCGGAAAGTTTTAAAAAAATTAGGCTTGAATTCGATGTGAATGAAGGGTTTTGATGTTGTTAGACGTGTTTGGAGGATTGGAACAAGTTTGAATTAGGTATTAGGATGTGTTGGCGTGTTTGGATGTGGTCCCGGGGGCCTCGGGGAGTTATCGGATGGGTGAACGGGAAGAAAACATGGAAATTGCAGGTTTAGGAGTTTTGTTTCTATTGTTTTCGCTCTTGCGGAAAATGGGGCGCAAGGGCGAGACCGCAGGAGCGATTAATGGAGCGTTGGAGCGGAGTGGATCGCAGGGGCGGTCCGTTGTCCGCATAAGCGGCATCGCAGGTGCAAGGAATGGGGACCGCAGAAGCTGTCAGGAGATGAGTTGGGAAATTCCGCAGAAGCGGAAAAGTCTTCGCTTAGGCGAGTCTGCAGGAACGGACTCCTATTCGTAGGAGCGGAAAGTTCCGCAGGAGCCGACTTTTGTCCGCAGGAGCGGCCTCACGGAAGCGGCTTTAGGCTCGCAGAAGCGGAATGGGCCAGCCAGGCCTGAGGTTCGCAGAAGCGACAAAGTGTCGCGGAAGCGGATCCGCAGAAGCGAAAATCGCAGAAGATTAATTGTATCAGAAGTTAGAAAATTTCAGAAAACATTTCACACATTGGGGTCTCGGCTTAAGAGGCGTTTTGGGCGATTTTGAAGGGAAATTCAAGGGGTTTCTTCAGGTAATCAACTATGGACTCAAATTATGATTATTGTTGATAATATTAAGCAATTATTTCATGAAAATGGAGGAATTTGGGGTATTTTATGTGGTTTTTTACCCTAGGCTTGAATTTTAGAAAATCAAGGGTTTGAATGGACAAATGAGTCCAAATTTAGTAAACTTTATATGTTTAGACTCGTATTGAGACGAGGGTACCGAATATGTAACTTTCGTAATTTTTTGAGAAGCGTACCGAAAGTCGGGTTTTGGAAACTTGTGGGTTTTGGTGTATTTTGAGTTGTTTTGATTAGGTAATGCCCAATCGGCCTATTTTGATATGATTCTATTGATTTTTATCAGATACTATACTTGTGGAGGCTGACATTCACGGCAAGAGAGTTTTTTCTTAGCGGTTTTGTACCGGAGTTGAGGTAAGTGGTTTGTCTAACCTCGTGTGGGGGAACCTTCACCCCTAAGATATTATGTGATATTTTAAATTCCTTGTACGCGAGGTGACGGGCATGTACATGCGCTGGTTGTTGTAACTCACTTTACTTGAATCGTCAAATTCGTGATATTCCTATCCTTAGTTGATTAATTTATGATATTTACCTGGCATTCGTTAGGGAAGCATGATTAGATAGGATTTATCTGTCTAATTGCCAAATTGTCTTACTTGAACTTCTTGATAATTGTTGGCACTAGTTTTCGGTGAAGTTAGAGTTAAGCATATTATGTTTTCTCTGTGCGCTTTCTTTTTTTGTTGTGTTGGTGGAGTACGGGTTCAATTCCCGGAGATCCCAGGGCTGTGGGTTCGATTCCCAGAGACCCGAAGTGTTATTGTTTGTGGACTGCGGGTTCAATTCCCCGAGATCCAAGGGCTGCGGGTTCGATTCCCGGAGACCCGGAGTTTATTGATATATTATTGAGATACGAACTGTGGGTTCGATTCCCGGAGATCCTGAGTTATTGAGATATGGATTGCGGGTTCGATTCCCGGAGATCCTGAGTTAGTGAGATATGGACAGCGGGTTCGATTCCCGGAGATTCTGAGCTATTGATATATTATTGAGATGTGTACTGCGGGTTCGATTCCCGGAGATCCTGAGATTTATTGAGACATGGGCTGTGGGTTTGATTCCCGGAGACCCAGGGGTACTGTTAATGGGACTGTGGGTTCAATTCCCACAGGTCCTGGACTTGTTAATTGAGTTTGTTACTTGTTGTTAGCTTAATTGTAGAGGGTTGCAGTAATTATTTATTGTTGTTATTTCGGAACTATTATCATTTAAACTGCTTATTATTGTTATTATCACTTTGTAATTGTTTTCTCTCAGTAGGGCCCTGACCTTCCTCGTCACTACTTCATCGAGGTTAGGCTTGGCACTTACTGGGTACCGCCGTGGTGTACTCATGCTACTATTCTGCACACTTTTGTTGTGCAGATCCAGGTACATCAGGTCAGGCACATACCAGGTGATTCAGCGGCACTTTGGGAGACCTCGAGGTATGATCTGCTACGTCCGCGGATCCGGAGGCCTTCCTTCCATTCTGATAGTATTAGTAGATGTTTTCCTTCATTTCGTTGGTAGATACTCTTTACACATAGAGCCACAATTGTATATTCTCTTTTAGTCTGTGTTACCCGTGGGATTCCGGGTCTTGGTGGTGTTTTTATACAATGTGTTTGACGGGTGTATGTGCCAAGCGGTACGGATTACATTCCTTTTTATATTATTTTTCCGCTATTTCTTATTTAATGTTCATAAATTTGTATATTTCGCAACGTGTTAGGCTTACCTAGTCGTGGGGACTGGGTGCCGTCATGACAGGTTCACGATTGGTGAAATAGGGTCGTGACAAGTTGGTATCAGAGCTCTAGGTTGATAGGAGTCACGGGACACAGACCGGTTACTTAGAGTCTCGCTGATCGATACAGAGACGTCTGTATTTATCTACGAGAGGCTATGTAACTATTTAGGAAACTCTTCAATTCTTTGAATTGCTTATCGTGCGCCATTTATTCTGCTGGAGCCTATATCATATGTTCTTTTGCACCCACTCGTGTATCGAAATTGCCCACTCGGTATCATGTATGCACCGACGGTTCGTGACACAGTAGAGAGATCTCAAGGAAGTCAAGAATTTACTCAACCATTGTTACCGCGTGTCATCCATATCGATAATGCAAGAGAATTGAGAGATATTCAATTGTGCACATGGGGGTGCACACGGTCTTGAGAATGTTTACTTAATTACATAATTATCACAGTAATGGTAGAATCACAAGGTGGATGTGGATCTAAAGATAGTTGGTGGTAAGAAAGACTATATGGTTCATATGAGATTTCTATTTAGCGAAGGATTCAGCCAGCAGAGATACTGGGGGAAATGAGTTTAACTGTCTTAAGAAGGACATGTACCAAACGAATGTCTTGGGCTGTCTTATGATGAAGACATACAAATGATAAAGTCTATTGTCATGGATTAGCAAGATGTATCTTAAGGCTTCGTGCCAAGTGAAAGGATTCCACTATCAACGATCAGATTATGGGTCATGTGTCATATCATATTTGGCCTGCGATGTATCTAGGTGTTATTCAAAAGGCTCTTTGAAACTTGCGGATGTGCAAGAGTTGAGGCTCGTATGGTATAATGTTGGGACTTTTGATGTTCCTGTGTCCCTAATAAATTCTTCCTTTCATTATCAGCAGGGAAGATTTCGGCAAGGGCTACATGGTGCTTCGTAGGTGTGAGAATCATATTATGTCTCAAGCTGTCGCGGAGCGAGAAGATGTTTGGTTGTATTGGGATGAGGTCATAACCTATGGTGTCAGAGTGCTAATAGAGCACACGTGATTATGTTCGTTGGATCAAGTGAATTGCAGTTGAATAAGAGTAGATAACTTGAGCGAATGTTTCTAATATGTTCGAGAGTCGTGTAATAGTGTCTTTAAGCTAAGTGGGAGAGTCCCACCGCTTTCGATTGGGTCGCATGATTAATTACCTGCGTGAGTTCTAGATACTAGCGTATGAATGGGTTATTGCAGCCATGGGAAAGGACCATGTATGGTAATTTGAGTATATGTATTGTTGAATGCATGTTATGATTAGCCTTACTGGCTCACGTTCAAACTTGAGGGAGGATTCATGAATTAAGCCTCGTATATGTGTAGGTTGCGAGGGAAGTGGTTCAGCTGGGGGCTTTATCGAGAGGGTATTCACATGTTATAAAATTCAGTAGAGTTGGTTGCGTACTAGGGCAAGTCAGGGCCGGATGGCTCTCAATATCGGTCCTAGTAAATTCAAGAGGTAAAGTGTGGTGCCTGATAATACTGACACTATAAGTACAGTTGGGAGTCAAATTTTTTAAGCAACTTATGAAGAAAGGACACAAAACGTTCTATGATGTTTTGACTTGTGGTGTAGTATTTGAGAGACATGAAATGGTCGTCGTTCTTAAGATAACATGGCCTCATGATTTAAGGTCACTCGGGGTGAGTGCGGTTGGAATGAGTTAGGTATTGAAAGGAGATATTAACATTTCTAAGGCAATCCAGGTTAAACTGGAAGGAAGTAAATTGATTAGCCATAGTTGAGTTGGCATATTGGTTCAATGATTGGTTCATGCAACGTGATCGAGTTAAGCATGTGATTTGTGGCGGTACATTTGAGACTTGTCGGCCACAGTGATTGATGTTATTCTGAAGTATTCTTCTGTTAGGGGCCTGTTATGAGTAGGTCGGTCTCGGGAAGGGTTATGGTGGCTTGGACCACTACTTAGAGATTGGCATATTCGATGGTTATGAGAATTCGCCTGTATGTTGCTATAGTTCTCCTGAAGTGAGTTAAATGGAAAGTCTTATGTGATGAAGTATTAGCCTATCATCAGTTCTAGAGTTGTGATGGAAATCGTATCTATCGTATATCGGCACGTGAGATGCAGTGAGTGGTATGCAATTTGAAGTAAGGGTCAAGGTCACAGCTTGGTCAATGAATGTGATATATATATAGAGCTCGGATGAGCAGGAAAGGAGTTTCAGTGTTTTGAGTAAGATGGGTATGAACGTCAGTATCACTTGAGATCGGTGTTCTGTGAGAAAGGCTTTGCATCCCGGTTAGGGACTCCTGATCGCTTTTCAGCGTTAGTGCAGTCGGTGGTTTGAATGTGTAGGCCCGTTAATTATTCAGAGGATGGTGGGAGCTTATCCCACAAGAATATTGTGTAGGTGTGACATGTAGTCATTTGATTGATTAGAAATTTAAATCAAGTATGAGGATCTTGGTAATGTCATCCATTTGAGAATTTATGCCTGAAGGGCACACTGCTTATTGGGTTATAGACCTGTGAAATATTATTGGCTTAGCTTGGCACGACCATGATAGACTTAAGGTCGGTGGACAGATTTAAATGTGGAAGTGAGCCTTACGTCAGCCCAGTTGTGTTCATCTAAACAATGCGCTCCTTATAGAGGGAGAGTCGCAGTCTTAATTCGTGGTTAGTTAATTCATGTAAAGATATATTATGCCGTACAAGTTGTGAGACGGCTTGGTAAATTCCTTATGTGTTGAGGTTCCTCTCAGCGGTGATGTTATATGAGCTTGATGGCTCTTGAGACTTAGATTATGTATCACACCTCAGTTGTGCTTGAGTTTGTAGCCTATAGCGCTATATGTTTTCCTTATGAATGATATCATGCACCTTAGTGTGCTTATGATCAATATTCAGTATTTTGATGTGATAAGCTATTCAGCTCGACGTATGGCTCCTGGTGTGAGTGATTAGTGTATATGGTAACCTGAGGGTTCGAAACCCCGGGTTAGCACATTGTGGCGCTAGTAAGGTGTGGCTCGCACCCCGTGGCAGGTGCGGAATTGATTATGATGGGGGATTGAGATTTGGATCATCTCGGATATGAGTAACATGTTATATGTGGTTGAAACACACACTGTGTTAGATATATTGTGGGCTGTAAGACATGTTTTGGGGCGTTGTGCCGACCTGTAGTATCCCTAGGGGATAGATATATATATGTGTTAGCTTGATTTGCTTAATCACTAATCTCAGTCCTGGTTTGAAATCACCTTATTGAAATGCTAAGTCACCTGTTTTTGAACTGTTGTGTGACTCATATGCGTGTTGTGGACAGAGGATGGATCGGGCGGCACGCCGCCATGGTTATATTGTTTGGATCGGGTGGCATGCCGCCATGGTTATATTATTTGGATCGGGTGGCACGCCGCCATGGGTATATTGTTGGGATCGGGTTGCACGCCGCAACAGTATGATATTTATTTCAGTGTCCATATTTTCTGTTATGTGTTCTGTTTCCTATTTTTCTGAGAAAGTCCATGTTAGTGTGAGAGTGAATAGTTCTCTCTAGTGTTCGCCTTCCATTTGTATCAGGTATGAATTAGTAGCCTGCTGGCACATTGTGTCATCTTGCAGGACTTTTGATTATGTCTGAGGTGGCTTATTCGCCTGAGCAGTTCGAACTGGGTGAGATGAGGTTATGGGATTTGGGGTCAGTGAAAACTGATTATATGAAGTATATTGTAGAGAAAAAGACCATTCTCTGGTTTAGGATAGGGTAATGGATCTTGTGAAGAGTATAGACCCAATGAATTGTTGATTTAGTAGTTGGTTATGGATATCGGCACATCTCTTCTGTCGTGTCAGTATTGTAAAAGTTAGAACAAGACCTATGTAGATCATGAGGTGCAAAGGGAGCATCTGATTCCTTAAATTTTGGCTGATTTGGTCATAAAGTAATATCGTGATCCTGTGGATTTTGTGTTGCAAGGTAAGAATCCAGCAAGTTATGCATTCATTGAGTGATCTCTTGATGAAAAGAGGCATGTCATAAAATTCCGGATGTTGGAATTCGGCTCTAAGACTTATTTGTTTGAACAAAAGGGAATATCTTCAGATTATATCAGGCTAATGTGCCCAGCTGAGTCTCCATGCTCCGGAGATACCATGGTGACCCGTCGCATGTGTTGGATTTCACTTCTGTTCAGCTAGACAAGGATCCGTCTTATGTTGAGGAGCCGGTAGCCATTCTAGACAGGCAGGTCAGAAAGCTAAGGTCAAAGAACATCGCTTTAGTAAAGGTTCAGTGGCGGGGTTAGCCGGCCGAGGAGGTGACTTGGGAGACCGAGAAGGATATACGCAGCCAGTACCCTCATCTCTTTACCATTCCAGGTATGTTTTATATGCTCGTTCGAGGACGAACGAATCTTTAAGTGTGAGAAGATGTAACGACCCAGCCGTTCGTTTTTGAAATTTACGCCCCGATCCCTAATTTAACTGTCTCCCCAAGTTCATTTCTGCTATTGTGGTTTGCCGGGATGGTCGGTTCTGGAATTTGGAGAGTTTTGGGATACTTAGTCCCTAATTAGGAGGTTTATAGTTGGAAAATGGTCCGTAGTCGGAACAGTGTCAAGATTATCTTGGAACGGAAATCCGGTGGTTCCATTAGCTCCATTAAGTGATTTCGGGGTTGGGAGCGCATTCGGAATGTATTTTGGAGGTCCGTAGCTCAATTAGGCTTGAAATGCCGAAGTTTGAAACATTGGTGAATCCGAACGATAGGTGAGATTTTGATCCGGGGGTCGGAATGGAATTCCGACAATTTCTGTAGCTTCGTTATGTGATTTTGGATATGTTCGCAAATTTTCAGGTCATTCGGACGTCGTTTGGTCGGGTTTTAGATCGAATGTGTAATTCGGAAAGTTTTAAGAAAATTAGGCTTGAATTCGATGTGAATGAAGGGTTTTGATGTTGTTAGACGTGTTTGGAGGATTGGAACAAGTTCGAATTAGGTATTAGGATGTGTTGGCGTGTTTGGATGAGGTCCCGAGGGCCTCGGGGTGTTATCAGATGGGTGAACGGGAAGAAAACATGGAAATTGCAGGTTTAGGAGTTTTGTTTATGTTGTTTTCGCTCCTGCGGAAAATGAGGCGCAGGGGCGAGACCGCATGAGCTGATAATGGAGCACTGGAGTGGAGTGGATCGCAGGGGCGGACCGTTGTCCACATAAGCGGCATCGCGGGTGGGAGGAATGGGGACCGCAGAAGCTGTCAGGAGATGAGTTGGGGAATTCCGCAGAAGCGGACAAGTCTTCGCTTAGGCGAGTCCGCAGAAGCGGACTCCTGTTCATAGGAGCGGACCTTTGTCCGCAGGAGCGGCCTCGCGGAAGCGGCTTTAGGCTCGCAGAAGCGGAATGGGCCAGCCAGGCTTGGGGTTCGCAGAAGAGACAAAGTGTCACGGAAGCGGATCCGCAGAAGCGAAAATCGCAGAAGATTAATTGTATCAGAAGTTAGAAAATTTCAGAAAACATTTCACACGTTGGGGTCTCGGCCTAAGAGGCTTTTTGGGCGATTTTGAAGCGAAATTCAAGGGGTTTCTTCAGGTAATCAACTATGGACTCAAATTATGATTATTCTTTATAATATTAAGCAATTATCTCATGAAAATGGAGGAATTTGGGGTATTTTATGGGGGTTTTTACCCTAGGCTTGAATTTTAGAAAGTCAAGGGTTGGAATGGACAAATGGAGTCCGAATTTAGTAAACTTTATATGCTTAGACTCGTATTGAGATGAGGGTTCCGAATATGTAACTTTCGTAATTTTTCGAGAAGCATACCGAAAGTCGGGTTTTGGAAACTTGTGGATTTTGGTGTATTTTGAGTTGTTTTGATTAGGTAATGCCCAATCAGCCTATTTTGATATGATTCTATTGATTTTTATCAGATACTATACCTGTAGAGTCTGACATTCGCGGCAAGAGAGTTGTTGCTTAGCGGTTTTGTACCGGAGTTGAGGTAAGTGGCTTGTCTAACCTCGTGTGGGGGAACCATCACCCCTAAGATATTATGTGATATTTTAAATGCCTTGTACGCGAGGTGACGGGCGTGTACATGCGCTGGTTGTTGTAACTCACTTTACTTGAATCGTCAAATTCGTGATATTCCTATCCTTAGTTGATTAATTTATGATATTTACCTGGCATTCGTTAGGGAAGCATGATTAGATAGGATTTATCTGTCTAATTGCCAAATTGTCTTACTTGAACTTCTTGATAATTGTTGGCACTAGTTTTCGATGAAGTTGTAGTTAAGTATATTATGTTTTCTCTGTGCGCTTTCTTTATTTGTTGTGTTGGTGGACTGCGGGTTCAATTCCCGGAGATCCCAGGGCTGTGGGTTCGATTCCTAGAGACCCCCGGAGTGTTATTGTTTGTGGACTGCGAGTTCAATTCCCGGAGATCCACGGGCTGCGGGTTCGATTCCCGTAGACCCAGAGTTTATTGATATATTATTGAGATTCGGATTGCGGGTTCGATTCTCGGAGATCCTGAGTTATTAAGATATGGACTGTGGGTTCGATTCCCGTAGATCCTGAGTTAGTGAGATATGGACTGTGGTTCGATTCCCGGAGATCCTGAGCTATTGATATATTATTGAGATGTGGACTACGGGTTCGATTCCTGGAGATTCTGAGATTTATTGAGACATGGGCTGCGGGTTCGATTCCCGGAGACCCAGGGGTACTGTTAATGGGACTGTGGGTTCAATTCCCATAGGTCCTGGACTTGTTAATTGAGTTTGTTACTTGTTGTTAGCTTAATTGTAGAGGGTTGCAGTAATCATTTATTGTTGTTATTTCGGAACTATTATCATTTAAACTGCTTATTATTGTTATTATCATTTTGTAATTGTTTTCTCTCAGTAGGGCCCTGACCTTCCTCGTCACTACTCCATCGAGGTTAGGCTTGGCACTTACTGAGTACCGCCGTGGTGTACTCATGCTACTCTTCTGCACACTTTTGTTGTGCAGATCCAGGTACATCAGGACAGGCTCATACTAGGTGATTCAGCAGCACTTTGGGAAACCTCGAGGTATGATCTGCTACGTCCGCGGATCCGGAGGCCTTCTTTCTATTCTGATAGTATTAGTAGATGTTTTCCTTCATTTCATTGTTAGATACTCTTTACACATAGAGCCACAGTTGTATATTCCCTTTTAGTTTGTGTTACCCGTGGGATTCCGGGTCTTGGTGGTGTTTTTATACAGTGTGTTTGACGGGTGTATGTGCCAAGCGGTATAGATTACATTCCTTTTTATATTATTTTTCCGCTATTTCTTATTTAATGTTCATAAATTTGTATATTCCGCAACGTGTTAGCTTACCTAGTCATGGGGACAGGGTGCCATCATGACAGGTTCACGATTGGTGAACTAGGGCCGTGACAAAATGGAACAAATGAACGACTAAACCAAATAATGAACACGACAATAAATGAAAACAGAAAGAAAAATGAAATACCTTAAGCAGAGAATCCGAAATCGAACAGACCTGGGCTCAAATGGACTTGAATTTGCATTTTTTGAAGTTAAACGGACTTTAATTGAAATGTTTTCAAACGAAAACACTTCAATTAAAGTCTATTGACTTCAATTACGTTTAATTTGGAAAACATCCCTACTTTTTGGATTCTAGGGTTCTTGAGGCCATTTTTGGGGTTCGACTAATTCTGCTCGGATTCGAGCCGGACCAATGGTCGTTTGGGTGTGAGGGTGGTCTGAAGGTGCTAGGGTGAAATTTTGGGCTCGGTTGGAGTGGGCTTGGGTTTTGCTCAAATCTTCAAATGAAGATTCGAGATGATGGGGAGTGATTCGAGGTTGGTGGGTAAGGGATTCGTGTTCAGGGGAGGATGGGGGACCTGGGGTGTAATTTTGGCTGCCGGCGGTGTTGTTGCCGCCGGATTTTGGGCATGTGAGTCATTCGGCGGCGGCTAGGGTTTTGTGTGACGACCCGGCCCGTCGTCACGGGAATTACCACCCCGTTATGTTGTAATTACATAATTCATGCTTTTATATCAGTGTTAGAGTCTATCGGGGAAGTTAGGAGTGAATTGAAATGAAAATGAGGCATATAACCTTTTTGAAGGAAACTTGAATAAGGAAAGTCAACCCGGAGTTGACTATGTAGTTAGAGAGCTCGGAACCGGATTCTGATGATTCGACTAGTTCCGGGGGATCATTTATGACTTAGGGGAACAATCGGAATTGAATTCGGAGGTCCGGTGTAGTTTTAGGCTTGAATTGGCGAATGTTGAAATTTGGCGAAAACCGGATGGTAGGTGATATTTTGATCCGGGGGTCGGAATGGAATTTCGACAATTTCTGTAGCTTCGTTATGTGATTTTGGATGTGTCTGCAAAATTTCAGATCATTCGGACGTCGTTTAGTCGGGTTTTTGATTGATTGTGTAATTCGGAATGTTTTAAGGAATTTAGGCTTGAATTCTATGTGAATTATGGGTTTTGATGTTATTAGACGTGTTTTTAGGATTGGAACAAGTTCGAATAAGGTATTAAGATGTGTTGGTGTGTTTGGATGAGGTCCCGGGGGCCTCGGGGTGTTTTCGGATGGTTAATCGGGAGAAAAACATGGAAATTGCAGGTTTGAAGAGTTCTGGTTCTGTTGTTTTCGCTCCTGCGGAAATGGGGGCGCAGGAGCGAGCCCGCAGGAGCGGAAAACGAGCGCAGAAACGCTGGGGTTCGCTGAGGCGGATCCTGGTCCGCATGGGCGGCACCACAGGTGTGGAAGGAAAGACCGCAGAAGCGGTCTGGGCTCGTTAGGGGAGAATCCGCAGAAGCGGAAGACTTGTCGCCTAAGCGAGTCCGCGTGAGCGGACTCTGATGCGCAGAAGCGGTAAGTCTCGCAGGAGCGGAAGGGGGTTTCGCAGGAGCGGTCTCGCAGGAGCGAGACCTGGGCCACAAAAGCGAAGCTGGGCGGCTAGGAGTATTTCCGCAGAAGCGACCATTTGGTCGCAGAGGCGGCCTCGCAGAGGCGGATTTTTGGTCCGCAAAAGCGGAAATCGCGCCTGTGTTAAAAATAACAGAAGGGTTAAAATTTCATAAGTTGCAAAACATTTGGGGCTCGGTTCTTGAAGGCGAATTGGGCGATTTGGGCAAGTTATTGCTGGGAGAACATCGGATTATCGTTGGAGGTAAGTTTTGTGGCTTAATTACATCTTTTTAACATGAAATCCTTGGTTAAATCCCTGTAAATGGAAGATTAAAGGTGGGTTTGAGCCCTAGTCCTAAATTAAAGAAAAACACTGATTTGAGTGGGCAAATGGAGTCCGATTTTGGTAAATTTTATATGCCTAGACTCGTATCGAGACGAGGATTCCGAATATGTGATTTTCGTAATTTTTCAACAAGTGTACCAAAAGTCGGGTTTTGACAACTTGTGGGTTTTGATATAAATTGGGTTATTTCGAATGAATTACGTGAAATTAGCGTATATTGATACATTCTCTATGATTTTGAGCAGATTTGGCACCCGAGGAGATTGATTTGCGAGGCAAGCGCAAGGCGGATTGAAGCTTCTACCGGTTCGAGGTGAGTGGTAGTAGTAAACAATGCACTGAGGGTTTGAAACCCCGTACTAGCACTTCACAGTGCTATATTGAGATGAGACACACGTTCTATGACGGGCGTGGTGACATTGTGATTGGGGGTTCGGACTTAGTCCTTCCCGGCTAATAGAATACCGTGTTGTATGACTGTTACTGAGATTATAACTGTACAATTGGGCTAATAGCCATGTTTGGGGCCTTGTGCCGATCTGTAGAGCATTAGGGAACCTATAAAGCTAGGTGACCCTTATATCATGTTGGAAACATACACTCGGCCGTAGCTCTAGCTGTATAGCATAATATGAGCCCGTACTAGATGTGTACATTGAGAGAGATTATCTAGGGTGGAATTCCCTGTTCTAGGCTGAGCAGACCTGAAAGGCCAAGTCTATACCGATTGAGATGAGATAGGGTCAAGGACCCACTATGAGATGTTATATTGGGCCTGAAAGGCCAAGTCTATATTGACTGAGACAGGGTCGAGGACCCATTATGAGGTATTATATATATATATATATATATATACCTATATTGGATCGGGCCGCACGCCGCAGCAGTATATATATTGGATCGGACTGCACGCCGCAGTAATATACATGTAATATACATGTGGGACGGACTGCACGCCGCAGTATTATTGCGATTGGGCTGTAGGAGCCCATTCGGAGTCTGAGTCTGCACACATTC
Organism: Nicotiana noctiflora; assembly: GCA_032618575.1. Classification (NCBI taxonomy): domain Eukaryota; kingdom Viridiplantae; phylum Streptophyta; class Magnoliopsida; order Solanales; family Solanaceae; genus Nicotiana; species Nicotiana noctiflora. The sequence continues at coordinate 135,059 of JASVEL010001982.1, read as the reverse complement.
TCAGTGAGCACTGGTGTATATGATAGGATCGGGCTGCACGCCGCAGCAGTATAGAGATATATACATATATATATTGGATCGGACTGCACGCCGCAGTAATATTTGTGTGGATCGTGCTGCACGCCGCAGTATTATAGTGCTTGGGCCTAGGGAGCCCCTCCGAAGTCCGTATACACCCCCAGTGAGCGCCGTCGACGTTAAATGGAGCGGGCTGCGCGCCGCAGCGGTATATGTATTAGAGCGGGCTGCACGCCGCAATATTATACTTAATCATACCCTACTATCTACTTAAATACTTATACATTATAGACCTAAGTATGTGTCTTTATATGTTGAGATGGCCGTACACCGTAGGGGTACGAGTGAGGGTTGGTTCGGTGTGGAATCTTGTAGAGATAAACGTAGATTGGAGGTTAGAGTACTACTATAGTGATGACGTACCTGTGAGGGTTGCCTTAGAACTGCTAAGTGATAGCACAGGATTTCTTACCTTCGGTTATTATTTATTATTGTTACTCACTGAGTTGAAATATACTCACCCCACTCCCGTGCACTTTCTATGCAGATCCACAGGTGCCCGAGAGCAGTTGAGACAATGTAGCTGCTGATCCTTGTCTACTATTGCGGAGATTACGAGGTAGCTGCCAGCGTCCGCAGAGCTTGTTTTCTCCTTCTTTATCATCTTGTTGATTTCCTACTTGCCTAGACTTGATTGTATTAGGATGCTATCCTGTAGAGGCTCAGTCTCGTGACACCACGATATGTTTGGGACCGTATTTTGTATGTTTTACGTTTCGTATCATCTGATATGATCATTTGATGTTTAAGTTTAATTTGATTAATCTGAATTAATAACTGGCTGGTTTAAGGGATAATATGGTCGGGCTTGCCTAGCATTGTGTTGGGCGCCATCACGACCGGGGTTTGGGTCGTGACAAGTTGGTATCAGAGCCTAGGTTAACAGGTCTCGCGAGTCATGAGCCGGTTGGTAGAGTCTCGTGGATCGGTGCGGGGACGCCTGTACTTATCCTCGGGAGGCCGCAAACCTTTTTAGGAAAAGTTTCAATTCTTGGAATTCTTGTCGTGCGATTACTTTTGACTTGAACCTGAACTTTGACATTCTATTCTCTCGCGGATGGCGAGAACTCGATCATCCGGACGTGGAGGACGACCACCACTACCACCTGCTAGAGGCCGTGGACGCGGTCGTGGTCGTGGCGAAGTTAGGGCGGCCGAGGCGGTGCCGGCCGACCCACGGCCCCCGGTTGCGAGAGGTGCCGGCGGCACCGGATCGGGCACCAGCCTATGCCCGTTGTTATTCGGGTCTACGGGAGACCACGGCTCGGATACTAGCGACTGCACCGGCCTAGCACGGGCGGTTTCGGTTACTACTGCAGCGGCGCTGCATCGGGGATCGGGGATGGTCATCGGACCCCCGCGATACGCACTCCGAGCCGGCGGTACGGGGCTTACGGACACCGAGAGGCTCCTCCGAGTTCGGCCTCGTGGTACCGGTTCGACCGACGGATCGGATTCGGGGGGACGGGGTCCCGGCCTATGACGAACGATGAGCGGCGTCGTCTCGAGAGGTTCACCGGGTTATCTCCTCCGGTGTTCACGGGGTGCTCCGGCGAGGACGCCCAAGGTTTTCTGGATAAGTGCCGTCGGATGCTTCGTACGGCAGGGATATTGGAGTCCAATGGGGTATCTTTCACTACCTTTCAGTTTCAGGGGCCAGCCTTCGCTTGGTGGGAGGCTTATGAGCGCCGCAGGCCAGCCGGAGCAGCACCACTATCATGGCCGGAGTTCTCCACTATGTTTTTGGAGAAATGGGTGCCTCGATCTCGGAGAGAGGAGATGCGTAGGCAGTTTGAGGGTCTCCGTCAGGGGGACATGTCAGTGTCAGAGTATGAGATCAGGTTTACAGAGTTGTCCAGATATGCACCGTGGTTGGTTCATTCCGATAGAGAGAGGATTGGGCACTTCGTGGACGGCCTCATTTATCCCATTCGTATTCTGATGACTTGGGAGAGGCTTTTGAGTCGTACATTTGAGGATGCTGTGGATATTGCTCGCGACATAGAGACAGATCGTCGCAGAGAGCGGGATGAGAGGGAGGCCAAGAGGCCTCGAGGAGCAGCTAGTTCCAGTGGCACTCAGACCAGAGGCCAGAGTCAGCAGAGCCGAGGTCGCTCTTTCAGGTCTTCGCAGTCGGGTCGCTCAGATCGTCGCAGATGGTCACCTAGACAGGGTTATCAGGGTTCGCACCAGAGCCAGCCATCTCTCAGTGCCATGCCAGCTCAGAGTTCTTCACAGGCCCCATCCGCTCAGGGTTCATCTCGGCCTAGTTCATCAGCTGGCCACTCCAGCGCCAGAGGTCCTTATCAGTCTCAGTACCCAGAACCGGGGAGTTGCTACGAGTGCGGAGAGTTTGGGCACCACCGTAGGGAGTGTCCCCGTCTTGTTTCCAGATCTTATCAGCAGAGGGGGCAGCCCTCGTCATCTGGTCCTTCTACTTCAGCACCCGCCCCACCAGCTAGGGGTGAGGGTCAGACAGCTAGGGGTCGCTCTCGAGGGGGAGGCCGATCAGGCGGACATGCTAGATACTATCCTTTTCAGGGCCGATCTGAGGCTGTTGCTTCTGATGCTGTCATTACAGGTATTATTTCAGTCTGCCACAGAGATGCCTCAGTATTGTTTGATCCCGGTTCTACTTATTCTTATGTGTCTACATATTTTGCTCCTCATTTGGGCACGACCGAGGGAGTCTTGAGCTGCCAGTGCATGTATCTACCCCGGTAGGGGATACTATTGTTGTGGACCACGTATACCGGTCCTGTTTGGTCACTATTGGAGGTCCGGAGACCCGAGTAGACCTGTTGCTTCTCAGCATGATTGATTTTGATGTTATATTGGGCATGGATTGGCTATCTCCATGTCATGCTATTCTGGACTGTCATGCTAAGACAGTCACTTTGGCTATGCCGGGCATTCAGAGGATCGAGTGGCGAGGCACGACTGAGTATGTACCTAGCAGGGTAATATCTTTCCTCAAGGCCCAATGAATGGTTGGGAAAGGATGTCTCTCTTATTTAGCATTTGTGCGGGAGGTCGAGGCCCACACTCCCAGTATTGATTCTGTTCCCATTGTGCGAGACTTTCCTGATGTGTTTCCCTCAGACCTGCCGGGCATGCCGCCGGACAGGGATATTGACTTTGGGATTGATTTGGTGCCAGGCACTCAGCCTATTTCTATTCCTCCGTATCGGATGGCACCAGCTGAGTTGAAGGAATTGAAGGAGCAGCTCCAGGAACTCCTAGATAAGGGGTTCATTTGGCCGAGTGTGTCGCCGTGGGGTGCACCGGTCCTGTTTGTTAAGAAGAAGGACGGATCTATGAGGATGTGTATTGACTATAGGCAGCTAAACAAAGTAACAGTGAAGAATAAGTATCCTCTTCCTCGTATTGATGATTTATTTGATCAGCTCCAGGGAGCTAGGGTGTTCTCGAAGATTGATCTTCGTTCAGGCTACCATCAGCTGAAGATTAGAGAGTCTGACATTATGAAGACTGCATTCCGGACCCGATATGGTCATTATGAGTTCCTTGTGATGTCATTTGGGCTGACCAACGCCCCAGCAGCATTTATGCATCTGATGAACAGTGTGTTCGGGCCTTATTTGGATTCATTTGTGATTGTGTTCATTGATGACATTCTAGTCTACTCCCGTAGTCGGGAGGAGCATGCTCAACATTTGAGTATTGTGTTGCAGAGATTGAGGGAGGAGAAGCTATATGCTAAGTTCTCCAAATGTGAGTTCTGGCTTGAGTCCGTGGCATTCTTAGGGCACGTGGTGTCCTGTGATGGTATTCGGGTAGATCCGAGGAAGGTCGAGGCAGTGCAGAGTTGGCCCAGACCGACCTCAGTTTCTGAGATCCGTAGCTTTCTGGGATTGGCAGGGTATTATCGCCGATTCGTTTAGGGATTCTCTTCTATTGCTTTACCCTTGACTAGATTGACTCGGAAGGGTGTTCCTTTCTTATGGTCCGAGGAGTGCGAGGAGAGCTTTCGGAAGCTCAAGACAGCATTGACCATGGCACCAGTCTTGATACTGCCGACAGCTTTAGATCCTTATATACTGTATATTGTGATGCCTCAGGAGTTGGCATTGGTTGTGTGTTGATGCGGGAGGGTAGGGTCATTGCTTATGCTTCTCGTCGGTTGAAGCCCCACGAGAAGAACTACCCTGTTCATGATTTGGAGCTAGCGGCCATAGTTCATGCTTTGAAAATTTGGAGGCATTACCTGTATGGTGTCTCCTGTGAGGTGTTCACGGATCATCGCAGCCTTCGGCACTTATTCGGACAGAAGGACCTTAATTTGAGACAGCGGAGGTGGTTGGAGTTGCTTAAGGACTATGATATCACTATTTTGTATCATCCGGGAAGGCCAATGTGGTGGCCGATGCCTTGAGTCGGAAGGCGGTTATCATGGGCAGCTTAGCTTTCATCCCAGTTGGGGAGAGGCCATTTGCTTATGATGTTCGGGCCCTAGCCAATCGGCTAGTGAGATTAGATATTTCGGAGCCGAGTCGGGTGTTGGCTTGTGTTGTTTCTCGATCTTCCTTATATGATCGCATCAGGGAGCGACAGTATGATGACCCACATTTGCTTGTCCTTAAGGACAGAGTGCAGCATAATGATGTTAGAGATGTGACTATCGACAGTGATGGTGTTCTGAGGATGCGGGGCCGTATATGCGTGCCCAATGTTGATGGTTTGCGGGAGTTGATACTTGAGGAGGCACACAGTTCGCGGTACTCTATTCACCCAGGTGCCGCGAAGATGTACCAAGACTTGAGACAGCACTACCGGTGGAGGAGAATGAAGATGGATATTGTTAGGCATGTAGCTAAGTGCCTCAATTGCCAACAGATCAAGTATGAGCATCAGAGACCGGGCGGTGTTCTTCAGCGTATGGTTATTCTCGAGTGGAAATAGGAGAGGATCACCATGGATTTTGTTACTGGGCTCCCTCGGACTTTGAGGAAGTTTGATTCTATATGGGTGATTGTTGATCGGTTGACTAAGTCCGCACATTTCATCCCAGTTTATACTACTTACTCATCGGAGCGGTTGGCAGTGATCTTTATTCGGGAGATTGTCAGGTTGCATGGGGTCCTAGTGTCTATTATATCTGACAGAGGCACTCAGTTCACTTCTCAATTTTGGAGAGCATTTCAGCGAGAGATGGGTACGAGGGTTGAGTTGAGTACAGCATTTCACCCCCAGACAGACGGGCAGTCTGAGCGTACTATTCAGATCCTGGAGGATATGTTGCGAGCATGTGTGATTGACTTTGGTGGTTCGTGGGATGAATTCTTACCACTTGCTGAGTTTGCCTACAACAACAGCTACCAGTCGAGTATTCAGATGGCCCCGTACGAGGCATTGTATGGCAGATGGTGTAGATCTCCCGTCGGATGGTTTGAGCCTGGTGAGGATAGATTGATAGGGACTGAGTTAGTTCAGGATGCTCTGGATAGAGCAAAGTTGATCCAGGAGAGGCTTCGCACAGCACAGTCTCGCCAGAAGAGTTATGCGGACCGTAGGGTTCGAGAGTTGTCTTTCATGGTTGGTGATAGAGTATTGCTGAAGGTTTCACCCATGAAGGGTGTCATGGGGTTCGGGAGGAAAGGGAAGTTGAGTCCCAGGTATATTGGGCCTTTTGAGATACTCAGGAGAGTTGGAGAGGTGGCATATGAGTTAGCCTTGCCACCCAGCTTATCCAGCGTTCATCCGGTATTCCATGTGTCTATGCTCCGGAAGTACATCGGAGATCCGTCCCATGTATTAGACTTCAGCACCATTCAGCTTGATGGTGATCTATCCTATAATGTGGAGCCTATTGCTATTTTGGGTCGCCAAGTAAGAAAGTTGAGGTCGAAGGAGATTGCATCAGTTAAGGTTCAGTGGAGAGGTCGACCCGTAGAGGAGGCTACTTGGGAGGTTGAACAGGAGATGCGGAGCAGATACCCTCAGCTATTTGAGACTTCGGGTATGTTTCTTGACCCGCTCGAGGACGAGCGTTTGTTTAAGTTGGGGAGAATGTAACGACCCGGCCTATTGTTACGGGAATTAGCATTCCGTTATGTTGTAATTACATAATTCATGCTTTTATATCAGTGTTAGAGTCTATCGGGGAAGTTAGGAGTGAATTGAAATGAAAATGAGGCATATAACCTTTTTGAAGGAAACTTGAATAAGGAAAGTCAACCCGGAGTTGACTATGTAGTTAAAGAGCTCGGAACCGGATTCTGATGATTCGACTAGTTCCGGGGGATCATTTATGACTTAGGAGAACAATCGGAATTGAATTCGGAGGTCCGGTGTAGTTTTAGGCTTGAATTGGCGAAGGTTGAAATTTGGCGAAAACCGGATGGTAGGTGATATTTTGATCCGGGGGTCGGAATGGAATTTCGACAATTTCTGTAGCTTCGTTATGTGATTTTGGATGTGTCTGCAAAATTTTATATCATTCGGACGTCGTTTAGTCGGGTTTTTGATTGATTGTGTAATTCGGAATGTTTTAAGGAATTTAGGCTTGAATTCGATGTGAATTATGGGTTTTGATGTTATTAGACGTGTTTTTAGGATTGGAACAAGTTCGAATAAGGTATTAAGATGTGTTGGTGTGTTTGGATGAGGTCCCGGGGGCCTCGGGGTGTTTTCGGATGGTTAATCGGGAGAAAAACATGGAAATTGCAGGTTTGAAGAATTCTGGTTCTGTTGTTTTCGCTCCTGCGGAAATGGGGGCGCAGGAGCGAGCCCGCAGGAGCGGAAAACGAGCGCAGAAACGCTGGGGTTCGCTGAGGCGGATCCTGGTCCGCATGGGCGGCACCGCAGGTGCGGAAGGAAAGACCGCGGAAGCGGTCTGGGCTCGTTAGGGGAGAATCCGCAGAAGCGGAAGACTTGTCGCCTAAGCGAGTCCGCAGGAGCGGACTCTGATGCGCAGAAGCGGTAAGGCTCGCAGGAGCGGAAGGGGGTTTCGCAGGAGCGGTCTCGCAGGAGCGAGACCTGGGCCGCAGAAGCGAAGCTGGGCGGCTAGGAGTATTTCCGCAGAAGCGACCATTTGGTCGCAGAGGCGGCCTCGCAGAGGCGGATTTTTGGTCCGCAGAAGCGGAAATCGCGCCTGTGTTAAAAATAACAGAAGGGTTAAAATTTCATAAGTTGCAAAACATTTGGGGCTCGGTTCTTGAAGGCGAATTGGGCGATTTGGGCGAGTTATTGCTGGGAGAACATCGGATTATCGTTGGAGGTAAGTTTTGTGGCTTAATTACATCTTTTTAACATGAAATCCTTGGTTAAATCCCTGTAAATGGAAGATTAAAGGTGGGTTTGAGCCCTAGGCCTAAATTAAAGAAAAACACCGATTTGAGTGGGCAAATGGAGTCCGATTTTGGTAAATTTTATATGCCTAGACTCGTATCGAGACGAGGATTCCGAATATGTGATTTTCGTAATTTTTCGACAAGTGTACCAAAAGTCGAGTTTTGACAACTTGTGGGTTTTGATATAAATTGGGTTATTTCGAATGAATTACGTGAAATTAGCGTATATTGATGCATTCTCTATGATTTTGAGCAGATTTGGCACCCGAGGAGATTGATTTGCGAGGCAAGCGCAAGGCAGATTGAAGCTTCTACCGGTTCGAGGTGAGTGGTAGTAGTAAACAATGCACCGAGGGTTTGAAACCCCGTACTAGCACTTTACAGTGCTATATTGAGATGAGACACGCGTTCTATGACGGGCGTGGTAACATTGTGATCGGGGGTTCGGACTTAGTCCTTCCCGGCTAATAGAATACTGTGTTGTACAACTGTTAATGAGGTTATAACTGTACCATTGGGCTAATAGCCATGTTTGGGGCCTTGTGCCGATCTGTAGAGCATTAGGGAACCTATAGAGCTAGGTGACCCTTATATCATGTTGGAAACATACACTCAGCCGTAGCTCTAGCTGTATAGCATAATATGAGCCCGTACTATATGTGTACATTGAGAGAGATTATCTAGGGGTCAAGGACCCACTATGAGATGTTATATTGGGCCTGAAAGGCCAAGTCTATATTGACTGAGACAGGGTCAAGGACCCACTGTGATATATTATATTGGGCCTGAGAGGCCAAGTATATACTGGCTGGGATAGGGTCGAGGACCCATTATGAGGTATTATATATATATATATACCTATATTGGATCGGGCTGCACGCCGCAGCAGTATATATATTGGATCGGCAGTAATATACATGTAATATACATGTAACATACATGTGGGACGGACTGCACGCCGCAGTATTATTGCGCTTGGGCTATAGGAGCCCCTTCGGAGTCTGAGTCTGCACACATTCTCAGTGAGCACCGGTGTATATGATGGGATCGGGCTGCACGCCGCAGCAGTATAGAGATATATACATATATATATTGGATCGGACTGCACGCCGTAGTAATATTTGTGTGGATCGTGCTGCACGCCGCAGTATTATAGTGCTTGGGCCTAGGGAGCCCCTCCGAAGTCTGTATACACCCCCAGTGAGCGTCGTCGACGTAAAATGGAGCGGGCTGCGCGCCGCAGCGGTATATGTATTAGAGCGGGCTGCACGCCGCAGCATTATACTTAATCATACCCTATTATCTACTTAAATACTTATATATTATAGACCTAAGTATGTGTCTTTATATGTTGAGATGGCCGTACACCGTAGGGGTACGAGTTAGGGTTGGTTCAGTGTGGAATCTTGTAGAGATAAACGTAGACTGGAGGTTAGAGTACTACTATAGGGATGACGTACCTATGAGGGTTGCCTTAGAACTGCTAAGTGATAGCACATGATTTCTTACCTTCAGTTATTATTTATTATTGTTACTCACTGAGTTGAAATATACTCACCCCACTCTCCTGCACTTTCTGTGCAGATCCACAGGTGCCCGAGAGCAGTTAAGACATTGTAGCTGCTGATCCTTGTCTACTATTGCGGAGATTACGAGGTAGCTGCCGGCGTCCGCAGAGCTTGTTTTCTCCTTCTTTATCATCTTGTTGATTTCCTACTTGCCTAGACTTGATTGTATTAGGATGCTATTCTGTAGAGGCTCAGTCTCGTGACACCACGATATGGTTGGGACCGTATTTTGTATGTTTTACATTTCGTTTATCACCTGATATGATCATTTACTTGTTTAAGTTTAATTTGATTAATAACTGGCTGGTTTAAGGGATAATATGGTCGGGCTTGCCTAGCATTGTGTTGGGCGCCATCACGACCAGGGGTTTGAGTCGTGACATTTTGGGGAGGGAATTTCGGGTGAAGAAGATGAGAGGGGAAGGGTTTGAATGGGTCTTTAGGGTATTGGGGTGTTTTGGTGTATCAAATTTTGGATTTTAATCTGGACCGTTGGATTATTACATCCAACGACTCAGATTAAACACAAATGATGGGGCGGGTTGAATCTGACTGGGCCAAATACTAGGTTGGGTAGTGAATTAATTTGGACTTGGCTTTTATCCTAATTAAATTGGGCCCAATTCCGATTTCCTCTTCCTTTATTTCTAATTCTTTTTGTCTTCTCTTTTTGTTTAATTTAATTAAAAACAAAAAATTCTAAATTACATTATAAAAAATCAAATTAACTTATAAGAATACTAATTAAGTTTTACTAATAATTAACATACATAATTAAATATCAATTAAATATAAATCACATAATTGGGGAATTAAATACTAGGAAAATGCAAAAAATAAATATTTTGGTTATTTTTCATTTTCGTAAAACAAACTTAATTACTATAAATTACAAACATGAATTTATATGCAAATGCAAATGCTTTTGGATTTTATATTAATTTAAATAAATGGAAATGCACACACAAAATGCAAATAATAAGAGAAAAAATAACACAAAAATCACGCTCAACACAAAACTATTTTATTTTGAATTTTTTGGGAGTAATTCTCATGAAGAGCAAAAATCACGTGCTCACAGCAGGCCTATTAGTCTTTGTAATACAATTTACAAAATTATCACCAAAATATTATGTCACGACTCAAATCCGGTCGTGATGGCGCCCAACAAGTAAGTTAGGCCAGCCAGACCAACAATTACTTATCACATCGAATATCAGCCCCAAATGGACATCCCAAGAAGAATAAATGAGTTTAAGAACTCCAATAATAATAATAATGAACAAAATACAGAGAAGTGCGAAAATAACTAACACTCCCAAAGATCTGGAGTCACAAGTCTAGAGTCTCTAACAAAATCCAACAGGAATAGAGAATACTGTATAGAAATACTCAAGTCTGAATACAAAATAACAACTGGAAATATGAGGAGTAGCTAGGTTCTGCGAACGTCGACAGCTACCTTAGCAACTCGGTATGACTGAAACCGCTGGAAATGCCTGTCTACTGCTCCTGAGTACCTGAGTCTGCACACAAAAGGTGCAGGGAGTAGGGGTGAGTACTAAGTACTCAGTGAGTAATAAATATATAAAAGCAGCTAAAAGTAGGAAATCCACAACATACCACAATATGAAGCTACACTACAGTTCGAATCTCCTACGAACTAGCATCAACAGTACAATACAGCTACCACAGAGTAATTCAACAAATAAAGATGTAATGGAATGCACATAACCGCTACAGCGTGTAGCCCGATCCATTTAACGTCGACGGCGCACACTGGGGGTGTGTACAGACTCCGGAGGGGCTCCTACAGCCCAAGCGCAATACTGCTGCGGCGTACAGCCCGATCCTCATATCAACCGCTGCGGCGTGCAGCCCGATCCATCCTCAGTCCACATAAATCAGATAAGTCACAAAACAGTTCATTTCTCTTAATTCCAGTTTCCAGTTCATAATTTATGAAAAATACTTAACCTTTATTCAATTTGCAAAAAACCCGGTGACTTAACATTTCAATAGTGTGATTTCAATTTCCAGGACTGAGATCAGTGATTTAAGCAAATATAGCTATCACATAAATAGTTTCCTCTAAGGACGCTAGGCCCTAAACAAGGCTTACCGCCCACAAACATATCAGATACAGTGTATTTCCAAGACTAATAGCATATTATTCACATCCGGGATGGACCAAGTCTCAATCCCCAGTCACAATCAATCCCTCACCTGCAACGGTGTGCGAGCCACGCCCTACTAGCGTCACAATGTGCTAAGCCGGGGTTTCGAACACTCAGGCTACCATATACACAAACTACTCACCTCTAGCCGGTCGTAGATTCGCCTGCGATGCCTTTTCCTTTGAAATTCGCTCCCTCGTGCGTAGAATCTAGTCAAACCACAATAATTATATCAATTACGGGTAAAAGAATCATAACTCATTTCAATTTGCATGAAATTCGCATAAATACACTAAGTTGGTAAAACCCGACCCCGGGCCCACTGCTCAGAAAATTCCGAAATTAGCAAAAACGCGATCCTCGTCTCGACACGAGTCCGTGCATATAAAATTTATCGAAATCGGAGTTCAAATGGCCTTCCAAAACTCAAAATCCCGTTTTCAATACCTAGGCCACCTTTCTTCAAAATTCTACCCAAATTCATGAAGATTGATATTAATCCTACCATAAAATTATGTTTTTGAGTCAAGAATCTTACCTCCGATGAATACCCAATGATATCTCTGTGCTTTCCTCGAGTTTTCTTCTCTCTAGGGCTCAAAATTGTGTTTTGGGTGAATGAACCCGCGAGCCCTCTGTTCTGTGATTTAATTCACTGCCAGAACAATTGTCTCTACGCGTTCGCGATGGTCTTCACGCGTTTGCGATGCTTAGCTCCAGTTTACCCATCGCGAACGCGACGCTCCACCACGCGTTCGCGATGTACAATCTCCCAGCTGCCGTATTTTTCTTCTACGCGAACGCGTACACTCCCACGCGAATGCGAACCTCTCCCTTTTCCTCCTACGCGAACGTGACCCCAGGAACGCAATCGCGAAGCACAAGGCTCCTGGCCTACGCGAACGCGACACCCTTGATCGCGAACGCGATGCTCTGATCTGCTTGGCCTTCACGAATGCAGCCCATGCCACGCGAACGCGAAGGCTTAAATGCCTGGGCAGTAACCTGCAATTTTCTGCAGATTTTGCCAAGTTCAAATTGCCCGGTTGATGGTCCGAAATTATCCCGAGGCCCCCGGGACCCCAACGAAAACCACCAACATACTCCAAAACATGATACGGACTTGTTCCAATCACAAAAACACCATCCTAAACATCAAAATCACCATTTACACAAGGATTCAAGCCTAAGTTTCTTCAAAACTTCCGAAACTAACCTTCAATCCAAAACCTGATCAAACGATGTCCGAATGACCTGACAATATGTAGACATATCTAAAATCACATAACGAAGCTACAGAAATTGTCGGAATTCCATTCCGACCCCCGAATCAAAATCTCACCTACCATCCGATTTTCGCCAAAATTCGACCTTCGCCAATTCAAGCCTAAAACTACACCGGACCTCCGAATTCAATTTTGATTGCTCTCCTAAGTCATAAATGATCCCCCAAAACTAGTCAAATCATCGGAATCCGGTTCCGAGCACTCTAACTCAATAGTCAACTCTAGGTTGACTTCCCATATTTAAGCTTTCTTCAAACATGCTATTTGCTTCATTCTCAACCCAAATCACTCCTAACTCACCCGATATACTCTAATACTAATATAAAAGTATAAGATATGTAAATGCAAGGTAACGGGGTGGTAATTCCCGTAACGACGGGCCGGGTCGTTACATTCTCCCCAACTTAAACAAACGCTCGTCCGTGAGCGGGTTAAGAAACATACCTGGAGCATCAAACAAGTGAGGATATCTGCTCTGCATCTCCTGCTCGGTCTCCCAAGTTGCTTCCTCCACGGGACGACCTCTTTACTACACCTTCACTGAAGCTATGTCCTTGGATCTTAGCTTACGAACCTGTCGACCCAAAATGGCTACCGGCTCTACATCATAAGTCAAATCCTTATCTAGCTGTATCGTGCTGACGTCTAACACATGAGACGGATATCCGACATACTTTCGGAGCATGGATACATGGAACACCGGGTGAACTCCCGACAAACTGGGTGGCAAAGCAAGCATATATGCTACCTCCCCAAATTTCCTAAGCACCTCAAAATGTCCAATAAACCTTTGGCTCAACTTCCCTTTCTTCCCAAACCTCATAACACCCTTCATAGGCGAAACCTTCAGCAACACTTTCTTACCTATTGAATAAGACACATCTCGGACCTTCCGATCCGCATAACTCTTCTGACGCGACTGAGCTGTGCAAAGTCTCTCCTGAATCACCTTCACCTTGTCTAAGGCATCTTGGACTAACTCTGTCCCCAACAACCTAGCCTCGCCGGGCTCGAACCAACCGACTGGAAACCTACACCGCCTCCCATATAAAGCTTCATACGGTGCCATCTGAATGCTGGACTGATAGCTATTATTATAAGCAAACTCCGCAAAAGGCAAATAATCAGCCCACGAACCACCGAAATCAATGACACAAGCATGCAATATGTCCTCCAATATCTGAATAGTATGCTCAGACTGCCCATCCGTCTGTGGATGAAATGTTGTGCTCAGCTCTACCTGTGAACCCAACTCTCGCTGAAATGTCCTCCAGAACTGAGAAGTGAATTAGGTACCTCTGTCTGATATAATAGAAATGGGAACTCCATGCAATCTCACTATCTCACGGATGAATATCTCTGCCAACCGCTCCGAGGAATAAGTAGTACACACTGGGATGAAGTGAGCTGACTTGGTCAACCTATCCACCACCACCCAAAATGAATCAAACTTCCTCGCTATCCGAGGGAGTCCACTAACAAAGTCCATAGTTATCCTTTCCCACTTCCACTCAGGAATATCAATACGCTGGAATACACCACCAGGTCTCTGATGCTCATACTTGACCTGCTGACAGTTTAGACACCGAGCCACATGGCTCACAATATCTTTCTTCATCTTTCTCCACCAGTAATGCTGCTTCAAATCCTGGTACATCTTCGTGGCTCCTGGATGAATAGAATACCGCGAGCTATGGGCCTCCTCCAATATCAACTCACGAAGGCCGTCAACATTGGGCACGCATATCCAGCCCTGCATCCGCAATACACCATCACTATCAACAGTGACATCTTTGGCATTATCATGCTGAACTCTGTCCTTAAGGACAAGTAAGTGTGGATCATCATACTGGCGCTCTCGAATACGATCATATAAAGAAGAACGAGCCATTACGCATGCTATCACCTGACTGGCTCAGAAATATCCAGTCTCACCATCTGATTAGCTAACGCTTGAACATCAACTGTATGGGGTCTCTCCCCAACTGGAATATACGCCAAACTACCCATACTAATAGCCTTCCAGCTCAAAGCATCAGCCACTACATTGGCTTTCCCGGGATGGTACAAGATAGTAATATCATAGTCTTTAAGCAATTCAAGCCATCTCCGCTGCCTCAAATTTAGATCTTTCTGTTTAAACAAATGCTGAAGGCTGCGGTGGTTTATATATACATCACAAGATACACCATATAGGTAATGCCTCCAAATCTTCAAGGCATGAACAATAGCAGCTAACTCCAAATCATGAACAGGGTAGTTCTTCTCGTGGGGCTTTAGCCGACGAGAAGCATATGCAATAACTCTACCCTCCTGCATCAACACACAACCGAGTCCAACTCTAGAAGCATCACAATACACCGTATATGACCCCGAGGCTGATGGCAACACAAGTACTGGAGCTGTGGTCAAAGCCTCCTTGAGCTTCTGGAAGCTCTCCTCACATTCATCGGACCACACAAATGGAGCATTCTTCTGTGTCAACTTAGTCAACGGTGAAGCAATAGATGAGAAACCCTGGACAAACCGGCGATAATAGCCTGCCAAGCCGAGAAAACTCTGAATCTCTGTAGCTGAGGAAGGTCTGGGCCAATTTTGCACTACCTCGACCTTCTGTGGATCAACCCATATACCATCACTGGACACTACATGTCCCAGAAAAGTCACAGTGTCAAGCTAGAACTCACACTTAGTTAATTTTGCATAAAGCTTCTCTTCTCTCAACCTCTGCAGTACCACCCTCAGGTGCTGTGTATGCTCCTCCTGGCTGCGTGAATACACCAGAATATCATCAATAAACACAATCACAAAAGAATTAAGGTACGGCTGAAATACGCTATTCATCAAGTGCATGAATGCAGCTGGGGCATTAGTCAGCCCGAAAGACATCACCAGGAACTCGTAGTGCCCATATCGCGTCCTGAACGCTGTCTTCATAATATCTGAGTCCCTGATCTTCAACTGATGATAGCTCGACCGAAGATCAATATTAGAAAATACACTAGCTCCCTAGAGCTGATCAAATAGGTCCTCAGTACGAGGCAATGGGTACTTATTCTTTACTGTTACCTTGTTCAACTGCCTGTAATCAATGCACATTCTCATTGTGCCATCTTTATTCTTCACGAACAACACCGGTGCACCCCAGGGTGACACACTCGGATGAATAAAACCCTTATCTAAGAGTTCCTGAAGCTGTTCCTTCAATTCTTTTAACTCCGCTGATGCCATGCGATAGGGAGGAATAGAAATGGGCTGAGTGCCCGGCACCAAGTCAATACCAAAATCAATATCTCTATCAGGCGGCATGCCTGGCAGGTCTGCTGGAAATACATCCGGAAACTCCCTCACAATGGGGACCGAATCAAGACCGGGTGTCTCGGCCTCAACATTTCTAATGAAGGCCAAATAAGATAAACAACCCTTGCCAATCATTCGTTGGGCCTTTATATAAGAAATCACCCTGTCGGACACATAATCGGTCAAGCCACGCCACTCGATCCTCGGATTACCTGGAATAGCTAGTGTGACTGTCTTGGCATGACAGGTCCAGAATCGCATGGTAAGGAGATAGCCAATCCATGCCAAGAATCACATCAAAATCTATCATGCCCAGTAGTAATAAATCAACTCGGGTCTTCAGACCCCCAATAGTAATAAGACAGGATCGATATACCTGATCCACAACAACAGTATCTTCCACCGGGGTAGACACATGTACGGGCAAAGCAAGAATACCACGGGTCATACCCAAGTGATGTGCAAAATAAGTAGAAACATAAGAATAGGTGGATCCGGGATCAAATAAGACAAAAGCATCCCTGTGGCAGACTGAGATAATACCTAAAATGACCGCATCTGAAGCACTAGCATCCTTCATATTCGGAAAAGCATAGAAACGAGCCTGGCCTCCACCAGTACGATCCTCGCCCCTAGGGCGACCTATGGATACCTGGCCACCAGTCCTAGCCGACTGTGCTGGCGCTGAAGAAACAGGAGTAGAAGACGAGGGCAGATCCCTCTGCTGAGACCGCTTACGAAGCCACTGAGGACACTCTCTCCTGATATGGCCCAAGTCATTGCACTCAAAACAACGGCCTAAAGATGGAAGAAGGGGTTGCTGAGGACCCCTCGCTACAGATGAACCCTGTGCTGAGGAAGCAGGAGCAGAGCTCTGAGCTGGAAGAGCACTCAGTGCAAGCTGACTCTACTGACGGCTCTGCTGACCCTGATAACCCTGATGGCCCTGACGACCACGATCTGATGAAACCCCACTGGACTCTGCACGTCCAGACTGATGAGACCTGAAAGAACGACCCCTGCTATACTGAGGTTGGCCCCTAGACAGAGCACCACTGTAGCTCCTAGTACCACGAGGCCTCTTAGCCCCTCTCTCCTCCCGCTCTCTGCGGCAATCTGTCTCAATGTGACGGGTAGCATCAACCACCTCCTCAAAGGTAACTGCCGAAGCTCTCTCCCTGGTCATCAATATGCGGATGGAATAAATAAGGCCATCAATAAATCTCCGAATCCTCTCTCTATCCGTAGGAACCATCCACATGGCATGACGGGCCAGCTGTGTCAATCTCATCTCATACTGAGTAACCGTCATGTCTCCCTGCTTCTACCACTCGAACTGACGTCACAGCTCCTCTCTCTGGGACTGAGGCACATACTTCTCCAAAAATACCGCGGAGAACTACTGCCAAGTGAGGGGCGCTACCCCAGCGGGCCTACGCCTCTCAAAATCCCCCCACCATAGAAATGCTGGACCTGTGAACTGAAAAGTGGTGAAAGAAACATCGCTGGACTCTAGAAAAACTGCAGTGCGAAGCATACGCTGACACTTATCAATAAAACCTTGGGCGTCCTCGCCCTCAGCACCTCTGAATGCCGGAGGCTGTATCCTCTCAAACCTCTCCAAATGACGCTGCTCATCGTCGGGCATAGCTGGAACCACATGAGCTGGGGCTGGTACAACAAGTGCAGCTGGCTGAGATAGAGTTGCCCCAGGTGCCTGAATACCCTGAACTACCGGCTCGGGTGTGCGAGCCACGAGGGTCTGATACCACCCCTGCCTGTGAAGAAGCCGCTGCAGTAGAGGCTGCAACCACCTGAGCCAAGCCAGTGCATACTGATAGAATCTGGGCCAAAGTCTCCTGAAGACCCGGTATCTCAATAGAAACTGCTGGTGCCTGAACCTAAGCTGCTGGGATGCCTGCAGCTGGGACCTGATCCTGAACATGGGCCACCGGTGCTAGAATCTGACCCTGAGTCTGGTCAGCTGGTGGGTCAGCAGGTGCTGGTACTGCTGCCCTACCTCTACCACGGCCACGACCTCTGGGTGCCAATGGTGGTCGTCCGCCACGTTTGATAGCACGTGTTCTCGCCATCTGCGAGAAAATAGAATATGGAAAAATTTAATTTCATGATAACACAAATCGTACGATATGAATCCAAGAATATGAGGTTTTTCCTAAAGCTTCTATAGCCCTCCGAGGATAGATACGGACGTCTACGTACCGATCCGCGAAAGCCTACTAAACCGGCTCAAGACTCGCAAGTCCTAGTAACCTAGGCTCTGATACCAACTTGTCACGACCCAAATCCGGTCGTGATGGCACCCAACAATTAAGCTAGGCCAGCCAGACCAACAATTACTTATCACATCGAATATCAGCCCCAAATGGACATCCCAAGAAGAATATATGAGTTTAAGAACTCCAATAATAATAATAATGAACAAAATACGGAGAAGTGCGAAAATAACTGACACTCCCAAAGATCTGGAGTCACAAGTCTAGAGCCTCTAACAAAACCCAACAGGAATAGAGAATACTGTATAGAAATACTCAAGTCTGAATACAAAACAACAACTGGAAAGAGGATGAGTAACTAGGTTCTGCGAACGTCGGCAGCTACCTTAGCAACTCGGTATGACTCTGAAACCACTAGAAAAGCCTGTCTACTACTCCCGAGTACCTGAGTCTGCACACAAAAAGTGCAGGGAGTAGGGGTGAGTACTAAGTACTCAGTGAGTAATAAATATATAAAAGCAGCTAAAAGTAGGAAATCCACAACATACCACAATATGAAGCTACACTACAGTTCGAATCTCCTACGAACTAGCATCAACAGTACAATACAGCTACCACAAAGTAATTCAACAAATAAAGATGTAATGCAATGCACATAACCGCTACGGCGTGTAGCCCGATCCATTTAACGTCGACGGCACTCACTGGTGTGTGTAAAGACTCCGGAGGGGCTCCTACCTCCCAAGCGCAATACTGCTGCGGCGTGCAGCCCGATCCTCATATCAACCGCTGTGGCGTGCAGCCCGATCTATCCTCAGTCCACATAAATCAGATAAGTCACAAAACAGTTCATTTCTCTTAATTCCAGTTTCCAGTTCATAATTTATGAAAAATACTTAACTTTTATTCAATTTGCAAAAAACCGGTGACTTAACATTTCAATAGTGTGATTTCAATTTCCAGGACTGAGATCAGTGATTTAAGCAAATATAGCTATCACATAAATATTTTCCTCTAAGGACGCTACAGGTCGGCACAAGGCCCCAAACAAGGCTTACCGCCCACAAACATATCAAATACAGTGTATTTCCAACACTAATAGCATATTATTCACATCGGGTATGGACCAAGTCTCAATCCCCAGTCACAACCAATCCCGCACCTGCCACTGTGTGCGAGCCACGCCCTACTAGCATCACAATGTGCTAAGCCGGGGTTTCGAACCCTCAGGCTACCATATACACAAACTACTCACCTCTAGCCGGTCGTAGATTCGCCCGCGATGCCTTTTCCTTTGAAATACGCTCCCTCGTGCGTAGAATCTAGTCAAACCACAATAATTATATCAAATACGGGTCAAAGAATCATAACCCATTTCAATTTACATGAAATTCGCATAAATACACTAAGTTGGTAAAACCCGACCCCGGGCCCACTGCTCGGAAAATTCCGAAATTAGAACCAACGCGATCCTCGTCTCGCCACGAGTCCCTGCATATAAAATTTATCGAAATCGGAGTTCAAATGGCCTTCCAAAACTCAAAATCCCATTTTCAATACCTATGCCACATTTCTTCAAAATTCTACCCAAATTCATGAAGATTGATGTTAATCCTACCATAAAATTATGTTTTTGAGTCAAGAATCTTACCTCAGATGAATACCCGATGATATCTCAGTTATTTCCTCGAGTTAGGGCTCAAAATTGTGTTTTGGGTGAATGAACCCGCGAGCCCGCTGTTCTGTGATTTAATTCACTGCTAGAACAATTTGCTCTACGCGTTCGCGATGCTCAGCTCCAGTTTACCCTTCGCGAACGCGACGCTCCACCACGCATTCTAGATGTACAATCTCCCAGCTGCCGTATTCTTCTTCTACGCGAACGCGTACACTCCCACGCGAACGCGAACCTCTCCCTTTTCCTCCTACGCGAACGCGACCCTAGGAACGCGATCGCGAAGCACAAGGCTCTTGGCCTACACGAACGCGACACCCCTGATCGCGAACACGATGCTCTCATCTGCCTGGCCTTCGCGAACGCGGCCCATGCCACGCGAACGCGAAGGCTTAAATGCCTGGGCAGTAACCTGCAATTTTCTGCAGATTTTGCCAAGTTCAAATTGCCCGGTTGATGGTCCGCAATCATCCCGAGGCCCCCGGGACCCCAACGAAAACCACCAACATACTCCAAAACATGATACGGACTTGTTCCAATCACAAAAACACCATCCAAAACATCAAAATCACCATTTACACACGGATTCAAGCCTAAGTTTCTTCAAAACTTCCGAAACTAACATTCAATCCAAAACTCGATCAAACGATGTCTGAATGACCTGACAATTTGTAGACATATCCAAAATCACATAACGAAGCTACAGAAATTGTCGGAATTCCATTCCGGCCCCCGGATCAAAATCTCACCTACCATCCGGTTTTCGCCAAAATTCGACCTTCGCCAATTCAAGTCTAAAACTACACCGGCCTCCGAATTCAATTCCGATTGCTCTCCTAAGTCATAAATGATCCCCCGAAACTAGTCGAATCATCGGAATCCGGTTCCGAGCACTCTAACTCAATAGTCAACTCTAGGTTGACTTCCTATATTCAAGCTTTCTTCAAACATGCTATTTGTTTCATTCTCAACCCGAATCACTCCTAACTCGCCCGATATACTCTAATATTGATATAAAAGCATAAGATATGTAAATGAAAGGTAACGGGGTGGTAATTCCCGTAACGACGGGCCGGGTCGTTATATATTAGTGAATAGATTAAAACCTATTTTAAATCATATTATTCAGCCCACACAATCTAGCTTTCAACAAAATACAAGAGCGGCTGATAATGCTATAATTGTTCAGGAAATAATTAGTAATTTTACAAAAAGTAAGGGTAATAAATTTAGTATGCTTTTAAAAATTGATCTTGAAAAGGCCTTTGATAAATTAGAATGGTCTTTTATTCGTAATACTCTTACTAGCTTGAATTTTCCTCCTCAAATTATTAAATTAATCATGTCTTGTGTTAGCACAACTACAACTTCAATTCTTATTAATGGTAGCCCCACAGACAATTTTTAACCTACACGTGGCATAAGACAAGGTGATCCTTTATCCCCTTATTTATTTATTATATGTTTTGAAATGCTTTCATGACATATAAATAATGCAGTTGATTACAAAATGTGGAAACCTCTTTTACTGACAAAAAATGGACCTTAACTATCACAATTATTTTTTGCTGATGATATTACTCTCACTGCAGAAATTACACCTATTACTTGTCAAACTATGGTTACTATCATGGATGATTTTACTATTAAATCGGGTCAATCTATTAATTATGATAAATTAAAAATTTATTTCTCAAGCCTTATTGATACCAAAAATGTAGTTTCTCAAATTTTCAAAATGAAATAAGGTCATACTTTTGGGAAATATTTGGGATTCCCTATTTTTTCAAAAAAACCTGCAAAATCAGATTTTCAATTTCTTCTAGATAATTTTAAAACTAAATTAGCTGGATGGAAAGCTAATTTTCTTACTAAGGCTAGAAGACTTACTTTAATAAAATCTACTCTAAATCAACTTCCTAATAACTTGATGCAATTCATAAAAATTCCTAAATATATTACTAATATTCTTAATACATACCAACGAAATTTCTTATGGGGAACTACGGCTCAAAAACGAAGACTCCACCTCATTAAATGGTCTTCATGCACACAGCTACTTGAATTAGGTGGGCTAGGCATTCAAAATTTGATTCTTAAGAATAAATCTATCCATGCAAATCTTGCATGGAGACTGTTTCAGAATCCTAATGATCTTTGGGCTCAAGTTCTTTTGAATAAATATATAAGACTAGGTTCATTACCACGATGTACCTACTCTACAACTTGGAGAAACATTATTATGGGTTGGAATTATTGTAGATTAGGTTATAAATGGAATATTATGACAGGTCAACATGTTAAGTTTTGGACTGATCCTTGGATAAAGCATAATTTTAGTCTTCGAAATTTTATTAGTGGACCTATGCCTAAATCTGAAGAAAAAAAATTAGTTTCTGATTATTACTATAATCATAAATGGCATTTTGAGAATATGCCTTTTGAAATACCTTATTATATTAAAGGGATTATTATTAATTTCTACTTTCCAACTATAACCTCTTCTTTTGATAAAATATATTGGAATCTATCTAATAATGGATTATTCTCCATTAGATCCATGTATTCATGTTTGGCTGCATTGAACTCCGCTACCCGCTCTAATTTAATTTCTCAATCTTTCTATTGGATTTGGAAACTTTCTATCTCTCCTAAAATAGCTTTTTTTTCTTTGGCTTATTTGTCATAATAGATTACCTATTGCTGAGTATCTCACTCATATAGGAGTTATTACTTCAAATATTTGTGTTTAATGTCACCAAAATATTGAAACACTGATGCACCTGTTTCTTTACTGCCCTTGTATTAAAAATTTCTGGGATTCTTTTAAAATAAAACCTGATTTGATTCCTATAACATCTTCTAATGAATTATGCAATGGCTATATCATCTTATTCATTTAACAAATTTAAAACTACCCTATGATATTCCTGCAAGAACTATTATACCCTTTGTTTTATGGAAAATTTGTATTGGACGTAATAAATTCATTTATGATCATAAGCCTAATTATTTAAATATGGATGCCTTAGTACAGAAAATTGCTGAATTCTATTTTTTGACAAATCATTCTAAACAAAAAATGACTAAATCAAAAATTCCTATTTATATAAAATGGCATCCACCTGACTATTTGTGCTGCAAATTAAACATTGATGGCTCTTGTAACCCGGATAAGGCCACTTATGGAGTAGGAGGCATTATTCGTGATCAATAATCAAATTGGATCTTAGGATATGCAACAGCAGTCAATCAAGGAGATTCTACTCAAATAGAACTTATATCACTCTTCAAAGGAATACAAATTGCCACCAAACGAGGATTTGTACCATTAATTATTGAGACAAATGCCCAAAATGTTATTACTATGTTACATTCACCATCCATGAATTATATTAATATTACTAATGATTGCAGGTCATTATTTAATATCTAGGTAGGTTCTCAGTACAACTGGTCTATTGAGAGCAGAATGTGGTTGTTGATAAGCTAGCTAAGTATGGTGCACAACAATAGCTGGAGGACTGCCAAATTTTTGAATCTCCACCAAGTTTTGTGATGTCTTGCTATCAACAAGACTGCCATGGCATACTCCATACTAGAATAATTCGGCATGTTAGTAGTAATATTACTAAATATGTTTGTAACTACTTAGTACATTTATCGGCTCCTACTTTATCTAATAGGCTAGCATCTCCAATAGGGAGTAACTACTATCTTAGGACTAATCTTGTAATCCAAACGCCGTGTAGGCATCCCAAGCTCTAAACTATATAAATTTTGTTATATATATAATATGCATATCGTTCCTACCCAAAAAAAAAAAAACTTCTCAACTTGAAGAAGAAACTTGATCAAAGAGGCTACGAGACATTTATATATTCTTTTCCCCGTATTTTGGCCTTGGTTCTGAAGTAGCTTTCGAATTTCCATGGAGGGGGACAGGCAGACTCATAAGCCTCCTGCTATTAGGTAATTATAGGTCACATATCACTCTCCCACTCCTTTTTCTAATGCTGATTATTATGGCTAAGTGTTGTTCATCTCTGGTCAGACACTCATTACCGCAAATGGAAAAAAGAGAATTAATAGTATGTGTTATAAATATATTATATTATGGATGTTCATACTCTGTTGTAAATAAGCTTTTTGAAGAAGTTTATCCATATGGGACTCCACCATAAATATATTTATGTATTTAGTACTCTATTGGAAATAAGCCTCCTAAATAAGCTTATCTCTTCGGTACCCGGTTACGGATAAACATTACCTCCGATAGAAGATTATCCATACTGGGTATAATAAAATTATCCTTTCAGTATCCGGTTATGGATAAATATTACTCTCGGTAGAAGATTATCCATACCGGGTATAATAAGCTTATCCTTTCAGTATCTGGTTATGGATAAACGTTACACCCAGTAGAAGATTATCCATACCGGGTATAATAAGCTTATCCTTTCAGTATCCGGTTATGGAAAAACATTACCCCCAGTAGAAGATTATCCATACCGGATATAATAAGTTTATCCTTTCACTACTCCATTATGGATAAATATTACTCTTAGTATAAGATTATCCATATCGAATGTAGTAGCAGCCTACACAGCAACTTATAGTAGCTTACACAGCAGGTTGCAGTAGCAGCTTACACAGCAGCGTGCATTAGCATATTACACAGCATCTTGCAGTAGCAGCTTACACAACAGCTTCATTCCTTCTATAAATAGAAGGGTTTTCAATTCATTATGTAAATTAGTTTGAATTCGAATAATATATCAGTTTCTCTCTATACATGTCTTTACATTACAGTCTTTATTTTATAACATGTTATCTGCACGAGACTCTGCCATCTCGAGCAAATATTTTGAAAGTATCTTAGGTAAGAACATTCTTTTCCTAAATAATGTCAAATCTTTCTAAACTTGAATTTGTAGCCCTTGATATATCGGGAAAAAGCTATATGTCTTGGGTGCTTGATGCTAAAATTCATCTTGATGCGATGGGTCTGGCAGAAACCATCAGTGATAAAAATCAGGCATCAAACCAAGACCGTGCCAAAGCAATGACATTCCTGTGCCATCACCTTGATGAAGGCCTGAAAATGGAATATCTTACTATTAAAGATCCAGTCATAGTGTGGAATAATTTGAAAGATAGATATGACCACCTGAAGATGGTCGTTCTTCCACAGGCACGATATGATTGGACTCATCTAAGGCTACAAGATTTTAAATCAATCAGTGAGTATAATTATGTTATGTTCAGAATTATTTCCCTATTAAAATTGTATGGTGATAATATTACTGATTATGATATGTTGGAGAAAACTTTCACCACTTTTCATGCCTCAAATATGCTCCTGTAGCAGCAATATTGAGAGATGGGATTTAAAAGATATTCTGAACTTATCTCACATCTTCTTATAGCCGAGCAACATAATGGGCTATTAATGAAAAACCATGAAAGTCAGTTTATTGGTTCTTGTCCATTCCTTAAAGTGAATGAGACGAACTTCCACCAAGCTAGACATGGAAGAGGTCATAGCCCCAGTCGTGGTCATAGTCGTGGCAGGGGAAGAAACTCTAATCATGGTAATAATAATGCACCAAAGAACCCTCCTCGCCACCAGCAGTGGAAATGTAAGGAACAAAAGCATGAAGCGGTGCAAGCACCAATTGCAGAAAGTGCATGTTGTAGATGTGGAGGAAAAGGGCACTGGTCATGTACCTGTCATACGCGAAAGCACCTGGTTGAGCTTTATCAAGCATCCTTGAAAAAGACAGAGAAAAATACTGAAGCAAATTTTATCTCTGAAGATAATTTTTACTTCATGTATTTGGATGTAGTTGATTACTTTGCACTCTCAGAGAGGAGAAACAAGTCATGTAATCGATAGTGAATCTGTAAAAATATAAATATTTTAATTTTTGTTGTTTGTAATAAGTAGTATGGTTATGTAATTGTACATAAATAAAAGTTATGATTTGATAATGATGTTTACTATAATATATTTTATTTATGTCATTTTGAAGAATATGAATATTATTATTAGATCAACTTAAACTCTAGCAGAATTTGCAAGATATATAAATTACTAGAAGTGGTTATTTTCGTATATCTCATTGTAATTATATTTTGTTAACCACCAGAAGTGGTATATGCCTATGATTATTAGAAGTGATAATTTAGACTTTCTATGGTACAATTAAAGATAAGATACATAAATATTCTCTATAGTAAATGCACGCCTCGATTTGCTCCTGAAGTAGTAAATATTTTAAAATAGGTTGCGGCATCAAAATTTGTTGTGATTAATGCGCATTCAGATAATCATGTTCGATTTTCCTGAAGAATGAGAACTTTTGATAATAATAATCCATTCTCTAAAGTGAATGTGGCAATACTAATAAATCTGGTAAATATGAACGCGCTTTTGATGTAAATATATTTACCTCCAGAAGTGGTAATATAATTGAGAGAATATATACTCAATATTTCGTATTTTAAATTTGCTCCTGAAGAATTAATACAATTGGAATTGCCTTCTAAAGTAGGAAAATATTATGAAGGGGAGTTTTCTTGTGCTTAAACAATTATTTATTTGATTGTGATTTTCTCTTATAATACCAGAAATATCTTAGCAACATTTGATAGTACAAAATGTATCAATAATTCCTGAAGAGCTAACTATTTGCCTAGAAGACACGTGACACCAGTAGTGTCCGATAAATATTAGAATGTGGATAATAATTGAAGGCTCTCGAAGAGATTATTTACAAATATGTCATTCATATTATATGATTGTGGTCAAAATATAGGTTGTAGTAAACCTGAAGTTTACTAAAATAAATGGCTATTATATTGAGACTATAAATGATAGGAAGATTGAAAATCTTCATTTTTCCACAATCATAGGGGGTAAAATAATATGTATATGAGAAGTTACCCGCCTTATTCTTCGATTTGTACTTCATCATATATCACGATAAACTAGAAGTTTACTAATACAAAAGTAGCCATAGTAAATCAGAAGTTTACTAATGCAAAAGTTTATGTCATAGTAAACCAGAAGTTTACTAAGAGATAGCACATGCCATGATAAACTTGATGTTTTCATTTGCCATTTTTAAATGAGCTATTTGAGAATTTAGATAAGCATATACTGAAGAACTAGAAGATTCTTCAAGAATTCTCTTGTGTTGCTTGTTCTCATAATAAATTGATTATACCAGCTAAAGTTAGGACTAAGACCCCTAATTCTGAAATATATAAAAGGTGAATATGGATCCATTCACCTATCATGTGAACCACTTATAGATGCATATATAAGATGGTTACATGTGTGGTTATTGTCAACATGCAGTTTGGCATTTGAAATTGATTTTCTCACTTAAGAGCATAATTTTCAGATTATGAAATCAAGACAGCTCATCTTGATAATGCTGGTTTATATACAAGCTAGTTTAACAGTGAATACCTCATATTAATGGCTAAACTATTGTTTATGAGAACAAAGATTTATGTGTTGGTCTAAGATTTTCTAAATTGCATTATCAGCACTTGTATGCATCAGACCAACAGTATATGATAAGTCCTCCCCTCATAATTGGTTTAGGATCAGAAATCAAATATTTTACTATCTTTTGATGTGTGGTATATGATTAATTTCTCTACCCAAATGCACAAAGATATGTTTCCCAAAGAAGATTGGGGATATATGTTTGTTTTTCTAATATCTGGGGAATAGAATAAATAGCTGAAAAATATGCTATATGAATGGAATTATCATGATCCTCACTTAGAAGATAATTCAAGTCAAATGCCAGAAGCGTTTGCTGATCCAAAATCAAATATCATATTTCAGCTGCAAATGCTCCTATTAAAATTTAAAGTCCCTGGAGGATAGAGTTTACTGTACGTATGAAGCGTGGTAGACCAATCGGTTCCAAAGGTAACAATCATTGAAAAACGATAAGGAGCTAATGATCAAAATGATCATAATGAGGAGGAAATGAGCTCTAGAAGATCTTACGACATAACATTTCATGAAACTCCAGAAGAAGTTGGGGTACCTAAAAATAAAGAAAGTGATGACATTTCAACAAGTTATGCCGTTTAGGAACCGATACAAAATGATCGTCGACGATATATTTGATACAAAATAGTGCATAATATTATTAAATATTATGAGGATCAGATTGGAAAGTAGTCCAGACACCTAAAGATGTCATGCCATTTAAATGTGAGTCATAACCTATATGACTCATTCGATTAAATCTCTATATAGATCCCCGAACGATTTAAAATGCATGAAGCATATAGTTCAAAATCTCGAGAAATGTACTCGATCAGATTATAAATATCATGTATGGTTTAAATCAATCTGGGCACAAATAATATAATTGCCTCAGTGAATATTTGTTGAAAGAGATTTACATAAATAATGTTATTTGTCCATATATTTTATAAAGAAAATGTCATCAAAATTTGTTACACTTGCTGTTTACATTGATGACATAAATCTTGTTGGAACTCCAGAAGAGCTCCAAAGGCAATTGAATATCTTAAGAAATACTTTTAGATGAAAGATCTGGGAAAGATAAACTTAATCTTGTTCTGCAAATTAAATATTTAGCAGACAAGATCTTTATCCATCAATTTGCCTATACCGAAAGGGTCTTTGAATTCTTTTACATGGACAAGCGCACCCATTAAGTACATCAATGGGTGTTTGTGAAGACCTGGCCCATTATCATGCGAGTTATCATCCTGTTTTCCCCGTTATATGCTTATTCATGTTTCAATATGTATGTTTGGTGAGTTAGAGTCAATTTGGATTGAGTTTGGTTGTAATTGAAACAAATAGTCTCTTTGAAGAAGGAATAGATGGAAAAAGTCAACTGGATGTTGACTTGTGAGCTAGAGAGCTCGGAATCGAATTCTGATGATTCGGTCAGCTCCAGGAGGTCATTTGAGGCTTAGGAGAGCGATCAGAATGAAATATGGAGGTCTGGTGTAGAAATAGGCTTGAATTGACTAAGGTTGAATTTTGGCGAAATTCGAACGGTAGGTGAGATTTTGATCCGGGAGTCGGAATGGAATTCCAAAATTTGGAGTAGCTCCATTAGGTCAATTTGGATATGTCTGCAAAATTTCAGGTCATTCGGACGTCGTTTGGTCGGGTTTTTGATCGAATAAGAATTTTGAAAGTTATAGTTAAACTTAAGCTTGAATTTGCCAAAAACGGACGATTTGATGTTAATGATAGTGATTTTATGATTCGAGCAAGCTGGAATAAGGTAATAGATCATGTCTTTATATTTGGTTGAGGTCTGGGGGGTCTCGGGTGTACTTGTCACGACCCTAGTTCACCAATCGTGAACATGTCGTGACGGCACCCAGTCCCCACGACTAGGTAAGCCTAACACTTTGCGGAATGTACAAGTTTATGAACTTTAAATAAGAAATAGCGGAAAAAGATATAAATAGGAATGTAATCCGTGCCGCTTGGCACATACACTCGTCAACACACTGCATAAAAATACCACCAAGACCCGGAATCCCACGGGTAACACAGACTAAAAGAAATACAATTGTGGCTCTATGTGTAAAGAGTATCTAAAACAACGAAATGAAGGAAAACATCTATTAGAACTATCAGAATAGAAGGAGGGCCTCCGGATCCGCGGACGTAGCAGATCATACCTCGAGGTCTCCAAGTGTGCTGTTGATATCACCTAGTATGGGCCTATCCTGATGTACCTGGATCTGCACAACAAAAGTGTGCAGAAGAGTAGCATGAGTACACCACGGCGGTACTCAGTAAGTGCCAAGCCTAACCTCGATGGAGTAGTGACGAGGAAGGTCAGGGCCTTACTGAGAGAACAATAACATAATGATGATAACAATAATAAGCAGTTTAAATAATTATGAATCTGAATGACGACAGTAAAGTGATTTCTGCAACCGTCTACAATGTAAGCTAGCAGCAAGTAAATAACTAAATAAAAACTCAATCAGCAAGTCCAGGACCTGTGGGAATCGAACCCACAGTCCCATTGACAGTACCTCTGGGTCTCCGGGAATCGAACCCGCAGCCCATATCTCAATAAATAATCAATAACTCAGGATCTCCGGGAATCGAACCCGCGAGTCCCTACCAATAACTCGGGATCTCGGGAATCGAACCCGTAGTCCCTACCAATAACTCGGGATCTCGGGAATCGAACCCGTAGTCCCTACCAATAACTCGGGATCTCGGGAATCGAACCCGTAGTCCCTACCAATAACTCGGGATCTCGGGAATCGAACCCGTAGTCCCTACCAATAACTCGGGATCTCGGGAATCGAACCCGTAGTCCCTACCAATAACTCGGGATCTCGGGAATCGAACCCGTAGTCCCTACCAATATCACGCCGGGTCTGTGGGAATCGAACCCACAGCCCTGGGTCTCCGGGAATCGAACCCGCAGTCCACAAACACATCAAATAAAGAAAACACACAGAGAGAATATAATATGTTAAATTACAACTTCATCAAAATTAGTGCCAACAATTTATCAAGAGTTCAAGTAAATCAACTAGGCAATTAAACATGTTGAATCCTAGCTAATCATGCTTTTCTAAGTAATACCGGATAATGGTAACGCTTTTATCAGCTAAGAGCAGGAATATCACTAATCAGACAATTCAAGTAAAGTGTGTGTTACAACAACCAGCGCATGTACACGCCCTTCACCTCGCGTACAAGGCATTTAAACTATCACATAATATCCTAGGGGTGAAAGTTCCCCCACACGAGGTTAGACAAGCCACTTACCTCAATTCCGGTACAAAACCGCTAAGTAATAACCCTCTTGCCACGAATGTCGGCCTCCACAAGTGTAGTATCTGATAAAATCAATAGAATCACGTCAAAATAGGCCAATTGGGCATTACCCAATCAAAATAACCCAAAATTCACCAAAACCCACAAGTTGCCCAAACCCGACTTCCGGTACGCTTATCGAAAAATCACAAAAAATATATATTCGGGTTCCTTATCTCAATACGAGTCCGTGCATATAAAATTTATCGAAATCGGACTCCGTTTGCCCATTCAAATCAAAGATTTTCTAACATTTAGGCCTAGGGCTCAAACCCACCTTTAATCTTCCAATTTCAGTGAAATAATCATGGATTTCATGATAAACCAACGAATTAAGGTCAAGAGACTTACCCCCGATGATCTCCCGATGATATCCCAGCGTTTTCCCCTTCAAAATCCTCTCTTGGAGCTCAAAAATGGCGTTTTGCGAATGAGGGTCGCGGGTTGACTGTTCTGGACTTAAATCACTGCCAGACATTTTTACTCTATGCGATCGCATGATCCCTGTTGCGATCGCATAGCACAAATTTCGACCCTTGCCAAACTACTCTATGCGATCGCATAGACCTCAATGCGATCGCAATGCTTACCAAAATATAACTATGCGATCGCATGCCCTGCTCCGCGATCGCATAGAACAAAAGCTGGACCTGGGACCCCTCTTCTCTATACACTATGCGATCGCACAGGACTGTACGCGATCGCATAGAACAACTTTCCAGAACTATGCGATCGTCTATCCATGCCCGCGATCGCATAGAACAAATTCTTGGCCTCTCCAAAACCTTCTATGCGATCGCATTAGCTCATTGCGATCGCATAGAGCATTCGTCTGCAGCACACACCAGCAGTTAACAGCATTTCCAAAATGCAAGAAATAGCCCGATTTGACCCTCGGATTCATCCCGAGGCCCCCGGGATCCCAACGAAAACCACCAACCTATTCCAAAACATGATACAAACTTATTCTAATCATCAAAACACGTCTAACAACATCAAAACCCATAATTCACATCGAATTCAAGCCTAAATTTCTTAAAACTTTCCGAATTGCATATTCGATCAAAAACCCGACCAAACGACGTCCGAATGACCTGAAAATTTGCGGACATATCCAAAATCACATAACGAAGCTACGGAAATTGTCGGAATTCCATTCCGACCCCCGGATCAAAATCTCACCTATCGTTCGGATTCGCCAAAATTTCAACCTTCGGTATTTCAAGCCTAATTGAGCTACGGACCTCCAAAATATATTCCGAACGCGCTCCCAACCCCGAAATCACCTGACGGAGCTAATGGAACCATCGAATTTCCGTTCCGAGATCGTCTTAACACTGTTCCGGCTACGGGCCATTTTCTAGCTTCAAAGCTCTTATTTAGGGACTAAGTGTCCCAAAATGCTCAAATTTTCAGAACCGACTCTCCCGGCAACCCAAAATGGCAGAAATGAACTTAGGGGAACAGGTTAAGTTAGGGATTGGGGCGTAATTTTCTAAAACGACCGGTCGGGTCGTTACATCTTCCCACACTTAAAGATTCGTTCGTCCTCGAACGAGCATAGAAAACATACCCGGAGTAGTGAAAAGATGAGGGTACTGGCTGCGCATATCCTGCTCGGTCTCCCAAGTCGCCTCCTCGGCCGGCTGGCTCCGCCACTGAACCTTTACCGAAGCGATGTTCTTTGACCTTAGCTTTCTGACTTGCCTGTCTAGAATGGCTACTGGTTCCTCAACATAAGACAAATCCTTGTCTAGCTGAACGGATGTGAAATCCAACACATGCGACGGGTCACCATGGTATCTCCGGAGCATGGAGACATGAAACACGGGGTGAACTCCGGCTAGGCTGGGAGGTAAGGCCAACTCATAAGCAACCTCCCCAACACGCCTCAAAATCTAAAAAGGGCAATAAATCTAAGACTCAGCTGAGCACATTAGCCTGATATATCTGAAGATATTCCCTCTTGTTTAAGCAATTAAGTCTTAGAGCCTAATTCCAACATCCAGAATTCTATGTCGGGCTTGTTTTCATCAAGAGATCACTCAATATTCCTCAAACGCCGTCCTCAAACATGATTGCATAACCTTGCTGGATTCTTACCTTGCAACTCAAAATCCACAAGACCACAATAATATTTTATGATCAAATTAGCCAAAAATTCAACGAATCAGGATGCTCCCATCACACCTCATGATCTACATAGGTCTCGTTCCAACCTTTACAATACCGACACGATGGAAGAGATGTGTTGATATCCATAACCAACTACTGAATCAACAATTCATTAGTCCATACTCCTGACAAGATCCATTACCCTGTCCTAAACTAGAGGATGATCATTTCCTTTATAGTATACTTCATATAATCAATTTGCACTGACCCCAAATCACATAATCTCATCTCACCCCGTACGAACTACTCAGGCGATAAGCCACATCGGACATAATCAAAAGTTCCACAAGATGACACAATGTGCTACTAATCCACTAATACGTACGTGATACAAAGGAAGGCGAAAACTAGAGAGAATTATTCAGCTCTCACATAAACATGGGCCTCCTCAGAAAATAGGAAACATAACACATAAAAGCAATTATAGACACCGAAATAGACACCACATTGTTGCGGCGTGCAACCCGATCCCAACAATATGCCCATGGCGGCGTGCCACCCGATCCCAACAATATAACCATGGCGGCGTGCCACCCGATCCCAACAATATAAAACTCACACAAGGAGTCATATGTCGAGCTGAATAGTTCGTCACATCAAAATACTGACTATCGATCATAAGCACACTAAGGTGCATGATATCAGGACACAATGAAACATATAGCGCTATAGGCTACAACTCAAGCACAACCGAGGTGCGATATAAGATCTGAGTCTCAAGAGCCATCATGCTCCTATAACATCACCGCTGAGCGGAACCCCAACACATAAGGAACTTACCAAGCCGTCTCACACTCATACGGCACAATATATCTTACATGAATTAACCAACCGCGAAATAAGACCGCGACTATCTCTTCATAAAGGGCGCATTGCTGGAAGAAACATAACTGGCCTGACGCAAGGCTCACTTCCACATTTAAATCTATCCACCGACCTTAAGTCTATCATGGTCGTGCCAAGATAAGTCAATAGTATTTCACAGGTCTATAACCCAATAAGCAGAGTGCCCTCCAGGCATAAGTTCTCAAATGGATGATATCACCAAACTCCTCATACTTGGTTTAAATTTCTAACCAATCAAGTGACTACAAGTCACACCTATACAATCTTCTTGTGGGTCAAGCTCCCACCATCTTCCGAATAATTAAACGGACCTGCACATTCAGCCCACCGGCTGCACTAACACTGAAAAGCGATCAGGAGTCCCTAACCGGGATGCAAAGCCTTTCTCATAGAACACCGACCTCAAATGATACCGATGCTAATACCCATCTTACTCAAAACACCGACACTCTTTCCCTGCTCATCCGAGCTCTTTATATCACATTCATTGACCAAACCTGTGACCTTAGTCCTTCAAATTTCATACTACTCGCTGCACCCCACGTGCCGATATACGATAGACACAATTTCCATCATAGCTCTAGAACTGACGATAGGCTAATACTTTATCACATAAGACCTTCCATTTAACTCATTTTAGGAGAACTATAGCAACACACAGTGCGTTCTCATAACCGTTGAATATGCCAATCTCTAAGTAGTGGTCCAAGCCACCATAACCCTTTCCGAGATCTGCCTACTCATAACAGGCCCCTAACAGAAGAATACTTCAGAATTACATCAATCACTGCGGCCGACAAGTCTCAAATGCACCGCCACAAATCACATGCATAATTCGATCACGTTGCATGAATCGATCATTGACACCAATACGCCAACTCAACTATGGCTGATCAATCTACTTCCTTCCAGGTTATCCTTGATTGCCTTAGAAATGTTAATATCTTCCTTCAATACCTAACTTATTCCAACCGCACTTACCCCGAGTGACCTTAAATCATGAGGCCATGCTATCTCAAGAACGACGACCATTTCATGTCTCTCAAATACTACACCACAAGTCAAAACATCATAGATCGTTTTGTGCTTTTCTTCATGAGTTGCTTCAAAAGCTTGAGCCTCAACTGTACTTATAGACTCAGAATTATCAGGCACCACACTTTACCTCTTGAATTCACTAGGACCGCTATTGAGAACCATCCGGTTCTAACTTGCCCCAGTACGCAACCAACTCTATTGAATTTCTTTATAACATATGAATACCCTCTCGATAAAGCACCCAGCGGAATCACTTCCCGCGAAGTCTGCACCTATACGAGGCATAAATCATGAATTTTCCCTCAAGTTTGAACATGAGCCAATAAGGCTAAACATAACATGCATTCAACAATACATATACTCAAATTGCCACACATGGTCCTTTTCCCGTGGCTGCAATAACACAATAATACGCTGGTATCCATAATTCACATAGGTAATTAACCATGCGATCCAATCTTAAGCGGTGGAACTCTCCCACTTAGCCCAAAGCCACTATTACACGACTCTCGAACACATTATAACCATTCTCTCAAGTCATTTACTATTATTCAACTGCAACTCACTTGATCCAACGAATATAACCACCTGTGCTATATTAGCATTCTAACACCATAGGGTATTGAACTCATCCCAATACAACCAAGCATATTCCCGCTCTATGTATCGAGCATTCTTTACCACGACAACTTAAGACATACTGTGATTCTCACACCTACGAAGCACCATGTAGCCTTCGCCGAAGTCTTCCCTGCTGATAATGAAATGTAGAATTATTATGGACACAGGAACATCAAAAGTCCCAACGTCATACCATACGAGTCTCAACTCTTACTCTTCCACAAGTTTCAAAGAACTTTTTGAATAGCACCTAAATACAGTGCGAGCCAAATCTGATATGATACATGACCCATAATTTGGTCGTTGATAGTGAAATCCTTTCGGTTAGCACGAAGCCTTAAAGATACATCTTGCTAATCCACGATAATAGCCTTTATCATATGTACGTCTTCATCATAAGACAACCCAAGACATTGGTTTGGTACATGTCCTTCTTAAGACAGTTAAACTCATTTCCCCAGTATCTCTGCTGGCTGAATTCTTCGCTAAATAGATATCTCATATGAACCATATAGTCTTTATTACCACTAACTATCTTTAGATCTACATCCACCTTGTGATTCTACCTTTATTGTGACGATTAGGCAGTTAAGTAAACCTTCTCAAGACCATACTTATCAACTGAATGTCAGAACCTAGTGCACCCCCATGTGCACAGTTGAAGATCTCTCAATTTTATTGCATTATCGATATGGATGACACGCGGTAACAATGGTTGAGTAAATTCTTGACTTCCTTGAGATCTCTCTGCAGCGTCACGAACCGTTGGCGCATACTTGATACCAAGTGCGCAATTTCAATACACGAGTGGATGCAAAAGAACGTATGACATAGGCTCCAACCGAATAAATGGCGCACGATAAGGAATTCAAAGAATTGAAGAGTTTCCTAAACAATTACATAGCCCCTCGTAAATAAATACAGACGTCTCCGTATCGATCAACGAGAATCTAAGTAACCGGTCTGTGTCCCGTGACTCCTACGAACCTAGAGCTCTGATACCAACTTGTCACGACCCTAGTTCACCAATCGTGAACATGTCGTGACGGCACCCAGTCCCCATGACTAGGTAAGCCTAACACTTTGCGGAATGTACAAGTTTATGAACTTTAAATAAGAAATAGCGGAAAAAGATATAAATAGGAATGTAATCCGTGCCGCTTGGCACATACACTCGTCAACACATTGCATAAAAATACCACCAAGACCCGGAATCCCACGGGTAACACAGACTAAAAGAAATACAACTGTGGCTCTATGTGTAAAGAGTATCTAAGACAACGAAATGAAGGAAAACATCTACTAGAACTATCAGAATAGAAGGAGGGCCTCCGGATCCGCGGACGTAGCAGATCATACCTCGAGGTCTCCAAGTGTGCTGCTGATATCACCTAGTATGGGCATGTCCTGATGTACCTGGATCTGCACAACAAAAGTGTGCAGAAGAGTAGCATGAGTACACCACGGCGGTACTCAGTAAGTGCCAAGCCTAACCTCGATGGAGTAGTGACGAGGAAGGTCAGGGCCCTACTGAGAGAACAATAACATAATGATAATAACAATAATAAGCAGTTTAAATAATAATGAATCTGAAATAACAACAATAAAGTGATTTCTGCAACCGTCTACAATGTAAGCTAGCAGCAAGTAAATAACTAAATAAAAACTCAATCGGCAAGTCCAGGACCTGTGGGAATCGAACCCACAGTCCCATTGACAGTACCTCTGGGTCTCCGGGAATCGAACCCACAGCCCATGTCTCAAAAATATCTCAATAACTCGGGATCTCCGGGAATCGAACCCGCAGTCCCTACCAATAACTCGGGATCTCGGGAATCGAACCCGTAGTCCCTACCAATAACTTAGGATCTCGGGAATCGAACCCGTAGTCCCTACCAATAACTCAGGATCTCGGGAATCGAACCCGTAGTCCCTACCAATAACTCAGGATCTCGGGAATCGAACCCGTAGTCCCTACCAATAACTCGGGATCTCGGGAATCGAACCCGTAGTCCCTACCAATAACTCAGGATCTCGGGAATCGAACCCGTAGTCCCTACCAATAACTCAGGATCTCGGGAATCGAACCCGTAGTCCCTACCAATAACTCGGGATCTCGGGAATCGAACCCGTAGTCCCTACCAATATCACGCCGGGTCTCTGGGAATCGAACCCACAGCCCTGGGTCTCCGGGAATCGAACCCGCAGTCCACAAACACATCAAATAAAGAAAACACACAGAGAGAATATAATATGTTAAATTACAACTTCATCAAAATTAGTGCCAACAATTTATCAAGAGTTCAAGTAAATCAACTAGGCAACTAAACATGTTGAATCCTAGCTAATCATGCTTTTCTAAGTAATACCGGATAATGGTAACGCTTTTATCAGCTAAGAGCAGGAATATCACTAATCAGACAATTCAAGTAAAGTGTGTGTTACAACAACCAGCGCATGTACACGCCCTTCACCTCGCGTACAAGGCATTTAAACTATCACATAATATCCTAGGGGTGAAAGTTCCCCCACACGAGGTTAGACAAGCCACTTACCTCAATTCCGGTACAAAACCGCTAAGTAATAACCCTCTTGCCACGAATGTCGGCCTCCACAAGTGTAGTATCTGATAAAATCAATAGAATCACGTCAAAATAGGCCAATTGGGCATTACCCAATCAAAATAACCCAAAATTCACCAAAACCCACAAGTTGCCCAAACCCGACTTCCGGTACGCTTATCGAAAAATCACAAAAAATATATATTCGGGTTCCTTATCTCAATACGAGTCTGTGCATATAAAATTTATCGAAATCGGACTCCGTTTGCCCATTCAAATCAAAAATTTTCTAACATTTAGGCCTAGGGCTCAAACCCACCTTTAATCTTCCAATTTCGGTGAAATAATCATGGATTTCATGATAAACCAACGAATTAAGGTCAAGAGACTTACCCCCGATGATCTCCCGATGATATCCCAGCGTTTTCCCCTTCAAAATCCTCTCTTGGAGCTCAAAAATGGCGTTTTGCGAATGAGGGTCGCGGGTTGACTGTTCTGGACTTAAATCACTGCCAGACATTTTTACTCTATGCGATCGCATGATCCCTGTTGCGATCGCATAGCACAAATTTCGACCCTCGCCAAACTACTCTATGCAATCGCATAGACCTCAATGCGATCGCAATGCTTACCAAAATATAACTATGCGATCGCATGCCCTGCTCCGCGATCACATAGAACAAAAGCTGGACCTGGGACCCCTCTTCTCTATACACTATGCGATCGCACAGGACTGTACGCGATCGCATAGAACAACTTTCCAGAACTATGCGATCGTCTATCCATGCCCGCGATCGCATAGAACAAATTCTTGGCCTCTCCAAAACCTTCTATGCGATCGCATTAGCCCATTGCGATCGCATAGAGCATTCGTCTGCAGCACACACCAGCAGTTAACAGCATTTCCAAAATGCAAGAAATAGCCCGATTTGACCCCCGGATTCATCCCGAGGCCCCCGGGATCCCAACGAAAACCACCAACCTATTCCAAAATATGATACGAACTTATTCTAATCATCAAAACACGTCTAACAACATCAAAACCCATAATTCACATCGAATTCAAGCCTAAATTTCTTAAAACTTTCCGAATTGCATATTCGATCAAAAACCCGACCAAACGACGTCCGAATGACCTGAAAATTTGCGGACATATCCAAAATCACATAACGAAGCTACAGAAATTGTCGGAATTCCATTCCGACCCCCGGATCAAAATCTCACCTATCGTTCGGATTCGCCAAAATTGCAACCTTCGGCATTTCAAGCCTAATTGAGCTACGGACCTCCAAAATATATTCCGAACGCGCTCCCAACCCCGAAATCACCTGACGGAGCTAATGGAACCATCGAATTTCCGTTCCGAGATCGTCTTAACACTGTTCCGGCTACGGGCCATTTTCTAGCTTCAAAGCTCTTATTTAGGGACTAAGTGTCCCAAAATGCTCAAATTTTCAGAACCGACTCTCTCGGCAACCCAAAATGGCAGAAATGAACTTAGGGGAACAGTTAAGTTAGGGATTGGGGCGGGACTTGTAAATTGGATTATATTTTGTCACGACCCCAAATCTGGTCGTGATGGCGCCAACACATTGCTAAGCCAGCCCGACCAATCAATATAAACAACGGAGCTAGAAGCTCTCTTTAGCCCATTTAAGCATATTAATATATGAAACAATAGTACAACAGCGGGGAAACCAAGTCCCAAAATATACTAACTCCCATAGACCGAAGGGTCTAGAGTCATGAGCCTCTAAAGAACATAAGTGTATAAAGGTTTACAAGATACCAAGTGCGGAAAGAAATGTCAATACGAAATCAAAAGACAGTAGGAAGAAATATCGGGTCCTGCGGACTCTGCAGCTACCTCGAATATCCACAAATGTCGCCTCGCACAGCTACTGGATCACTGCTGAGAGGTACCTGGATCTGCACACAAGGTGCAGGGAGTAAAATGAGTACTGCCAGACTCGGTGGTAATAAACAAGGGTAAGACAGCGCAGATAAGAAATCCGCAATAAAGCACTATGTAAAGCTATAATCAGCTACCCTGTCACAGAATCAATATTCACTGTACCTGTACCAACAATTACCAATAAATAGCATAACAACTAGCAGATGTAGCTAAATGCAATGCAATGCATGATATGACCGCTACGGCGTGTAGCCCGACTCCAATTTTGAGTACCCGTGCTCACTGTGGGGGTTCAGACTCCGGAGGGGCTCCTACAGCCCAAGCACATCTCATAGAGATATTCCTGCGGCGTGCAGTCCGATCCAACATATATCTCGCTGCGGCGCGCAGCCCGATCCACTACTAGTCGGCTAATATGCAGATACAGCCTCGCAGGCTCAAAATAGTTTTTGAAAACTCTTTTATCATTTTTCAGTTGGAAAACAGTAATGTCAAGTTCCAGAGATTGGAATTAGCATAATAACGAAAATAGCTGCGGACTAGTAGTAAACTAGCATGTCTATATGATAAGACAATGATAACGATCCTCGCGGGATCCAATAACTGGCTCACGGCCCACATTTATACTCAACCGCCCAAGAAGGGGGTTCAACGGCTCAAGAGTGGCCATTATCACAATATATATATACAACCATCCGGGAAGGAGGTTCGACGGCTCTAGAATAGCCAATAATACAGTATCAACAGGTCGGACTAATATATAGTCTCCAGTTCATGATCGACCCCGCACTCTCAAGAGTGTGCGTGTCTCGCCGCTATACAGCGTCACAAAGTGGTATACCGGGGTTTCGAACCCGCCGGTCATCACCCACATCTATTACTCACCTCAATACGGCGCGACGACTACTCCGCAATGCCCTTGCCACGAGAATCAAGCTCCGCACGCGTAGAATCTGATCAAATACAGTAAAAATACAACAATTTAGGCCAATGGGACGACACCCAATCAATACAACTCAATTTACATCAAAATTCCCAAAGTTGTCAAAACCCGAGCCCCGGGCCCACATTCCGAAAATTTACAAAATTCACATTTCTGGAACCCTCGTCTCAATACGAGTCTAAGCATATCAATTTTACCAAATTCGGACTCCATTTGCCCATTCAAAACCTTGATTTTCTAAAGTCCAAGACTAGGGCTAAATCCTCCATAAATTACCCCAAATTCCTCCATTTTCATGATATAATTGCATAATATTACCAATACTAATCATAGTTTAAGTCCATAGATGATTACCTGATGATTTCCCTTGAATTTCTCTTCAAAATCGCCCAAATCGCCTCTAAAGCCGAGACCCAAAATGTGTGAAATGTTCTGAAATTTTTCTAACTTCCGATACACTTACTTACAGCGATTTTCGCTTCTGCGGAAGAATTTCCGCTCCTACGCGTCCGCTTCTGCGGAGATTCGATCGCACCTGCGGATATTTCCGCTTCTGCGACTAGGCGTCCGCCTCTGCGGACTCGCCTAAGCGGCTCCCTTCCGCTTCTGCGATGGCCGCTTCTGCGGCTTCCTTTCCGCTTCTGCGATTCCGCTTCAGCGGAAAATTCTCCGCTTCTGCGGTGCCCAGCGCTTCTGCGCTCCTGGTCCGCTTCAGCGCACCCGCTCCTGCGCCCATAATTCCGC
This sequence comes from Nicotiana noctiflora, assembly GCA_032618575.1. Lineage (NCBI taxonomy): Eukaryota > Viridiplantae > Streptophyta > Magnoliopsida > Solanales > Solanaceae > Nicotiana > Nicotiana noctiflora. Next base: position 93,712 of record JASVEL010001982.1, on the reverse strand, counting down.
AGGAGCGGAAACAACAGAAGCAGTGCACTAGTTCTGCAATTTTTTCCATATTTTTCTCCCGATTAACCATCCGAAATCACCCCGAGGCCCCCGGGACCTCATTCAAACACACCAACACATCCTAATTCCTTATTCGAACTTGTTCCAATCATAAAAACACCATCCTAAACATCAAAATCACCAATTATCCACGGATTCAAGCCTAAGTTTCTTCAAAACTTTCAAAACTAACCTTCAACCCAAAACCCGATCAAACGATGCCCGAATGACCTGAAAATTTGCAGACACATCCAAAATCACATAACGAAGCTACAGAAATTGTCGGAATTCCATTCCGACCCCCGGATCAAAATATCACCTACCATCCGGTTTTCACCAAAATTCAACATTCGCCAATTCAAGCTTAAAACTACACCGGGTCTCCAAATTCAATTCCGATTGTTCTCCTAAGTCATAAATGATCCCCCGGAACTAGTCGAATCATCGGAATCCGGTTCCGAGCACTCTAACTCAATAGTCAACTCTTGGTTGACTTTTCATATTCAAGCTTTCTTCAAACATGCTATTTGTTTCATTTTCAATTCAAGTCACTCCTAACTCACCCGATATACTCTAATACTGTTTTAAAAGCACAATATATGTAAATGCAAGGTAACGGGGTGGTAATTCCCGTAACGACGGGCCGGGTCGTTACATTCTCCCCAACTTAAACAAACGCTCGTCCGCGAGCGGGTTAAGAAACATACCCGGAGCATCAAATAAGTGTGGATATCTGCTCCGCATTTCCTGCTCGGTCTCCCAAGTTGCTTCCTCCACAGGACGACCTCTCCACTGCACTTTCACTGAAGCTATGTCCTTAGATCTCAGCTTACGAACCTGTCGACCCAAGATGGCTACTGGTTCCACATCATAAGTCAAATCCTCATCTAGCTGTATCGTGCCGAAGTCCAACACATGAGACGGGTCTCCGACATACTTCCGGAGCATAGATACATGGAACACCGGGTGAACTCCCGACAAACTGGGTGGCAAAGCAAGCATATAAGCCACCTCCCCAACTTTCCTAAGCACCTCAAAAGGTCCAATGAACCTCGGGCTCAACTTTCCTTTCTTTCCAAACCTCATAACACCCTTCATAGGCGAAACTTTCAGCAACACCTTCTCTCCTACTGAATAAGACACATCTCGGACCTTCCGGTCTGCATAACTCTTCTGACGCGACTGAGCTGTGCGAAGTCTCTCCTGAATCACCTTCACCTTATCTAAGGCATCTTGGACTAACTCTGTCCCTAACAACCTAGCCTCGCCGGGCTCGAACCAACCAACCGGAGACCTACACCGCCTCCCATATAAAGCTTCATACGGCGCCATCTGAATGCTGGACCGATAGCTATTATTATAAGCAAACTCCGCCAAAGGCAAATAATCAGCCCATGAACCACCAAAATCAATGACACAAGCACGCAACATGTCCTCCAATATCTGAATAGTACGCTCAGACTGCCCATCCGTCTGTGGATGAAATGCTGTGCTCAACTCTACCTGTGACCCCAACTCTCGCTGAAATGTCCTCCAGAACTGAGATGTGAACTGGGTACCTCTGTCCGATATAATGGAAATAGGAACTCCATGCAACCTCACTATCTCACGGATGAATATCTCCGCCAGCCGCTCTGATGAGTAGGTAGTGCTAACTGGGATGAAATGAGCTGACTTGGTCAACCTATCCACCACCACCCAAACTGAATCAAACTTCCTCGCTGTCCGAGGGAGTCCACTAACAAAGTCCATAGTTATTCTTTCCCACTTCCACTCCGGAATATCAATACGCTGGAATACACCACCAGGTCTCTGATGCTCATACTTGACCTGCTGACGGTTTAGACACCGAGCCACATGGCTCACAATATCTTTCTTCATCTTTCTCCACCAGTAATGCTGCTTCAAATCCTGGTACATCTTCGCGGCTCCTGGATGAATAGAATACCGCGAGCTATGGGCTTCCTCCAATATCAATTCACGAAGGCCATCAACATTGGGCACGCATATCCGGCCCTGCATCCGCAACACACCATCACTATCAATAGTGACATCCCTAGCATCATCATGCTGAACTCTGTCCTTAAGGACAAGTAAGTGTGGATCATCATACTGGCGCTCTCGAATACGATCATATAAAGAAGAACGAGCTACTACATAAGCCATCACCCGATTGGGCTCAGAAATATCCAGCCTTACCATCCGATTAGCTAACGCCTGAACATCAACTGCTAGGGGTCTCTCCCCAACTGGAATATACGCCAAACTGCCCATACTAATAGCCTTCCGGCTCAATGCATCAGCCACTACATTGGCTTTCCCGGGATGATACAAGATAGTAATATCATAGTCTTTAAGCAATTCAAGCCATCTCCGCCGCCTCAAATTTAGATCTTTCTGCTTAAACAAATGCTGAAGGCTGCGGTGGTCTGTATATACATCACAAGATACACCATATAGATAATGCCTCCAAATCTTCAAGGCATGAACAATAGCAGCTAACTCCAAATCGTGAACAGGGTAGTTTTTCTCGTGGGGCTTTAGCTGACGAGAAGCATATGCAATAACTCTACCCTCCTGCATCAACACACAATCGAGTCCAATTCTAGAAGCATCACAATACACCGGATATGACCCTGAAGCTGATGGTAATACAAGTACTGGAGCCGTGGTCAAAGCCTTCTTGAGCTTCTGAAAACTCTCTTCACATACATCAGACCACACAAATGGAGCATTCTTCTGTGTCAACTTAGTCAACGGTGAAGCAATAGATGAGAAATCCCGAACAAACCGACGATAATAGCCTGCCAAGCCGAGAAAACTCCGAATCTCTGTAGCTGAGGAAGGTCTGGGCCAATTCTGCACTGCCTCAACCTTCTGAGGATCAACCCGAATACCCTCACTGGACACTATGTGTCCCAGAAAACCCACAGTATCAAGCCAGAACTCACATTTAGAAAATTTTGCATAAAGCTTCTCTTCCCTCAACCTCTGCAATGCCACTCTCAAATGCTGTGCATGCTCCTCCTGGCTGCGTGAATATACAAGGATATCATCAATAAACACGATCACAAAAGAATCAAGGTACGGCCGAAATACACTATTCATCAAGTGCATGAATGCTGCTGGGGCATTAGTCAACCCGAAAGACATCACTAGGAACTCGTAGTGCCCATATCGCGTCCCGAACGCTGTCTTCATAATATCCGAGTCCCTGGTCTTCAACTGATGGTAGCCCGATCAAAGATCAATCTTAGAAAATACACTAGCTCCTTGGAGCTGATCAAATAAGTCCTCAATACGAGGCAATGGGTATTTATTCTTCACTGTTACCTTGTTCAGCTGCCTGTAATCAATGCACATCCTTATTGTGCCATCTTTCTTCTTTACGAACAACACCGGTGCACCCCAAGGTGGCACACTTGGACGAATGAAACCCTTATCTAAGAGTTCCTGAAGCTATTCTTTCAATTCTTTTAACTCTGCTGGTGCCATGCGATAGGGAGGAATAGAAATGGGCTGAGTGCCCGGCACCAAGTCAATGCCAAAATCAATATCCCTGTCCGGCGGCATGCCCGGCAGGTCTGAGGGGAATACATCTGGGAAATCCCTCACAACAAGTACAGAATCAATGCTAGGAGATTCAGCTCCCACATCTCTCACAAAAGCTAAGTACGATAAACACCCTTTTTCAACCATCTTCTGAGCTTTTAAGAACGAAATAACACGGCTAGGGACGAAATCAGTCGAACCCCGCCACTCAATATGAGAAATACCAGGAATGGCCAACGTAACTGTCTTAGCATGACAATCCAATAGAGCATGGTACGGAGACAACCAGTCCATACCCAATATAACATCAAAGTCCACCATGCCCAACAATAACAAATCTGCCTGGGTCTCCAGACCCCCAATAGATATAACACAGGATCTATAGACATGATCCACAACAATCGTATCACCCACGGGGGTGGATACATGAACAGGTAAATCAAGACTACCACGAGTCGCACCCAAATGATGTGCAAAATAAGAGGACACGTAAGAATATGTGGACCCCGGATCAAATAGAACAGAGGCATCTCTGTGACAGACATAAATGATACCTGTAATCACAGCATCGGAGGCAACCGCATCACGCCTGTCAGGAAGTGCATAGAACCGTGCCTGGCCTCCACCAGATCTCTCCTCGCCCCTGGGGCGACCACGAGAAGACTGACCTCCACCTCTACTAGACCGAGATGGTGCTGAAGAGGAGGGCTGATCCCTCTGCTGAGTCCTGCCCCTACGTAGTCGAGGGCAATGTCTCCTCATGTGGCCAAACTCACCACACTCATAACATGCACCTGGTGCTGGAGAAGTAGGTGCTGCACTCTGGGCTGGAAGGGCACTAAGCGATGACTGACCCTGTTGAAACCCCTGTCGACCACGACCATAAGAACCTCCGCTCTGCTCTGGGCGGCTCGAATGAGAAGGTCTAGATGAGCGACCTCTGCTCTGCTGGGAATGCCCTCTAGATGGAGCACCACTGAAACTGCCAGAACCACGAGGCCTCTTGGCCTCCCGCTCTCTCTCTCTCGGCGACGATCCGCCTCAATGGAGCGTGCCATATCAACAACCTACTCAAATGATGATGACAGAACTCGCTCGCTGGTCATAAGAATACGGATAGAGTAGTTGAGGCCATCAATGAACCTCCCGATCCTCTCCCTATCATTAGGGATCATCCATGTGGCATGCCTAGCCAGCTGTGTAAATCTAAGCTCATACTGAGTCACAGACATGTCGCCCTGAATCAACCACTCGAACCGGCGACGTAGCTCCTCGCGACGAGACCGAGGTACATATTTCTCTAGAAAGAGAGTAGAGAACTGCTGCCATGTGAGAGGTGCTGCTCTTGCAGGCCTACGCCTCTCAAACTCCTCCCACCAATCAAATGCGGGACCGGTGAACTGAAATGTAGTAAATGAAACTCCGCTGGACTCAAGAATACCAGCCGTACGCAGCATCTTCTGACATTTATCCAAGAAACCCCGGGCATCCTCGCCCTCAACGCCATTGAAATGGGGTGGTCGAAGTCTACCAAATCTCTCAAGACGACGCTGCTCATCCTCGGGCATAACCTCAACCATATGCTCGGAGCTGGAGCTGGTGCAGTCGGAGGAATAACCGGTGCAACCACCGAGCGGGGACCGCCTCGGCGTCCGAAGTCCCCGAACAACCGGGTCGGTGTGCGAGCTGCAGGGTCCGCCGACCTCCCCCGACCGAGATGTCGCTACGGTAGCGGTAGCCGAAACTACCCGAGCCAAACCGGAACACACCGATAATATCCGAGCAAGCAGTCTCCCGAAGACCGGGAATAGCAATAGATATAGTCCGGCCCCGAATCGGGACTCGCCGGAGCTTCAACCACCGGGGCCGCTCTCGAACCGGTACAACAGAGCGGGTCGACCGGCACCGCCTCGCCGCCCTACCTCTAACTCTAGTACGACCGCGCCCACGGCCTCTAACAGTGGCAATGGAGGTCGTCCACCTCGTCCCGATGCTCGCGTTCTCGCCATCCGCGAGAGAATAGAATATAGAAGTTCGGTTCTCGGAACAACAAGATCGCACGACACAGTTCAAGAAAAGTGAAGTTTTCCTAAAGGTTCGCAGCCTCCCGAGGATAAGTACGGGCGTCCCCGTACCGATCCACAAGACTCTACTAACCGGCTCAAGACTCATGATGCCTAGTAAACCTAGGCTCTGATACCAACTTGTCACGACCCCAAATCTGGTCGTGATGGCGCCCAGCACATTGCTAAGCCAGCCTGACCAATCAATATAAACAACGGAGCTAGAAGCTCTCTTTAGCCCATTTAAGCATCTCAAAATATGAAACAATAGTACAACAGCGGGGAAACCAAGTCCCAAAATATACTAACTCCCATAGACCGAAGGGTCAAGAGTCATGAGCCTCTAAAGAACATAAGTGTATAAAGGTTTACAAGATACCAAGTGCGGAAAGAAATGTCAATACGAAATCAAAAGACAGTGGGAAGAAATATCGGGTCCTGCGGACTCTGCAGCTACCTCGAATATCCACAAATGTCGCCTCGCACAGCTACTGGATCACTGCCGAGAGGTACCTGGATCTGCACACAAGGTGCAGGGAGTAAAATGAGTACTGCCAGACTCAGTGGTAATAAACAAGGGTAAGACAGCGCAGATAAGAAATCCGCAATAAAGCACTATGTAAAGCTATAATCAGCTACCTTGTCATAGAATCAATCTTCACTGTACCTGTACCAACAAATACCAATAAATAGCATAACAGAGCTAGCAGATGTAGCTAAATGCAATGCAATGCATGATATGACCGCTACGGCGTGTAGCCCGACTCCAATTTTTTTGGGTACCCGTGCTCACTGTGGGGGTTCAGACTCCGGAGGGGCTCCTACAGCCCAAGCACATCTCATAGAGATATTCCTGCGGCGTGCAGTCCGATCCAACATATATCCTGCTGCGGCGCGCAGCCCGATCCACTACTAGTCAGCTAATATGCAGATACAGCCTCGCAGGCTCAAAATAGTTTTTGAAAACTCTTTTATCATTTTTCAGTTGGAAAACAGTAATACCAAGTTCCAGAGATTGGAATTAGCATAATAACAAAATAGATGCGGACTAGTAGTAAACTAGCATGTCTATATGATAAGACAATGATAACGATCCTCGCGGGATCCAATAACTGGCTCACGGCCCACATGTATACTCAACCGCCCAAGAAGGGGTTCAACGGCTCAAGAGTGGCCATTATCACAATATATATATACAACCATCCGGGAAGGAGGTTCGACGGCTCTAGAATAGCCAATAATACAGTATCAACAGGTTGGACTAATATATAGTCTCCAGTTCATGATCGACCCCGCACTCTCAAGAGTGTGCGTGTCTCGCCGCTATACAGCGTCACAAAGTGGTATACCGGGGTTTCGAACCCGCTGGTCATCACCCACATCTATTACTCACCTCAATACGGCGCAACGACTACTCCGCAATGCCCTTGCCACGAGAATCAAGCTCCGCACGTGTAGAATCTGATCAAATACAGTAAAAATACAACAATTTAGGCCAATGGGACGACACCCAATCAATACAACTCAATTTACATCAAAATTCCCAAAGTTGTCAAAACCCGAGCCCCGGGCCCACATTCCGAAAATTTACGAAATTCACATTTCTGGAACCCTCGTCTCAATACGAGTCTAAGCATATCAATTTTACCAAATTCGGACTCCATTTGCCCATTCAAAACCTTGATTTTCTAAAGTCCAAGACTAGGGCTAAATCCTCCATAAATTACCCCAAATTCCTCCATTTTCATGATATAATTGCATAATATTACCAATACTAATCATAGTTTAAGTCCATAGATGATTACCTGATGATTTCCTTGAATTTCTCTTCAAAATCGCCCAAATCGCCTCTAAAGCCGAGACCCAAAATGTGTGAAATGTTCTGAAATTTTTCTAACTTCCGATACACTTACTTACAGCGATTTTCGCTTCTGCGGAAGAATTTCCGCTCCTACGCGTCCGCTTCTGCGGAGATTCGATCGCACCTGCGGATATTTCCGCTTCTGCGACTAGGCGTCCGCCTCTGCGGACTCGCCTAAGCGGCTCCCTTCCGCTTCTGCGATGGCCGCTTCTGCGGCTTCCTTTCCGCTTCCACGATTCCGCTTCAGCGGAAAATTCTCCGCTTCTGCGGTGCCCAGCGCTTCTGCGCTCCTGGTCCGCTTCAGCGCACCCGCTCCTGCGCCCATAATTCCGCAGGAGCGGAAACAACAGAAGCAGTGCACTAGTTCTGCAATTTTTTCCATATTTTTCTCCCGATTAACCATCCGAAATCACCCCGAGGCCCCCGGGACCTCATTCAAACACACCAACACATCCTAATTCCTTATTCGAACTTGTTCCAATCATAAAAACACCATCCTAAACATCAAAATCACCAATTATCCACGGATTCAAGCCTAAGTTTCTTCAAAACTTTCAAAACTAACCTTCAACCCAAAACCCGATCAAACGATGCCCGAATGACCTGAAAATTTGCAGACACATCCAAAATCACATAACGAAGCTACAGAAATTGTCGGAATTCCATTCCGACCCCCGGATCAAAATATCACCTACCATCCGGTTTTCACCAAAATTCAACATTCGCCAATTCAAGCTTAAAACTACACCGGGTCTCCAAATTCAATTCCGATTGTTCTCCTAAGTCATAAATGATCCCCCGGAACTAGTCGAATCATCAGAATCCGATTCCGAGCACTCTAACTCAATAGTCAACTCTTGGTTGACTTTTTATATTCAAGCTTTCTTCAAACATGCTATTTGTTTCATTTTCAATTCAAGTCACTCCTAACTCACCCGATATACTCTAATACTGTTTTAAAAGCACAATATATGTAAATGCAAGGTAACGGGGTGGTAATTCCCGTAACGACGGGCCGGGTCGTTACAGGTCGTTACAGGTTCGGATGTCCAACGGGTCATTTTTGGAAGCTTTTTACCGTTTTGAGCATAAATGTAATGATCCAAAGGTCTATTTATAGTTCTAGAGATCGAAATTTGATTTCGAGACTTCAAAAATTTAAATCATGAATTATAAGACTGATCTGGAAATTTTGGTTTAATTTCATCAAGTCGCGATTGGGTTTTTGATGCGATATGTGAGTTAATTGTTTAACGAGTAACATTGGACTTGAAATAAGCAAATGAGCTCCAAATTCACTTTTGTTTGAACCACTAGATCCGTATATAGGAAAAATAATCGTCTAATTTCGAGTTTGTATGATGGAGTTACAGCCATATTAGTAAAAAAATGGATGTGCTGCAATTTAGAGAAAAAGCTGCTGCAATGAACAATGCTGTGAACAGTACCCATAAATAGTAGATGTGTACAGGACCCGTGTACAGTAGATGTGAACAGTACCAGTGAATAGTAGATGTGAACAGTACCCGATGCGGGTGAACAGTACCTCACGTAAACAGTGATTCCGAAAAATGGCAGCATATCCGCGAGTTTGGTCATTTCTTCACCATTTTCAACCATTTTGAGAGCTTTTGAACGGGATTGAAGGGGTTTCGACTGGGAATCGTTGGAGGTAAGTTTTATGAGTTAATTCCATATTTTTATACAAGAATCATCCATGGAACTCATGAATTTAAGGCTAAAAATCAAGAAAATAGGGCTTGGAGCAAATACCTTAAATTTAGGATTTGAAGGACCATTTTTGGTCCGAATTGGGAGTTCTTGGTATGTACGGACTTGTGGAGAGATGAGGATTCCGAAAATGTAAATTTCAGAATTTTTCGTGACATGGGCCCCGGGCTCGGGTTTTGCCAATTTCGTGATTTTGAGTATTTTTCGAGTTCTTTCGATTGGGTTATGTCCCATTAGCATATTATGATGTATTACTTATGATTTTGGATAGATTGGACATGCGTGAAGGCTAGTTTGAGGAGCAAAGGTGTCACGGGCATGAGTTTTCGCGGGTTCGAGGTGGGTAATACTTGTAAATGATGTCCTGGGGGTTAGTAAACCCCGAACTTGCACATCCAAGTGTTGTAATGAGGTGACTTGCACGCCGGATAACGGGCGTGGGGTTGAGCACCATTGGGAATTGTGACTTGGTCCGTCCCGCGTAATAAATAATAACACCTAATTGCTTAAAATAAAATTGACACCTTAATAAAGATATTAATTATCATGAATTGGACAAATTATCATGCCTTGGGCTTCGTGCCAATTATCGGAATCCTTTAGGGATTGATATTACTGCCTTGATAACACTGTGCATATTTTGTCTAAATCTAAGGTTTTAAACTGCATTTTGCTACTCAGCATTTTATAAGATTTGAAAAACTTGAACAAGGTCTTAATGACATTTTTAGCTGTGAGCTAATATGATACTGTTGCCCGAGGGGCTTTTCGTGATTATTTGTTAGGCTGATTGGGGCCAAGGGCCATATGTTAGGGCATGGCGATTTGTGTGAGCATATGCATACACATGCATGGATCGGACTGCACGCCGCATGGGTATATGGATCGGGCTGCGCGCTGTTGTAGGTGTGATATTGATATTGCGCTTGGGCTGTAGGAGCCCTCCGGAGTCTGAACCCCCATAGTGAGCGCGGGCGCCTTTGCATGGATCGGGCTGTACGAAACAGCGTCATATGCATTGCATGGCATACATACATTGGTTTATTTGTACTACGTGGCATAACATATAGCACTCATACATTACTGGCACACACGCATTATTTGCCTTATTGACCAGATCCCCTGGTGGAAATTGTTAAGGAGTGTTGAGCCCAAAGGGCTGATTTGAGTGCAGACTTGCACTGCTTGATGTTATACCCAGGTATTGGTATGTTATCATGAAAGAAAGAAAGCTAAAAATGAGATTTCTAAATAATCTACTCACATATGCTTAATGGGAATAAAATGATAGTGTATTGAAGTTTAAATATAGTTTTGTATTGTGTAGCATGAGATAGTGCTTTGTGTGGTTTTCTTTTCCTCAGCCTTATTTACTTTTATTAACGCTGAGTTGGAAATACTCACACCCGAATCCCTGCACCTTGTGTGCAGATCCAGGTACATCATAGTAGATCTGAGTCTATAGCTGCTTGGAGATTGCTTTGGACAGTCGAGGTAGCTGCCAGCGTCCGTAGGACCTGACTCTCCAGTTTATCTTTATTTTTGTTATGTCTATCCCACACTTGTGCACAGTTGTATACACTATCACAGCTTATAAATTCTGGTAGAGGCTCATGACTTATGACTCTTGATTCGGTGGGAGGTTTATACGGGTTTTGGGATATCTATCCCCGATGTGCTAGATGTCATTTCATTATATTATTGTTGTTTATGCCTAAAAAGGGTAAAGTGAGAGCTGATAGCTCTGTGTTATGAATGGTTGGTCGGGCTGGCCTAGCAATGTGCTGGGCATCATCACGACCGAGTTTTTGGGTCATGACAAGTTGGTATCAGAGCTAGGTTAACAGGTCTCGCGAGTGATGAGCCGGTTTAGTAGAGTCTCGTGGATCGGTACGGGGACGCCTGTACTTATCCTCGAGAGGCTGCAAACCTTTTAGGAAAGCTTCAAATTCTTGAAATTCTTATCGTGCGTACTTGATTTAGCTTGAGATGTAATTCTTGAAATTCCTTCTGCACATTGATGTGCGCACTCGAGTGCTTAGTGATAAACTTGCCTTAATGGCTTATGATTTCCCCGATTGAAGGGCGAGATATGATCTCTGTAAGTTTATTCTGGGCCAGTCGGGAGGACTTGAGGCCAGGTCATTGTCTATGGCTTGAGCACCAAGGTGCTGATTGTGCGAGCTGGTATTATGAAATTTATATGACCAGTATTGTCCCAAATTATGGAAATGGCAACTTGATAATGGATGAGCTGTTAGGTGTTGGACTCTTATTGTGATCCATTGTGTAACCCCTAGCTATGGGCGTGGTGAATATGTTCATGTCCCTTAGTGGAAAGGTAAAGAGCATTACGTGTGGTAGTATGAGTTCAGACTCAGAAAGGTCGAATGTGTTGTGCTATGTGCATTGTGATGTCTTGTCTAATTGGCGATGTATTGTTAGGATGGTTTTGGTGATTCTCTGGCAGGTGGATAGGCCAAATTACAAAGGAAACTCTGTCGAAATGTTTGAAAAATTTGAGACTTAGAAAAGATTTTTGCTCTGAGGAATGAGCTTAACTGTTGTGTGTGAATGAATGCAAGAAATACAAAAGAATTAAGATTTTTGATGTCTCCACCAAAGCTTGTAAATGACTCAAGTTTAATCTCATTGTAACATTGCGGCATCATTTGAGCAATAATGCTATGAGTGGTTAAGAGTGTTTTGACGTATGGCTTCGAGCCAAGTTGGGGAGGTTGCTATCAATTAACTAATTGCACGGTTGTGTGTTATGTGGGTACTGTCTTTAAGTATGTTGGGAAAATTCTGACAAGGTTATGGTGCTTCGCAGATGTGAAGAAATACTAGGATGTTTTGAACTGTTGTTGGTAAAGAATGTTCGGTGTATAGAAAATAAAGATAGCTAATTGTATATGTATGTAATCATGTTCTGCGGTGTCAGAGTTCTAACAAGGCACGAGTGGTTCTATTCAATAAGACAGCTGAATTACAGCTGAATTAGGGTGAATGACGCCTGAGAATGGTTTTGCAGTGTTCAAGATTTTTTTTGTAACAGTCAGGTGCCTTAAGATTGTGTATGTGGCTAAAGACTGTGGTTTCGTTAGAAGAAATCGAGACTTGTGGTATGTTATGTTAATTATGGGATTCTATGTAATTGGAAAGTAATGATAACAAATTCAAAATCATAGGAAGTTCTTCAAAATAAAGTATTGTAGAATGTGGTACTTCTGGGAAACATTGAAAGAGTATTCAGTAGCCTATGAGTCTTAGATCGTGTGGTCTTATGTACGAGTCTCGTGTGGTAACATGAGTTGAGGTATTGTGGTGCTACAGTAAAGGATACTATTAAATTAAAGATGAATCGTAAAGGAAATTGGGTAAATGGAACAATTTGATAATAAACCGAGATGGTATGATAAGGATACGCTTAACTCCTGGTATGTGTTCGAAGTAATGAGTCTTGCAGATATGGTGCAACAAAGCTCTTGAGTGCTGGAAGTTGCGTAGCTCGATGTGGGTAAAAGGACTCAGTCCTGGCAGTTAAACTTATGCAATGAATCAGAAAAAAGAGTTTGTGATGTGTTTTACCGTGGTTTGAGATGAGTATATCTCCTGTCGGTATGCGAAGCGTGGAATGTCTAATAATTTTATTCTATATGGGATCATGAAGGTCCTTGACTAGTTGAGTGCGTAGATGTTTGCAGCGTAGGAGAGGAATAAAAGTCACCATGTATCTTAATGTGGTAGAATATATGCGATGTGTTATGGAAAGCTAATAATGACATGTTCAGGGTTTTGAGATCAGTTCATATTATATGGGAAGTCATTAAACTCCCAAGCAGTGCGGGCGGCTGCAGATAATCTGAAAATCAATCTTTCTGGTAAATAAAGAAAATGTACTACTATTCTCGTGATTTGGTGGGGTACATGTTCAAAAGGGAAAGGTAACGTGAACTGATAATATCTAGTGGTATTGTGATATTGTGGTATTTCCTTGTTGGATTGACGGTGATGATTGAGTTGTTGATGGCATAGGGAAATTTTTGAATGGCTATCGTGGTATGAATGGATGCCTGATGTGTGTTACGTATTCGTACGGTGGAGTATGGAATCAGGCGTAGTGATTCATGTGTTATATATGTGTTGGAGACTAGAAGTTCTCGTAATCCGCCTACGCAATGGTGGTGTATCGTGTGTATCAGCACCGTTTAGCGGTTATTGGAAATTGGAAGCCCTAGTGGCTCTCTCGTTACTTGATATGATGAATTTGAATAATGATGTATGATTGTAGACTGGTTGTCATAAGCCAGGTTGTCTAGACTAATGTGATATGGACTATGTCAGAAAAATGTCACAAAACTGCGTGGCAGAGTGCATCGGATCATGCTCCCGCATGGTTGACGTACCCTAGGACCAGCGGACAGCTGGTAGGTATTGCATTGTTAGTTGGGACTTCATGGCGGATGTCAGTGTAGAGGTATCTACCTTTGATTCAGTTCCGGTATTGAGGAACTTTGTCGGGTGCGTTTCATGTGGCCTAGCTTGAGGCTATATATATCTGTTTGTTACAATGAGTAACTTGACCTGATGTGCATTCCCTTTTGCTAGATTTATGCATGGATCGAGTGGCACGCTGCCACATGTATAGTATCTGGAAGGTATAGTATCTGGATCGGGTGGCACACCGCCACAGGTATAGTATCTGGATCGGGTGGAACGCCACCACAGGTATGGTATCTGGATCGGGTAGCACACCACCACAGGTATGTCATTGGAGCGGGTTGCACGCCGCAACGGTGTAATGTGAAAATAAACTTTATTATATGTTACTTTGTATACAATACTTCCTGGCTTCTAAGGAAAAGTCCTTATTCGGTACCGCTCGGAGAATAGCACATCGGTTGTGTCCTTTCAGGATTTGATAGAATATATTAATCGTATCACCACAGGTGTGATTGATTGCTTGAGTTAAGACCTAAATATGTGCGTGGCTGACCATTTTGAGCATGGTGACTTAAGGTGCTCCATGGGTAATAGTGTTTGGATAGAATCATGAGTAGTGGAAAGGCCACGTGATGTTATGACCTTTCGAGAAGTAGTCAGGTACACTATTCATATGATGTGAGACGGGATCTCAGTTCTGTGTTATGATTTGAGTATGATTAGATGCTTCTTATTGGAGCCTGTGTTGTGCTCGTCGCGGCTTAGGCCGGTATTGAGGTGTCATATCACCAGTGTGGTTTGTTATAACCGAAAAGATCATTTGAGTCATTAATGAGTGCAAGCATATGTGATTTCAGTTGGTTAGAAAGGTAATATCGAGATTTGGCTCCGAAGTCTGTTGTGGTATCAGTTAAAAAGGAAATAGATTCATGGATGGTTGACCTAAGAGATGGGATCGATATATCGCGTGTTCGGTTGCTGTGGGCAGGATATGAAGGTGTTTTAATAAGACTCTATCGAATGAGAAAGGTTTTTCTGGTAGTATTTGGTTATTGTGGCCAATTGTTGTGATTAGAGACCATCGTCTCGAGCGATTGGGTTGTTTGATACATCATGTGATCTCACCTGGAGTGGCGAGTATGGGCTATTACAGTTGGATCGTGTGTATCCTGAGTATAGGCATGAGATTAGGATTGGTATGTGATTTCGGAAAGTGCAATGTGGTCTATGGTTCAGATGGGCTGTGAAATTCTAGCTATAGTATGTACCGAACATATGTGAGATAGGGTGACGTGGGATCGCCCCGAATATTTATGCTTGGTAAGGTCATTCAGCTATTGGGTTACTTCTTGTAAACCCCTTGGTCCGCTCGAGGACGAGTGTTTGCTTAAGTTGGGGAGAATGTGATGACCCGGCCCGTCATCATGCGAGCTATCACCCTGTTTTCCCCGTTATATGCTTTTTCATGTTTCAATATGTATGTTTGGTGAGTTTGAGTCAATTCGGATTGAGTTTGGTTGGAATTGAGACAAATAGTCTCTTAGAAGAAGGAATAGATGAGAAAAGTCAACCGGATGTTGACTTGTGAGCTATAGAGCTCGGAATTAAATTCGGATGATTCGGTCAGCTCTGGGAGGTCATTTGTGGCTTAGGAGAGCGATCATAATGGAAGTTGGAGGTCCGGTGTATAAATAGGCTTGAATTGGCTAAGGTTGAATTTTGGCGAAATCCGAACGGTAGGTGAGATTTTGAGGGGTCGGAATGGAATTCTAAAAGTTGCAGTAGCTCCGTTAGGTCAATTTGGATTTGTCTGCAAAATTTCAGGTCATTCGGACGTCGTTTGGTCGGGTTTTTTATCGAATAAGAATTTTGAAAGTTATAGTTAAACTTAAGCTTGGATTTGCTGAAAACGGACGATTTTGATGTTAACAATAGTGATTTTATGATTCGAGCAAGTTGGAATAAGGTAATAGATCATGTCTGTATATTTGGTTGAGGTCTCGAGGGTCTCGGGTGTGTTTCGGATGTCCAACGGGTCATTTTTGGAAGATTTTTGCCGTTTTGAGCATAAATGTAATGATCCAAAGGTCGATTTTTAGTTCTAGAGATCGAAATTTGATTTCGAGACTTCGAGAATTTAAATCATGAATTATGGGACTGATCTGGAAATTTTGGTTTAATTTCATCAAGTCGCGATTGGGTTTTTGACGCGATATGTGAGTTAATTGTTTAACGAGCGAAATTGGTATTTAAATGAGCAAATCAGCTCCAAATTCAGTTTTGTTTGAACCACTAGATCCGTATCAAAATTACGGAGTCATATGAAAAAGAAACGTCTAATTTCGAGTTTGTATGATGGAGTTAGAGCCATTTTAGTAAACAATTGTTGTGCTACAATTTAGAGAAAAAGCTGCTATAATGAACAGTGCTATGAACAGTCCCCGTGAATAGTAGATGTGAACAGTACCTCGCGTGAACAGTGATTCCGAAAAGTGGCAGCATATCCGCGAGTTTGGTCATTTCTTCACCATTTTCAACTATTTTTGAGAGCTTTTGAACGGGATTGAAGGGGTTTCGACTGGAAATCGTTGGAGGTAAATTTTATGAGTTAATTACATGTTTTTATAAAAGATTCATCCATGGAATTCATGAATTTAAGGCTAAAAATCAAGAAAATAGGGCTTGGAGCAAAAACCTTAAATTTAGGATTTGAAGGACCATTTGTGGTCCGAACTGGGAGTTCTTGGTATGTACGGACTCGTGGCGAAATGAGGATTCCGAAAATGTGAATTTCAGAATTTTTTGTGACGTGGGCCCCGGGCTCGGGTTTTGTCAATTTCGTGATTTTAAGTATTTTTCGAGTTCTTTCGATTGGGTTATGTCCCATTAGCATGTTATGATGTATTACTTATGATTTTGGATAGATTGGACGCGCGTGGAGGCCAGTTTGAGGAGCAAAGGCGTCGCGGGCATGAGTTTTCGCCGGTTCAAGGTGGGTAATACTTGTAAATGATGTCCTGAGGGTTAGTAAACCCCGGACTTGCACATCCTACTGCTGTAATGAGGTGACTTGCACGCCGGATAACGGGCGTGGGGTAGAGCATCATTGGGGATTGTGAGTTGGTCCGTGCCGCGTAATAAATAATAACACTTAATTGCTTGAAATGAAATTGACGCCTTAGTAAAGATATTAATTATCATGAATTGGACAGATTATCATGCTTTAGGCTTCGTGCCGATTATCTGAATCCTTTAGGGATTGATATTACTGCCTTGATAACACTGTGCATATTTTGTCTAAATCTAAGGTTTTAAACGGCATTTTGCTACTCAGCATTTTATAAGATTTGAAAAACTTGAACAAGGTCTTAATGATATTTTTAGCTGTGAGATAATATGATACTGTTGCCCGAGAGGCTTTTCTTGATTATTTCTTAGGCTGATTGGGGCCGAGGGCCATATGTTAGGGCATGACAATTTATGTGAGCATGTGCATACACATGCATGGATCGGACTGCACGCCGCAGTGGTATATGGATCGGGCTGCGCGCCGCAACAGGTGTGATATTGATACTGTGCTTGGGCTGTAGGAGCCCCTCCAGAATCTGAACCCCCACAGTGAGCGCGGGCGCCTTTGCATGGATCGGGCTGTACGCCACAGCGTCATATGCATTGCATGGTATACATACATTGGTTTATTTGTACTATGTGGCATAACATATAGCACTCATACATTATTAGCACACACACATTATTTGCCTTATTGACCAGATCCCCTGGTGGAAATTGTTAAGCAGTGTTGAGCCCAAGGGGCTGATTTGAGTGCAGACTTGCACTGCTTGATGTTGTACCCATGTATTGGTATGTTATCATGAAAGAATGAAAGTTGAAAATGCGATTTCTAAACAATCTACTCACATATGCTGAAAGGGAATAAAATGATAGTGTATTGAAGTTTAAAGATAGTTCCGTATTGTGTAGCATGTGATAGTGCTTTGTGTGGTTTTCTTTTCCTCAGCATTATTTACTTTTATTACCGCTGAGTTAGAAGTACTCACACCCGACTCCCTGCACCTTGTGTGCAGATCCAGGTACATCACAACAGATCTGAGTCTATAGCTGCTTGGAGATTGCTTTGGACAGTCGAGGTAGCTACCAGCGTCCTCAGGATCTGACTCTCCAGTTTATCTTTGTTTTTGTTTTGTCTATCCCACACCTGTGCATAGTTGTATATACTATCACAGCTTATAAATTTTGGTAGATGCTCATGACTTATGACTCCTGATTCGGTAGGAGGTTTATACGGGTTTTGGGATATCTATCCCCGATGTGCTAGATGTCATTTCATTATATGTTTATGCCTAAAAGGGTAAAGTGAGAGCTGATAGCTCTGTGTTATGAATGGTTGGTCGGGCTGGCCTAGCAATATGCTGGGCGCCATCACGACCGGGTTTTGGTGTCGTGACAGTGTTCGATCACTTAAAGTGAATAAGGATCCGTTCCGACCTCCCGAAGAGGATGAGGAACTTCTTGGTCCTGAAATACTCGATCTCAGTGCAATTGCTATGCGCTTATGTATCTTGCTAATGCTAATAAAAGTGGTGCAGATCGTATTGATATGGAGATACAAGGTTAAAATACAGAGACTCAAATATTTGAAACAAGATTTTCATCAGGGGGAGTAAATACACGATGCACTCTTTTTTCCTTACTAAGGTTTTTTCCTACAGGGTTTTCCTTATAATGTTTTTAATGAGGCACCTAGCAATGCGTATCACTAAATTTGTGCACTCTTTTCCGTTCACTAAATTTTTTTTCCCACGGGTTTTTTCCTAGTTAGTTTTAATAAGGCACACTATCTTTAATTCATGGGGGAGTGTTACAAATATATTATATTATAGATGTTCATACTCCATTGTAAATAAAGCTTCCTGAAGAAGCTTATCCATATGGGACTCCACCGTAAATATGTATATCTATTTAGTACTCTATAGGAAATAAGCCTCGTGAAGAATCTTATCTTTCGGTACCCGGTTACGGATAAATATTACCCTAGTAGAAGATTATCCATATTAGGTATAATAAGCTTATCCTTTCTGTATCCGGTTATGGATAAGTATTACTGTCGATAGAGATTATCCATACAGGGTATAATAAGCTTATCCTTTCAGTACCGGTTATGGATAAACATTACCCCCAGTAGAAGATTATCCATACCCGGTATAATAAGCTTATCCGATTATGGATAAATATTACTCTCGGTAGAAGATCATCCATACCGGATATAATAAGCTTATCCTTTCAGTATCCGATTGTGGATAAATATTACCCCTAGTAGAAGATTATCCATACCGGATATAATGAGCTTATCATTTCTGTACTCCGTTATGGATAAACATTACTCTAAGTATAAGATTATCCATATCGGATATAGTAGCAGCTTACACAACAGCTTATAGTAGCTTACACAGCAGGTTGTAGTAGCAGCTTACACAACAGCTTGCAGTAGCAGCTTACACAGTAGCTTCTTTCCTTATATAAACAGAAGGGTTTTCAGTTCATTACGTACATCAGTTTGAATTCAAATAATATATTAGTTTCTCTCTATACCTGTCTTTACATTACAGTCTTTGTTTTATAACAGTATGCATATTTTTTGTTTTTCCTCTTTATTATTATTAATGTTAGAAAAGGCAAGTGACGAAGGTGGTTTACACTTTCTTGATAACTTCTCTTCATTAATTTTATTTCCTTTTTCCCTAACTCAGATAGATACACTCTTATTTGATTGTCTACCCTAAAATTCGAGTAATATTTAAATTTATATTGTGGTTTTAGAGATATGTGATTTAATCCAATACCAATCGTGGCGAATCTAGCATTTTGAGTTCGTGAGTG
Source organism: Nicotiana noctiflora (assembly GCA_032618575.1). Taxonomy (NCBI): domain Eukaryota; kingdom Viridiplantae; phylum Streptophyta; class Magnoliopsida; order Solanales; family Solanaceae; genus Nicotiana; species Nicotiana noctiflora. The sequence goes on along the minus strand of JASVEL010001982.1, from coordinate 74,122 downwards.
TTTAATTTTTTCTTTTTTGACAAAAATTACTATCAATTACATCGTATAAGTACATAACTATTTGAATACAGTGATAAAAACTATTGAGGAAACTCATTAAGTAGTATTAATATGGACATCATGGAACTATGATACACAATTGTTGGTCTAGACTGTAGACGAATCGTTGGTCTTCAAAAATGGTCGAACTTTGGAGTCCTTTTTAAGTACTTTTTCTTTCTATATTATAGTGATTTAGATAAAGTAAAAGAAGTTGTAAAAAAAATTAAACAAAAAGTCTGCAAAGAAAATAACGTCTTAGCAGCATTAGAATAGTGGCTACTAGAAAGAGCCAAAAATGCCTATTGAAAAGATCTTGTTATAGAATCGAACTCCAACTGCCTACTTTCATAACCTTTCAGCCCTATTTATTGACCAAATCACCCATCAAAGTTTTTGTTTTCTGGTGTTTGTTAACTTTTCATATCCATTTCCTTAAAAAATCAATATAACTATATGTACTCTTTGTCTAGTTTAATGGGTGCTTAAGCACCCAAATTTGATACGTACATCCGCCTTTGATACCAAGTAATAAAGAATGAGTTAAATAGTATATAAATTAAAGAATAAAACAAGTCAAATGAGTGTGCAAGCCAAGTCTTGACCTTGAGTCATGATGGCTTCGAGGTAAGTTAGTAAGAACAGCAAATATTTTAAGGCAAAGCTCATGAATAGTAAACAAGAAAGTAAAGAATGTATATTTCTTTGTCAATGAGTCATCCATTACAAATGAATGGGATCTCCTTTATATAGTAGGGGTTCCCAAATAATATGCACTTCTAATTGTAGTAGGAAATTTTATTAGACAGTTGTCGAACCACCATGTACAAATCTGTTTCGGAATTTACGTCGGGATCTTCGGGCCATTGCGAGAATCTCGCTCTTTGTATTACTAAACCATAACAGTAGTTGTATTGGTAGAAATTCGACCATGCAACGACAACGAGGTCCGCCCCATTCTAACCCATTTGTAGTAAATGGTCAACGCCACTGACTTTTGACTCATGACAGCTGTTCTTAAGGTGAACAAGGGGGTCACGACCCTTTCGCGGCAACAGGACGTCTCGTCAACTAAACGATGCCAACTCATGACCAGCTCACTGTGCTTGAAGCTATAAATACCAAGAAAGAGAACCTTCCAAGGGGCTTTTTCTTCAACACGACTCTGATATATAAAATAGAGGAAAATGCTCCATGAATAAAGCGAAGAACAAGACAATTGTAAGATCCTGAACCTCTTCAAGGAGAGGCGGGTCAAGCTACAATAATGAATAAAACCTTTTTTATTCTATTCTCCAATTAATTATTTACATATCTCAAATTCCAATTCAGTGATTAATTATGATTGGCTATGATTTATCCTCAATATATTTTGATTATTTCGATTGATTTGTTCGAAAATTATTCGATATTTTTTTAGCCAACATTTTGGCATTGTTTGTGGGGATTTCCTAGCGAAATCACATAGGTTTTTCCTGAATCGAAGCAAAAAAACGACCAAAGAGAAAGAAAAGCAACTCGAACAAGCCAAGGAAAGCGCATTGAGGATAGAATACACGAAATCAAAGGAAACTAAGATCCTCTACCCAATTACTTGATAAAGCCCAAAGAAGAAGAAGAAGTCTCCTTCTCTCTCAGGACAAAAGTATGAAGCGTTTCCCTCACCCCTAATACGGTGTCAGGGCGGAAACCCGCACAAGAATGTTTCAAGCCAAGGATCGAAAATTACACAGAAACTTCACCTCAAATTTATCAGGTTCGACCTTAGTCGAAATACGAATCAGGCCAAGTGCCTTCATCATCAAATTTATTAGGTTTGACCTTAGTCGAACTAGGACTCAGGCTAAGTTCCTTCGTCATGAAAATTATTAAGTTCGACCCCATTCGAACTAGGAGTCAGGCTAAGTGCCTTCGCTATCAAATTTATCAAGTTTGACCTTAGTCGAACTTAGATTCAGGCCAAGTGCCTTGCCATCAAATTTATTAGGTTCGGCCTCTGTCGAACTGGGACTCAAGCTAAGTGCCTTTGTTATCAAAATTATTAAGTTAGACCCCAGTCGAGCTGGGACTCAGGCCAAGTTCCTTCACATCGAATTTATCAGGTTCGACCTCAGTCAAACTGGGACTCAGGCCAAGTGCTTTCGTCATCAAAATTATTAAGTACGACCCAGTCGAGATGGGACTTAGGGCAAGTGCCTTCACCATCAAATTTATCAGGTCCGACCTCAATCTAACTAGGACTTAGGCCAAGTGCCTTCACCCTCAAATTTATCAGGTTCGACCTCAGTCGAACTGGGACTCATGCCAAGTGCCTTCGCCATCAAATTTATTAGGTTCGACCTCAGTCGAACTAGGACTCTGGCCAAGTGCCTTTGCCATCGAATTTATCAGGTTCGACCTCAGTCAAACTTGGACTCAGGCTAAGTGCCTTCGCCATCGAATTTATCAGGTTCGACCTCAGTCGAACTGGACCCAGGCGAACTACCTTCGCCATCAAATTTATAATGTTCGACCTCAGTCGAACTGAGACTCAGGCTAAGTTCTTTCGCCATCAAAATTAATAAATTCGACCTCAGTCGAGCTGGGACTCAGGCCAAGTGCCTTCGCCATCAAATTTATTAGGTTTGACCTCAGCCGAACTAGGACTCAGGCCAAGTGCATTCGCCATCAAATTTATTAGGCTCGACCTCAGTCGAACTAGGACTCGGGCTTAGTGCCTTCATCATCAAAATTATTAAGTTCTACCCGAGTCGAGCTGGGACTCAGGTCGAGTGCCTTAGCCATCAAATTTATCAGGTTTGACCTTAGTCAAATTGGGACTCAGGCCAAGTGCCTTTTCCATTCATGAGTGGAGATTTTACCACTCATTCTAGCCTCTTTTCCTTAGATTTTATGTATACAATGAGGTTGTTTATAGTGGTTATTATGAGATTTTCAGGTACATGATGCTATGAGATGGTTTGAATGGAATCGAAGTGTTTTGACTGGAATTGAAGTGAAAAATGACTATTGGGCAAATGCTCTGCGTGATCGCGGTCTGATTCATGTGATCGCAGAAGACCAGGCAGTAACTCTACGCGATCGCAGATGCAAGCATGCAATCGCATGAAGCAAACACGTACAGCTACGCGATCGCAGGAAAGATTACGCGATCACAGTCAAATTTATCAGATTCGATCTCAGTCAAACAAGGACTCAGGCTAAGTGCCTTCGTCATGAAAATTATTAAGTTCAACCCCAGTCGATCTAGGACTCGGGCTAAGTGCCTTCGCTATTGAAATTATCAGGTTTGACCTTAGTCGAACTGGGACTCAGGCCAAGTACATTCGCCCTCAAATTTATCAAGTTTGACCTCAGTCGAACTGGGACTCAGGCTAAGTGCCTTTGTCATCAAAATTAATCTGTTCAAAACCAGTCGAGCTGGGACTCATGCCAAGCACCTTCACCATCAAATTTATCAGGTTCGACCTCAATCGAACTGGGACTCAGGCCAAGTTCCTTTGCCATCGAATTTATAAGGTTCTACCTCAGTCGAGCTGGGACTCAGGCCAAGTGCATTTGCCCTCAAATTTATCAGGTTCGACCTCAGTCGAACTTGGACTCAGGCTAAGTGCCTTCATCATCAAATTTATCAAGTTTGACCTTAGCCAAACTAGGACTCGGGCCAAGTGCCTTCGCCATCAAATCTATCAGGTTCGACATCAGTCGAACTGGGACTCAAGCCAAGTTCCTTTGCTATCAAATTTATCAGGTTCGACCGCAGTCGAACTGGGACTCATGCCAAGTGCCTTTGCTATCAAATTTATCAGGTTCGACCTTAGTCGAACTGGGAATCAGGCCATGTGCCTTCGCCATCAAATTTATAAGGGTCAACCTCAATCGAAATGAGACTCAGTCTAAGTGCTTTGGTCATCAAAATTATTAAGTTCGACCCTAGTCGAGCTGGGATTCAGGCCAAGTACCTTTGCCATCAAATTTATCAGGTTCGACCTCAGCCGAACTGGGACTCAGGCCAAGTTCCTTCTCCATCAAATTTATTAGGTTCGACTTGAGTCGAACTAGGACTCAGGCTAAGTGCCTTCGTCATCAAAATTATTAAGTTCTACCCGAGTCGAGCTGGGACTCAGGCCAAGTGCCTTCACCATCAGATTTATCAGGTTCAACCTCAATCAAACTGGGACTCAGGCCAAGTACCTTTTCCATATAATTTATCAGGTTCGACCTCAGTCGAACTGGGACTCAGGCCATGTGCCTTCGCCCTCAAATTTATCAGGTTCAACCTTAGTCGAAGTGGAACTCAGGCTAAATTCCTTCATCTTTAAATTTATCAGGTTCGACCTCTATCGAACTTGGACTCAAGCCAAGTGCCTTCGTCATCGAATTTATCAGGTTCGATCTTAGTCGAACAGGGACTCAGTCTAAGTGCCTTCGTCATCCAAATTATTAAGTTCAACCCAAGTCGAGTTAGGACTCAGGCCAAGTGCATTCACTATCGAATTTATCAGGTTCGACCTCAATCAAACTAGGACTCAGGCCAAGTGCCTTCTCCATTGAATTTATCAGGTTCGACCTAGTCGAACTGGGACTCAATCCAAGTGCCTTCACAATTAAATTTATTAGGTTCGACCTCAATCGAACTGGGACTCAAACCTAGGGCCTTCTCCCTTAAATTTGTCAGGTTCGACCTTGGTCAAATTAGGACTCAAGCTAAGTTCCTTCATCATCAAATCTATCAGGTTCGACCTCAGTCGAACTGGGACTCAGGAAGTGCCTTCACCATCAAATTTATCAGGTTCGATCTCAATCTAGCTGGGACTCAGACCAAGTGCATTCGCCATCAAATTTATCAGGTTTAACCTCAGTTAAAGTGGGACTCAGGCCTAGTACCTTTGCAATTGAATTTATTAGGTTCGACCTCTGTCAAACAAGGACTCAGGCTAAGTGCTTTAGTCATGAAAATTATTTAGTTCGACCCCAGTCGAGCTGGGACTCAAGCCAAGGGCCTTCGCCATCTAATTTATCAGGTTCGACCTCAGTCGAACTGGGACTCAAGACAAGTGCATTCGCCCTCAAATTTATCAGGTTCGACCTCAGTCTAACTAGGACTCAGGCCTTCGTCATCAAAATTAACCAGTTCAATCCCAATCGAGCTGGGAGTCATGCCAAGCACCTTCGCTATCGAATTTATTAGTTTCGACCTCAATCGAACCGGGACTCAGGCCAAGTGCATTCGCCATTGAATTTATCAAGTTCTACCTCAATCGAATTGGAACTCAGGCCAAGTGCCTTTGCCCTCAAATTTATCAGATTCGACCTTAGTCAAACTTGGACTCAGGCTAAGTGCCTTCTTCATCAAATTTATTGGATTCGACCTCAGTCAAACTAGGACACAAACCAAGTGCCTTTACCATCGAATTTATCATATTTGACCTCAATCGAATTGGGACTCAAGCTAAGTGTCTTTACTATCGAATTTATCAAGTTCGACCTCAGTCGAATTGGGACTCAAGCCAAGTGCCTTCGTCCTTAAATTTATCAGGTTCAACCTCAGTCGAACTAGGCCTTAGGCTAAGTGCCTTCATCATCAAATATATCCGGTTCAACCTCAGTCTAACTGGGTCTCAAGTCAAGTGCCTTCACCATCGAATTTATCAGGTTCGACCTTAGTCGAACTGGGACTCAGGCCTAGTGCCTTCGCCATCAAATTAACGGATTCGACCTCAGTCGAATTGGGACTCAGGCTAAGTGCATTCGCCATCAAATTTATCAGGTTTGACCTCAGTCAAACTGGTACTCAGTCAAATTAGGTTCAACTTCGCTCGAACTAAGACTCAGGCTACATACTCCCACCTCCAAAATTAGAGTTCAACCCTGCTGGACCATAAGGCTGCGTTTTCACCATCACAATCGGTAGTCCGACTATGTTCAAACTGGGACTGGGCTAACAAGAGCGTAGTGATGTTACCATAAAATAACAGCTCCATCTTGTTCGTGTCATGTCGAAGAGAAAAAATCGTTATGGAGCGCTTAACAGACACGTAAACCTCGGTCAAACTCAAAAGCAACTCGTCCCTCCAAATATAATTCGGAAAGAAAAAAGAGAGGGAAGAAGCTACAAAGTAAGTACAAGACAAACTACGTGAAAGAGAATGCATTTATCTACAAAGTTAAGAGTGCGGGTCCTCCCCCGCTTACACCCGGCCACAGCCAGTCAACACAAGGAAAGGAAAAATAAAGAAAAACAACAAGAAACACCCGAACACTAATCGATGAACAAAATAAGAAAAAACTAATAACAAATTCTTTTTTACTCGGCATCACCCTCGCTACCACTTGCGCCATTGTTAGCCTCGGGCTTCACCACATCATAACCACAGTCGGCACGGGCTTCACGAACCTTCTGGCATGCCACCTCGAAGATGGCCTCAGTCACAATACCTGTCTCCCACAAGTTCTTGCAAACATCGCGTTGAGCTTAGTCATAGACCCAAAGTTCATGAGCCTGTTAGGAAACATCAGTATGTGACGGCCCAGCTTGGTTCTGCAGTCGTCGGTTCTCTTCCTCCAAGGCCGTAATCCGATACGATATAACTTGGGCCTCCTGCTTAAAAACATCAATTCTCTCCTCGAGCCCTGCATCTCTAAGGGTCACTATCTCCCTCTCCAACTCAAGGTGGGACTCGTGCACGCGGATCGATGCCTCCAACGCCCCAGTCCTCGATGAGGCATCCCTCTCCAGTAGTTTTAAGCTAGCACCTCGGCTTCCAGCGCCGCTAGTTTCCTACTCCATTCTACAGCTGCCTCCGTTGTTTTGACCTGGCTTTGCTCTGTCTCCAATCCCATCTCCATCAACTTACCCTGCACGTGCGCACACTCAGTTGTGATCCCATTTCCCACCTCAAGCTCTTCATCCTTATGACGGATCTACTCTTCAAGAACACTCTTACTTCCAATCGCCTGCAACAACTGTTGGTCCCGCCTTGCCAATTCCGCGCCCAAAGCCCGATTGCAAGGATCGTTTCTCCAACTCTCGTGCACCTCTCGGCATCGATCACGATAACGACATATTTTACCAGCATCTGCAGGAAGATCCTTGAGCGGACATTGGCTCTGTGGATGCTCTTCATCTCCAACAACTAAGTCTGCAAAAAAAAAAGAGAAGGTAAATCTTAGGCAAAGGCTAAAACAAAAAAGAACGAACTAGGAATTTATTGCGTACCTCAGGCCCATCACGGCCACTTCATCCATCACTACTATATATGAAACGCTCCTCAAAGACGCGTTCTTGTCCTCCGAACACAACAACTCAAACTGTGACACCAAGCTACTTCCTTCCGTCAGTAAATTCAAATCTGAGGGAACTTTAATAAAATGGGCCGGCCCCCCTACGCGCACCATAGAATTGGTAATACCCTCCTCGAACATACGGACGTCATCGGGGTCCAAATCATACTCTGACTCATACTCGTCCTCCACCATGTCCTTGCCCTTCTCCACCACCAATAGTGTAGAGCAACCTACCATGGCCAATGATGGTACATCCGAGATCACGACGGCGGCATGTAAGGATCAACCATCTGATCCGACAGCAGGAACTTCCGACTAGGTCGTTAAGGCAACAACATTCCTTTGGCTAGAACTAGCCGGGTAAACTCCAACAAACTTTCCCCAGTCAACAGCAAGTACCATAATCGCGCCACTCTCTGAATCCATCGGGGGAGAATCCAAGTTGATCACCGTTGGATGAGCCGCCGCAAATGCCACTCGCCGCCTCTACGAAGGCCTTTCCTCCTCTCCATTTGAAGGCGAGCCCAGTCAAGGACAGACGAGCCCATACGGCCCCTCATTTTGTGGCATAGCCCGTGTTAGAGAGGTGGCCGCTGATGATTCAACTGACGCTACCCTCGGTACTGGGTGGGGCACGGGCATTGCAGCTAGTCCGGCAATTGTAGCCTGCCGACGAAAAGCCAATTGAGGAGCTTTGACACGGCGTGTTCTCCCTAGGCACAATGAACAAATGAATCAATGAGCATAGTCAAAACAAAACGAAATAGGAAAGAAAAAGGGTCGATATTCCACCTCTCACGGGCCTGCGACCATATCTCTCCCAATAAGTCACCCATGTGTGAATCCCCATAGTACGAGGAAACACAGCCTCGACCCACTCTCAGATCCCCTCCAATGGAGGCGGTGGCAGCTTTTCAACTACAAAATATTAAGGTAAATCAATAACCACAAACACAAAGCGTAATGAAGGTCAAAATAGGGCATTTTTCCAGTAAGGAACGAGGGCTTACGTGCAAAGTTCCAAACTTCTGGGAACTCGCTCGGGTCCTCTACTGGGTGTTCAGTCTGGATATAGAAAAAAATTTCAAAGAAACAATGATTGGTCATGTCGTCTATCCCAACCACCAAGCCCCTCGACCGTCGGGGGTGAGCATAGATTATGGTGCCACGGATCTTTTAAGGAGAAAAGAGGATAAGCACGTTCCTCATAATGACCTCCCTACCTATTAGGTCAGCGTACTTGATAAACATGAGAAACAATTTATAGAGGTAAGGAGAAAGTTGGGCCGGACACACCTCATAATAGCGGTAAAAGTCAACTACCAGCATCGGGATCGAGAGTGTATATCCTACTAGGAAGGGGTAAACATAGAACAAGAAATACCTTCGATGGTCGATCTACACGATGTCCTCAGTCTTCGCAAGAACAATCTTAACATAACGTGGAATACCCTACTGCTTTCACGTCTGTGCTATCCCCACTTCCCCCATTAGAGAAGAAATGCCCCGTTGTTCCATGCTGCCCGGTGCACTAAATCCACCACCGAATTTCCTGGATGAGGCAAAACTTCATCGACTGAAGGAACTTCTTCATCTTCCATCAACTCTAATTATTAAGTTGACTGAGCAGGATTTTCAACCACCAGAGGCCTAGCGGGACAATTGCCGTGGGAAGAAGTTCCTGCCATAATTGACTCACGAGCGAGAGAAAGAAGAACTTTTACAGGAGAAACAAGGAAATCAAATGATGATAGCGATTGAAAAGGTAGAGAAAATGTGATATAACAGAAGGAAAGGCTTCTCATGAGTTCTCTTAAAAGAACGATGAATATGCAACGAGAAAAATGACACATCCTCTCTAGTTATAAAAAATAGAATTCTGCCTTCATGAAACCCAAGAATATTAATTAATACATGATTGGGCACGAAACGATTCGGTTCCATGAAAACGTGCGCCATTACGAACAACTGTGTGAAATGGCGTTTCACTCACCGACCGACATTTCAGTTCTGAGACCATCACAACGGTACGCAAAGCACCGAAAAGTCACCCGGAGTCGTCTCGGAGTTCTTAACGTTGTTAATAAACAAAAGGCAAGTCCGGCTCCTCCTAATTACACCGTAATATTCATCCGCCGAGGTCAACCCGAGCACGACCCTGACAAACGGAGGGACTAAATGTATTGGAGAAATTCGAACATGCGACGGCCACGGGGTCAGCCCCATCCTAAACCATTTATAGTGAATGGTTAACGCCATTGATTTTTGACTCATGACAACTATTCTTAAGGTGAACAAGGGTATCACGGCCCTTTCGTGACAAGAGGACGTCTCCTCAACTAAACGACGCCAACTTGTGACCAGCCTATAGTGCTTGAAACTCTAAATACCAAGAAAGAGAACCTTCAAATGGGGCTTCTTCTTCAACATAACTCTGATGTGTAAAATAGAGGAAAACGCTCCATGAATGGGGCGAAGAATGTTTGTGATCACTGTGTAAAAATAAACTGTTAGAAAATAAAGAAAGGTAGAAGAATGAGAAATTTTCGAGTCCATAATTTCCTTGTGTGTCCTTAAGGAATTTTAACCCCCTCTATGTTGCCAAGATAATGGATTAAATTCTCCCAGGATAAAATGAAATAAACCTACCTGCAACAGTGGTAATACAAACTGCAAGATTCTAATGAACTCAAAAAAACAGAGCAAAATCACACTTACAAGTTTGAGAGAAAGATATTGCGAACTAGGATGCAATATATTCATAAAGAAAGGAGTTCTTGAGTGTATTTCGTATATCAAAGATGCAGCCTTGCCTCAGAATTTATAGGCAAATATCAGAAGAGGTGCCTTTAAAGAGTGCCTTTTCGAAAAATACGCCGCCTGCCGTGGTTCTTCCACGATCGCAGTAGAACCGCAGTCAGAGAGCCTTTTCTGAATCTCACTGTCGCGGTTCTACCACGATCACAGTAGAAACGCGGCCAACGAGATTCTCTGAACTTTTCAGTATAGTTTTGGCATATTTTCAGCATTTGGTATTTAATTTAATTATTAAATAATTAAATAAATTTTATCCAAAAATAATCTTATCAATCATTTGACAAATCCAAATCCAAATCCAAAGCGAAATCCAAAGCCGAGCCGAGCGAGCGACGACGATGGCGCGAGGGTTTATTCTCTTCAACTCCTTTTAAGAGCTTTAAGAAGTGATTCTATATATAAGCACACAAATGTGGTTTTCCCTCATCAACGAGGAACAAAGTGCAAGACAAAATTCACTTCTTCAAATATTCATTTTCCCTCCATTTTATTTCCCTCCATTTCCAATTCACACTTCTTTTACTTTAAAGCAAAATCTTAACGTCTCCAACAATCCCCCATATGCATGGGAATTACTGTATCAAGAAAGAGCATAGATGAAAGCTATGTGATTTTGCAAGTAAGGATTAATCGCATCTGGATAAGTAGGTTTCCCTTTGAACTTTCCGTAGTGAACATATGTCGGATATACTCGGTCAATCGGTAGATTTGATATCTTTGAATCGTCGAACTTTAGTGCATACCTAGACAACCATATGTCATACAATCAACCGTTAACTGTCTTGTAGTTCATATTGTTGTGTTCGTTTCAGCCATGAACATCGCCTGGTCTCATAAGTGCATAGAGAACTGGCCTTACAGAACTCTCTTTGAAGCGGCTTCCACTTTACACTTACATAGGTGATTCCTAAACCTGTAATCCTTTAGATTGACACTATTTGATAAATACCTCATCAAACTTAGGTAATCATTAAAGAACATGTCAAGTTCTATCCTTGTTAATAAACATTGTCTTCATCATGAGAATGGACCAAAGATACAAATTTTGACAATGTTGAACTGGTCAATCACAACTTTGTTTGAGCTCCTTGAACCTAGATCTCAGAACATCCCAAATTCTAGGTAGAGTTACTGCCATGTTGACTTGTCCTCGACCATATGCCCATTCCCTTAGATATTTCTCAACTCCCTTTCTAGTTAAGCCTTTTGTAAGCTGATCTGCAATGTTATCCTTTGATCTTACATAATCAATAGTGATAATTCCACTAGAAAGTAGTTGTCTAACGGTATTATGTCTTCGTCGTATATGACGAGACTTTCCGTTATACATAATGCTCCCGACCCGTCCTATTGTAGCCTCACTATGGCAATGTATGCAAATAGGAGCCAAAGGTTATGGCTAGAACGAAATGTCTTCAAAAATATTTCGAAGCCATTCAGCTTCTTCACCGGCTTTATCTAATGCTATAAACTCTGATTCCAGGGTAGAGCGAGCAATACATGTCTGTTTAGAAGACTTCCAAGATATTTCTCCTCCACCAACAGTAAACACATATCTACTTGTGGACTTTGTTTCTGTTGAGTCGGTTATCCAATTTGCATCACTATATCCTTCGATAACTGCAGGATATTTATTGTAGTGCAAAGCGTAGTCTTGAGTATACTCCAAGTATCCCAGAAATCGTTTCATTGCCACCTAGTGATGTATGTTGGGATTACTTGTGAATCGACTAAGTTTACTTATCTCACAAGCTATATCAGGTCGTGTACAGTTCATGATGTACATTAAGCTTCCCAACACACGAGCATACTCCAATTGAGATGTACTTTCACCTTTATTCTTCATAAGATGATGGTTTAAGTCAATTGGAGTCCTTGCACTTCTAAATTCCAAATGTTTGAATTTTTCAAGTATCATTTTCACGTAATGTGATTGAGAAAAAGCTAGACCTTGAGGAGTCCTCTTGATTTTAATTCCTAGAATTATATCAGCAACTCCTAAGTCTTTCATATCAAACTTACTAGCTAGCATGCGCTTAGTAGTTTGAATGTCGGCAATGTCTTTGCTCATTATTAGCATATTATCAACATATAAGCAAACAATGACTATATGATTTGGAACGTTTTTAATGTAAACACATTTATCACATTCATTAATCTTAAATCCATTTGACAACACTTTTTGGTCAAATTTCGCATGCTATTGCTTGGGTGCTTGTTTTAGTCCATAAAGAGACTTAACAAGTCGACACACCTTCTTTTATTTTCCCGGAACCACAAACTCCTCGTGTTGGTCCATGTAGATTTCTTCCTCTAAATCATCATTTAAGAAGGCTTTTTTCACATCCATTTGATGGATTTGAAGACCATACAAGGCGGCTAACGCTATTAGCATCCGAATGGATGTAATTCTTGTTACAGGCGGGTATGTGTCAAAATAGTCAAGACCTTCTCGTTATCTAAATCCTTTGACAACAAGTCTTGCCTTGTATTTGTCAATAGTACCATCGTCTTTCATTTGCTTCTTGAAAATCCATTTAGAACCCAACGTTTTGTTACCTGGAGGAAGATCAACCAATTCCCAAGTATGGTTGCTCAATATGGATTCTATTTCACTATTGACATCTTCTTTCAATATTGTGCCTCTGAGTAAGACATTGCTTCCTTGAAGGTACGAGGCTCATTTTCTAACAGAAAAGTCAGAAAATCAGGACCGAATGAAGTAGATGTCCTTTGATGTTTACTCCTTCTCGGATTTTCTTCATTAGGCATACCATCTATTATTTCCTCCCGAAGTTGTTTTAACTTTTGGCAGGTCACTTCACTTTCCTTTTTATATGGAAAAATAGTTTCAAAGAATTCAGCATTATCTGATTCTATTATCATAGTAATGTGAATCTCGGGATTTTCTGTTTTATGAACCAGAAACCGATATGCCTTGCTATTGGTTACATATCCAATAAAAGCACAATCAACCGTTTTTAGACCTATCTTAACCCTTTTAGATTTAGGAACTTGTACCTTAGCTAAACACCCCCACACTTAGAAGTATTTCAAGCTGGGCTTCCTTCCTTTCCAGTTTTCATAAGGAATGGATTGTGTTTTACTATGAGGTACACGATTGATTATCCGGTTAGTTGTAAGTATAGCTTCCCCCCACAAGTTTTGTAGTAAGCCAGAACTTATTAGCAATGCATTTATCATCTCATTTAATGTTCGATTCTTCCTTTCCGCAATTCCATTAGATTGTGGAGAGTAAAGGGCAGTTGTTTGGTGGATAATGCCATTTTCCAAACATATTTCTTCAAAAGGAGCTTCATATTCTCCACCCCTATCACTTCTTATCATTTTGATCTTTTCGTTTAGTTGCATTTCAACTTCACTCTTGTATTTCTTGAAAGCATCAATTGCCTCATCTTTACTATTAAGTAAATAAACATAGTAGTATCTCGTGCTATCATCAATAAAAGTAATAAAATACTTTTTCCCACCGCGAGATGGTGTTGACTTCATGTCGCAAATATCTGTGTGAATTAAGTCTAAAGGACTCGAATTCCACGGACTTATAAGGATGCTTAGTATACTTTGATTCCACACATATTTGACATTTGGAATTGACGCAATCAAATTTTGGCAATACTTTAAGATTTATCATCTTTCGCAATGTTTTGAAGTTTACGTGACCTAAACGCGAATGCTATAAAGTGTTTGACTCAAGCAAGTAAGAAGAAGCATTCACTTTATTGATTGGAAATGCTATTACATTTAACTTGAAAATGCCCTCACTTAGGTAACCTTTTCCAACATACAAATCATTCTTACTTATTACAACACTATTAGAAACAAAAATACAATTGAATCCATTCTTGACAAGAAGTAAGGTAGACACAAGATTCTTGTGAATTTCTGGAACATGGAGGACTTGGTTTAGAGTCACTATTTTTCCCGATGTCATCTTTAATGCAATCTTGCCAACTCCTTCAATTTTGGCCGTAGATGAATTTCCCATGAAGATAGTCTCATCGGGACCTGCGGGGGCATAAGAAGAAAATAATTCCTTGTTAGCACAAACATGGCGGGTGGCTCCAGAATCTATCCACCAATCTTTCGGATTTCCTACCAAGTTGCATTCTGACAACATGGCACACAAGTCTTCCATTTCATCTTCAACCATGTTGGCTTGATTCTTTTTCTTCTTACCATTCTTTGGCGCACAACAATCCACTGCCTTATGCCCAGTTTTTCCACAATTGTGGCAATTACCCTTGAACTTCTTCTTGCTTGGGTAATTCTTTGGTCCAGAAGCTTTCTTCCTCTTCTTATTTTGTGGTGCCTCCTCAACAATGTTTTCCCCCACAATTGTCGAGTTTCCACATGACTTCTTTTCAGCACTTTTGTTGTCCTCTTCTATCCTCAAACGAACAATCAAGTCTTCTAGAGTCATCTCCTTCCGTTAGTGTTTAAGATAGTTCTTAAAATCTTTCCACAACGGAGGTAGCTTCTCAATGAAAGCAGCAACTTGAAAGGCCTCATTTATGACCATACCTTCAATAACAAATTCAGGATTAATAACAAGATAAATCTTACTAATAAAATTATTGATTTGGGTCATACCTTCAGCAAGGAGGTCATGTACAATGACTTGTAGTTCTTGGACTTGAGTTAGACCGACATAGTGTCAATCATCTTGAAATCCAGGAACCTTGCAGCCACGAACTTCTTATGTCCGGCATCCTCAGTTTTGTACTTCTTCTCAAGTGCATTCCATATCACTTTTGAAGTTTCCATGACACTATAGACATTGTACAAGTCATCTTCCAAAAAACTCAAAATGTAATTTTTTCATAAGAAATCAGAATGTTTCCATGCTTCAGTTACTACATGTTGTTCATTGTCCGGAGTATTTTCAGCCATAACCGGAGGATCCTCCATGATGAAATGTTGCAAACTCAACGTAGTAAGATAGAAGAGCATCTTCATTTGCCAGCGTTTGAAGTGAGTACCGGAAAAATTTCCGGGTTTTTTTGCTGGAGCCATAGCATGGGCAGGAGCAGAACGGCTTGACGAGGCAACAACACTCGTCATAGTAGCACCCGTTCCTTCAATACTTCCATTAGTTTAGTTTTCATTTGTCATATTTCTGTAAAGTCAAAAATAATACAGAACTTTGTTAAATCAGTGAAGTTTTGATATCTTCAAACTGAATACCAAAACAAACATACAACACGTATCAATGGTGAAGTTTTTATATACTTCATACTCGTACGTTTATTATTCCGGCAAAGTTTTTATGTACTTTAAACCGGATAGAAACAATTAATGAAGCAGAAAATAACAAGGCTTTAGTCTCCAATAAAATATAAAGAAAACAGTTTAATAAACAACACAGAAATGTTATTAAAATTCCTTAAGCTTGTTTGTGATCACTGTGTTAAAATAAACTGTTAGAAAATAAAGAAAGGTAGAAGAATGAGAAATTTTCGAGTCCACAATTTTCTTGGGTGTCCTTAAGGAATTTTAACCCCCTCTACATTGACAAGGTAATGGATTAAATCCTCTGTGACGACCCAAAGGGTCATCGCTTATTTAATTAATCATTTCGAGCTTCTGAGGCCTTAGAAACCTCATTTATAGTTGCCTCAATTTGCGTGCACAGTTCGGGCACAAAACTGAAAAATATTTATGTTGAAATATGTGAAATATGTGAAAAAGTAGAAGAATTTTGATATTAATATTGATATGGTTGACTTTGGTCAACATTTTTGGTAAACGGACCCGGATCCGTAATTTGACTGTCTCAGAAAATCCGTAAAAAAATATGGAACTTGGGCATATGTCCGGAATTGAAATCCGAGGTCTAGAACCCCGGTAAAAGAATTTTTCTCTTAAATTGTTTTCTGAAAATGTTTAAGGAAAATGAAACTGAATTTTTATTAAAAAGTACTGGTATCGGGCTCGTATTTTGGTTCCGACGCCCGGTACGGGTCATATATATTGGTTAAGCGCTTCCTGTAAAGTTTGGTTGAAAACGGACGTCGTTTGACGTGTTTCGGCCTTAAATTGGAAAGTTTGGAAGTTATGAAATTTTGAAAGAATTCTTGAGATTTAAGGCTAAATTCCTTAATTTTGATGTTATTTTGGTGATTTGATCGCGCGAGCAAGTTCGTATGATGTTTTTGAGTCAGTGTACATACTTGGTTTGAATTCCCGAGGGCTCGGGTGAGTTTCGGATAGGTAACGGGATGGTTTGAACTTGAAAATTTCAGCAGAAACTCTGCAATTTTTGCACAGAGATTTTCTTCTATGCGATCGCATAGGTGTAGCTGCGATCGCATAGAGCAAAGATCAGAGGTCCCAAAAATCCTTCTGTGTGATCGCGATATAGCCCATGCGATAGCATAACTTCCACTTTTCCTCCTATGCGATCGCATACCATCCTTCGCGATCGCATAGAGTAAGACTAAGGCCCAGAATTTCCTTCTATGCGATCGCATACCATTCCCTGCGATCGCATAGAGTAATTTCAGTTCATCCATTTTCCTTCTATGCGATCGCATAGGACCTCCGCGATCGCATCGAGTAATTTTGCTGTCCCCATTTTTCTTCTATGCGATCGCATCACAGGCCCTGCGATCGCATAGAGTAAAATTTCGCCCAATGATTTAATACCCCAAAACAGAACACTTACGGGATTTTATCCCATTTTCACAAAATCCTTTCTTCTCCACAACTCTTAGGCGATTTTTGAGGCATTTCTTCATCAAAGTTCATTGGGTAAGTATTGTTAACTCGTCTTCTTCATTTTTCATCAACATCAATCAAATCCTTAGGCTTAAACATGTGTAAATTGGTTGGAAATTTGAGAAATGGGTATAGTTAGGGCTTTCAAAGAATTTGCGATTTAGACCTCGTTTTGGAGTCGAAATTAAGAACAAATTGTATATTTGAACTCATGGAAGATTGGGTGAACTTATTTTGGTTCGAAACTTGAGTTTCGATTATGTGGGCTCGGGGTCGGTTTTTACTATTCCGGGCAGAATGTTGTAAAAACCATATTTAGCAATATGAACTAGTTTGTTAAGTAGAATTGATGATATTAAATCAATTGTGTATAGATACGATTGGATTGGAGTCAAATTCAAAAGGAAAAGGAATTGATACGGATTGAATCGTTCGTAAACTTTCGAGGTAAGTGTTTGTTCTATCCTAGCTTGAGGGAATAGGATTATGTGTTATGTGTTATGTGATCGAGTGCGGTGTATGGGTTGTGGTGACGAGCATCCATACACTGGCGTTTAGTATGACCGTGAGTCGTTGAAAAATGATTATTTTGAGATATATTACAGATGAAATGTTATTGTTTTCCCTTGTTGGGACTTGTTGTGATGATAATTATTGATTGCCCTTGATGGGACGATTTATGAATTACTGTTTCTTTCTTTGCCCTTAACTCGTGATTGTTATTTGGGTGAGGAAGAGTGATAATGCACGAAGGGTGATGCCGTGCCATGTTTATTTATTTATGCACGAAGGTTAATGCCGTGCCATGTTTATTTATTGATTATGCACGAAGGATCATGCCGTGCCCTGTTATTGAACCATGTACGAAGGATCATGCCGTACTATGGATGTGAGGATGAGAGTAAAAGCACGAAGGGTGATGCCGTGTACTTTATTTATTTATTTGGTGAGGATGAGAGTAAAAGCACGAAGGGTGATGCCGTGTAACTGCTTGCTATTTCTTGAAGTGATATTACTTGTGTTTACATTATACTTTGTTTTTCCATGTGAAATTATTAACTGTGGTTAATTGTTGAATTCTTTAAGATATTCCTTATTGTGTTAGTACTTGATTATTTCTTGTTATTTTGTGGTACACATATATATATTGAATTGCACAGGTTTATGTGAGTGTCTGGTCCTAGGCTTGTCACTACTTCGCCGGGATAGGCCAGGCACTTACCAGCACATGGGGTCGGTTGTGCTGATACTACACTTCTGTTCGTTTTTGCACAGGTCCAAGTTACGATCAGGAGCAGCAGCAGTAAATTGATTACGTGGGAGTTGATCACATTTGAGACCGAGGTAGCTTGCAGACGTCCGCAGGCCCGGCGTCTCTCTCTTTACTTATGTTACTAGCTGTAGTCTCTTTGTTCCGAGACAAACAGAATTATGTTATATTTCTTTCAAACTTTTATGTGTAGTATTCCATAGTAGTTCGTGAGTTGGTGACTCCACGTCTTGGGTAGAGGATTTCAGTATGATTTTCACCTTGTGATTTGTTATTTCCATTTTGATAAAGTATTCCGCATTTATTTAATTAAAATTGTGTTAAAAACAAGATAGTATGAATACAGTGGCTTGCCTAGATACCACGAGTAGGCGCCATCACGATCCCGATGTTGGGGGAAAAATCCGGGTCGTGACAAGTTGGTATCAGAGCTCTAGGTTACATAGGTCTCACCACTCACGAACAAGCTTAGTAGAGTTTGAGAGGTAGGTACGGAGACGTCTGTACTTGTCCTCCAAAGTCTATTGAGTTAGGAAAGAGTCTCTCATTTGTTCTTTCTTGTCATGCGACTTGTTCATCAATTACTGATTGAATTTCTATTCTGTCCTTTCGTAGATGGTGAGGACACGCACTTCCTCGTCCGCTGACCAGCAGCCCGAGCCCCAGGCAGCTCCCATGAGGGGCAGGGGCCAAGGCCGTATCAGGGGTCGTGGTAGGGGTAGAGCTCAGCCCCAGGCAGCTACTCCAGAGGTGGAGCCTCAGATTGAGACTGGCGAGGAGGTTCCAGTCCTAGCAGCTCCAATGGGCCCAGCTCGGGTCCCGGGAGAGGCTTTATTTACCCCGGATCTTCGGGAGGCTCTGGTCAGGATAGCGGGATTTATGGACAGCGTTGCCAGAGCAGGCTTATTACTAGCTGCACCAGCCGCTTCTCAGTCTGGTGGAGGGGCCCAGACTCCTGTTGCTCATACTCCGGAGCCAGGTAGCTCCTCAGCCTCAGGCACCAGTAATTCAGCCAGCTGTGGCCACTCAGTCAGGTACCACAGCTTATGCCGGCGATGGAGCGGCCATGACTTTCGATTCGTTATGGAGGCTTGATCGGTTCTCCAAGCTATTTACCACTACATTCAGTGGAGCCGCATCAGAGGATCCTCAGGACTTTTTATTCAGTTGCCATGAGATTCTCAAGACTATGGGGATCGTGGAGACAAACGGGGTTGACTTCTGTACCTTCAGACTTGCAGGATCCGCCAAGACTTGGTGGAGAGATTATTGCTTGACTCGACCAGCAGGGTCCCCAGCTTTATCATGGGACCAGTTTGCGGAACTATTTATGGAGAAGTTTCTCCTTGCTACTCAGAGGGATGTACTTCGGAGGCAGTTTGAGCGCCTCCATCAGGGCACTATGACAGTTACACAGTATGAGACGAGATTTATCGACTTGGCTCGTCATGCAGTGGTGATACTTCCCACGGAGCGGGAGAGGGTCCGCAGGTTTATAGATGGGCTTAATCAGCCGATTAGACTCCAGATGGCTATGGGCGTGGGAAGTGACATATCATTTCAGGAGGCAGCCAATGCGGCACGCAGAGTTGAGATGGCTCTTGCTAGGGAGGCGGTTATTCTTTAGATAAGAGGCCTCGTCATTCAGGCAGGTTTGGTGGTTCTTCCTCTGGTGGCAGAGAATCCTTT
This sequence comes from Nicotiana noctiflora, assembly GCA_032618575.1. Taxonomy (NCBI): domain Eukaryota; kingdom Viridiplantae; phylum Streptophyta; class Magnoliopsida; order Solanales; family Solanaceae; genus Nicotiana; species Nicotiana noctiflora. The sequence continues at coordinate 54,279 of JASVEL010001982.1, read as the reverse complement.
GATAGAGGCCAGTCCTCCAGGCCTTTTCATTCAGCCCTTCAGGCTTCACAGGGTGGACCAGGTGATCGTGGTTTTCGGGGGCATTATTCAGACCAGTCTCCTATTAGTGCTCAGCCTCTTCAGAGCGTTCGTAGAGGCCATTCAGGTCGTCAGGGCCAGCAGCCCTATCAGTCTAAGAGTTGCTACGGTTGTGGCGACCCAGGTCATTTTATCGGGAATTGCCCTATAGCAGCGGGCAACTCTCAGCAGCGAGGTCCTCGTCCTATGATTCAGGCCCCAGCTGACCCTCAGCCTGCCCAGCCAGCCAGAGGCGGGGGTAGAGATTATAGAGGTGGAGGTCGAGACCGTAGAGGTGGAGACCGTCCAGCCGAAGGTAGAGGTCAGCCAGTTGATGGTCGTCCTAGAGATGTAGCTCAGAGGGGAGGTGTTGATCCCCGATTCTATGCTTTACCGACCAGGCCAGAGGTAGAGGCATCAGATGTCGTGATTATAGGTACCATTCTTGTTTGTGACAGAGGTGCTTCAGTATAATTTAACCTTGGGTCTATATATTCACATGTGTCTTCCTGTGCCCAGCTATGCTCTGGATATTCCAGTTTATGTGGCTACACCAGTGGGTGACTCCATTGTAGTTGATCGGGTGCATCGTTCGTGCGTAGTTATATTTGGGGGTCTTGAGACCCGTGTTGATCTGTTGCTCTTGGATATGGTAGATTTTGATGTCATATTGGGGATAGATTGGTTGTCCCCATACCATGCTATTCTTGATTGTCATGCTAAGACGGTGACCTTAGCCTTGCCAGAATCACCCCGACTAGAGTGGAAAGGTACCTCAAGCCACTCCGTTCGCACTGTTATTTCCTATGTTAAGTCTCGACGTATGGTCGAGAAGGGGTGTCTAGCTTATTTGGCTTATGTTCGTGATTCCAGCGCAGAAGTTCCTTCCATTGAGTCGGTCCCTATTGCACGGGAGTTTCCGGAGGTTTTTCCTTCAGACCTGCCGGGCATGCCACCCGACAGGGATATTGATTTCTGTATTGATCTGGCACCGGGTACTCAACCCATCTCTATTCCACCCTATCGTATGGCCCCGCCGGAACTAAAAGAGTTGAAAGATCGGTTGCAGGATCTTCTTGAGAAGGGCTTTATCAGGCCCAGTGTTTCCCCCTGGGGAGCACCTGTATTATTTGTAAAGAAGAAGGATGGCTCGATGCGGATGTGTATCGATTACCGGCAGTTAAACAAGGTGACTATCAAAAATAAATATCCACTGCCGAGGATTGATGATTTGTTTGACCAACTCCAGGGAGCGAGGGTATTCTCTAAGATAGACTTGAAGTCAGGCTACCATCAGCTAAAGATCAGGGCGGCTGACATTCCTAAGACAACCTTTCGCTCTAGATATGGGCATTTTGAGTTCTTGGTCATGTCCTTCGGGTTGACCAATGCCCCAGCAGCATTCATGGAGTTGATGAATCGGGTATTCGGGCCTTACTTAGATCTGTTCGTGATAGTCTTCATAGATGACATCCTGGTGTACTCCCGCAGCCAGGAGGAGCACGAGCAGCACCTCAGAGTGGTTCTTCAGACTATGAAGAATAATCGACTATATGCCAAATTTTCGAAATGTGAGTTCTGGTTGAGTTCGGTAGCATTTCTGGGTCACATTGTATCCGTGGAAGGTATTAAGGTAGACCCAAAGAAGATTGAGGCAGTCCAGAATTGGCCTCGACCAGCTTTAGTGACTGAGATCCGGAGTTTCTTGGGATTAGCAGGTTACTACCGTCGATTTGTAGATGGGTTTTCTTCTATTGCAGCCCCGATGACAAGGTTGACCCAGAAGGGTGTCCAGTTCCAGTGGTCAGAGGAGTGTGAGGCGAGCTTTCAGAAGCTCAAGACAGCCTTGACCACCGCACCAGTGTTGGTACTACCTACAGGTACAGGGCCTTATACAGTTTATTGTGACGCATCTCGTACAGGGCTTGGAGCGGTATTGATGCAGGATGGTAAGGTTATCGCTTATGCTTCGAGGCGGTTAAAGATACATGAGAAGAATTATCCAGTTCATGATCTTGAGTTAGCAGCAGTGGTTCATGCCTTAAAGATCTGGAGGCATTATCTATATGGTGTGACATGTGAGGTGTACACCGATCACAAAAGCCTACAGTACTTGTTCAAACAGAAGGAGTTGAATCTACGACAGCGGAGATGGTTAGAGTTGCTAAAAGACTATGATGTTACTATATTATATCACCCAGGTAAGGCCAATGTGGTGGCCGATGCATTGAGTAGAAAGTATGCCAGCATGGGTAGTCTTGCATATATTCGGGTCAATCAGAGACCATTAGCTCTAGATGTCCAGGCCTTAGCCAACCGGTTCGTGAGATTAGACATTTCTGAGCCTAGCAGAGCGTTAGCCTGCACGGTCGCTCGTTCTTCATTAATTGAGCGTATCCGTGAGAGGCAATTTGATGATCCTCATTTGCGTGAGTTGAGAGATACAGTACAGCGGGGAGGTGCCATACAGGTAAATCTAGATGATGATGGGGTATTGAAATTGCGGGGTCGAGTTTGTGTGCCCAATGTCGAAGGGATTCGAGAGTTAATCTTAGCGGAGGCCCACAGTTCGCGGTATTCTATTCACCCAGGCGCCGCGAAGATGTACCAGGACTTACGGCAACACTATTGGTGGCGCAGAATGAAGAAAGATATCGTTGCGTATGTCGCTCGGTGTCTAAATTGTCGGCAGGTGAAATATGAGCACCAGAGACCTGGTGGTGTATTCCAGAGGATTGAAATTCCCGAGTGGAAATGGGAGCGGATCACTATGGACTTCGTTACTGGACTTCCTTTGACTCGGAGGAAATTTGATGCTATTTGGGTCATTGTTGATAGGTTGACCAAGTCAGCACACTTTATTCCAGTATCTGTCTCCTACTCGTCGGAGAGGTTAGCGGAGGTTTACATTAGGGAGATTGTTCGTCTCCATGGGGTGCCAGTATCTATTATCTCTGATCGGGGAACGCAGTTTACCTCGCGGTTCTGGAGAGCGGTCCAGCGGGAGTTAGGCACCCAGGTTCAGTTGAGTACAGCATTTCATCCTCAGATGGATGGCCAGTCCGAGAGGACTATTCAGATTCTAGAGGACATGCTTCGAGCCTGTGTTATTGATTTCGGAGGCTCGTGGGACCAGTTTCTACCATTAGCAGAGTTCGCCTACAATAACAGTTACCAATCTAGCATCCAGATGGCTTCGTATAAGGCGTTGTATGGTAGGTGATGTCGATCACCGGTCGGATGGTTTGAACCGGGAGAGGCTCGGTTGTTAGGTACAGACTTAGTTCAGGAGGCCTTGGATAAGGTCAAGACTATTCAGGAGAGATTGCGTTCAGCTCAGTCCAGGCAGAAGACTTATGCGGATCGTAAAGTTCGAGATGTGGATTTCATGGTTGGTGAACGAGTATTGCTCCGAGTGTCGCCTATGAAGGGCGTGATGAGGTTTGGGAAGAAGGGCAAGCTCAGCCCTAGGTATATTGGTCCATTTGAGATTTTAGATAGAGTGGGAGGAGTGGCTTACAGATTAGCTTTGCCGCCTAGCTTATCAGCCGTGCATCCAGTTTTTCATGTATCTATGCTTCGGAGATACCACGGCGATCCCACACATGTGTTAGACTTCAGTACTATCCAATTGGACAACGATCTATCTTACGAGGAGGAGCCGGTAGCCATTCTAGACAGGCAGGTTCGACAGTTGAGGTCGAAGAGTTATCCTTCTGTGCGTGTTCAGTGGAGAGGTCAGCCTCCTGAGGCATCGACCTGGGAGTCCGAGTCTGATATGCGGAGCCGCTACCCACACTTGTTTCCTGACTCAGGTACCTCTTTCTTTTGTCCGTTCGAGGACGAACGGTTGTTTTAGAGGTGGAGATTGTGACGACCCAAAGGGTCATCACTTATTTAATTAATCATTTCGAGCTTCGAGGCCTTAGAAACCTCATTTATAGTTGCCTCGATTTGCATGCATAGTCCGGGCACAAAACTGAAAATTATTTATGTTGAAATATGTGAAATATGTGAAAAAGTAGAAGAATTTTGATATTAATATTGATATGGTTGACTTTGGTCAACGTTTTTGGTAAACGGACCCGGATCCGTGATTTGACTGTCTCAGAAAATCCGTAAAAAAATATGGAACTTGGGCATATGTCCGGAATTGAAATCCGAGGTCTAGAACCCCGGTAAAAGAATTTTTCTCTTAAATTGTTTTCTGAAAATGTTTAAGGAAAATGAAACTGAATTTTTATTAAAAAGTACTGGTATCGGGCTCGTATTTTGGTTCCGACACACGGTACAGGTCATATATATTGGTTAAGCGCTTCCTGTAAAGTTTGGTTGAAAACGGACGTCGTTTGACGTGTTTCGGCCTTAAATTGGAAAGTTTGGAAGTTATGAAATTTTGAAAGAATTCTTGAGATTTAAGGCTAAATTCCTTGATTTTGATGTTATTTTGGTGATTTGATCGCGCGAGCAAGTTCGTATGATGTTTTTGAGTCGGTGTACATACTTGGTTTGAATCCCCGAGGGCTCGGGTGAGTTTCGGATAGGTAACGGGATGGTTTGAACTTGAAAATTTCAGCAGAAACTCTGCAACTTTTGCACAGAGATTTTCTTCTATGCGATCGCATAGGTGTAGCTGCGATCGCATAGAGCAAAGATCAGAGGTCCCAAAAATCCTTCTGTGCGATCGCGATATAGCACATGCGATCGCATAACTTCCACTTTTCCTCCTATGCGATCGCATACCATCCTTCGCGATCGCATAGAGTAAGACTGAGGCCCAGAATTTCCTTCTATGCGATCGCATACCATTCCCTGCGATCGCATAGAGCAATTTCAGTTCATCCATTTTCCTTCTATGCGATCGCATAGGACCTCCGCGATCGCATCGAGTAATTTTGCTGTCCCCATTTTTCTTCTATGCGATCGCATCACAGGCCCTGCGATCGCATAGAGTAAAATTTCGCCCAATGATTTAATACCCCAAAACAGAACACTTACGGGATTTTATCCCATTTTCACAAAATCCTTTCTTCTCCACAGCTCTTAGGCGATTTTTGAGGCATTTCTTCATCAAAGTTCATTGGGTAAGTATTGTTAACTCGTCTTCTTCATTTTTCATCAACATCAATCAAATCCTTAGGCTTAAACATGTGTAAATTGGTTGGAAATTTGAGAAATGGGTATAGTTAGGGCTTTCAAAGAATTTGCGATTTAGACCTCGTTTTGGAGTCGAAATTAAGAACAAATTGTATATTTGAACTCATGGAAGATTGGGTGAACTTATTTTGGTTCGAAACTTGAGTTTCGATTATGTGGGCTCGGGGTCGGTTTTTACTATTCCGGCAGAATGTTGTAAAAACCATATTTAGCAATATGAACTAGTTTGTTAAGTAGAATTGATGATATTAAATCAAAATTGTATAGATACGATTGGATTGTAGTCAAATTCAAAAGGAAAAGGCATTGCTACGGATTGAATCGTTCGTAAACTTTCGAGGTAAGTGTTTGTTCTATCCTAGCTTGAGGGAATAGGATTATGTGTTATGTGTTATGTGATCGAGTGCGGTGTATGGGCTGTGGTGACGAGCATCCATACACTGGCGTTTAGTACCGTGAGTCGTTGAAAAATGATTATTTTGAGATATATTACAGATGAAATGTTATTGTTTTCCCTTGTTGGGACTTGTTGTGATGATAATTATTGATTGCCCTTGATGGGACGGTTTATAAATTACTGTTTCTTTCTTTGCCCTTAACTGTGATTGTTATTTGGGTGAGGAAGAGTGATAATGCACGAAGGGTGATTGTGACGACCCAAAGGGTCATCACTTATTTAATTAATCATTTCGAGCTTCTGAGGCCTTGAAAACCTCATTCTATGTTGCCTCGATTTACGTGCACGATCCGAGCTTGTAGCCGGAAAGATTTTGTGATAGAAAATATGAATTCTATGAGAAATTTGGATAAAAATGATATTAATATTGATATGGTTGACTTCGGTCAACATTTTTGGTAAACGGATCCGGACCCGAGATTGGATGGTCCCGAGAGGTCCGTAGAAAAATATGGGACTTGGACATGCGTCCGGAGTCGAATTCCGAGGCCTAGAGCTCAAGTTATGAATTTTTATGTGAAATTGTTTTTGATGCAATTATTAAAGGAAATAAATTAATTGACCTTGGTATCGGGCTCGTATTTTGGTTCCGACACCCGGTACAAGTCTTAAATATTATATATGTGATTTCTGTAAAGTTTGGTGACATTTGGATGTCGTTTGAGATGTTTGGACCTTGAGTTCCAATGTTAAGAAGTTTTGAAAATCAAAAGTATGAAAATCATGAGTTTGAGGCTTGATTTGATTAAAACGAAGTGATATTGGCGATACGATCGCACGAACAAGTCCATAATGCGTTTTTGAGGTTGTGTACATGTTTGGTTTGGAGCCCGGGGGGCTCGGGTAAAGATTTGATAGGCCGTTGGATGAAACTCTGAATTTTTGAACTGCTGGTTTTTCACCCAGCTGTTGGCTTCGCAATTGCGAAGTTTTCTCGCAATTGCGAAGGCTCGCAAATGCGAACATTCATCGCAAATGCGAAGCCCCCTTTGGACCAGCCTTGTTCGCAAATGCGAATAATTGTTCGCATTTGCGAAGGTCCCCAGTGCCAGCCTATGTTCGCAAATGCGAACAAAAGTTCGCAAATGCGAACATTCCCCATTATGCCTTGGTTCGCAAATGAGAACCATTGTTCGCAAATGCGAACACTGCCTTATACAGCATGTGTTCGCAAATGCGAACATTAGTTCGCGAATGCGAACTGTTCGCAAATGCGAACAAATGTTCGCAAATGCGAACTTCCCACCCTTAGCTTATTTTTCAAACTCCAGAAATTGGTCGGGGTTCGCAATTGCGAACCCATGTTCGCAAATGCGAACACAGAGACCTGAAAAACACGAATTTCAATCATTTCTTCACATTTTACAAAACCAAAACACCCATTTGCGATTCTTCAAGGATTTCTTCTTCATCAAAACGATTGTAAGTCACTTTTTACTTAATTCTTTCAATTCCTAACATCATTAAACATGTTTTTCATAAGAAATCAAAGATTTTCATGGTAAAATTCTTGTTTTTGTTAGAAAATAGGGTTTTTCATAAATTGGGGAATTGGACCTCGAATTGAGGTCCGATTTTGAAACAAATTATATATATGAACTCGTGGGGGAATGGGTAACTGGATTTTGGTCCTAACCCCGAATTCCGACCATGTGGGCCCGGGGTTGAAATTCACTATTCATGGCAGAATGTTGTAAAAGTTGTATTTGGTATTAAGAATTAGTTTGTTGAGTAGAATTGATGATATTAAATCAATTGTGTATAGATACGGTTGGATTGGAGCCAAATTGAAAGAAAAGACATTTCCACGGAGTGAATTGTTCATAAGCATTCGAGGTAAGTGTTTGTTCTATCCTAGCTTGAGGGAATAGGATTATGTGTTATGTGTTATGTGATCGAGTGCGGTGTATGGGTTGTGGTGACGAGCATCCATACACCGGCGTCTAGTATGACCGTGAGTCGTTGGAAAATGATATTTTGAGATATATTACAGGTGAATTGTTATTGTTCTCCCTTGTTGGGACTTGTTGTGAAGATAATTATTGATTGCCCTTGATGGGACGATTTATGAATTGCTGTTTCTTTCTCTGCCCTTAACCTGTGATTGTTATTTGGGTGAGGAAGAGTGATAATGCACGAAGGGTGATGCCGTGCCATGTTTATTTATTTATGCACGAAGGTTAATGTCGTGCCATGTTTATTTATTGATTATGCACGAAGGATCATGCCGTGCCCTATTATTGATTATGCACGAAGGATCATGCCGTGCCCTATTATTGATTATGCACGAAGGATCATGCCGTGCTCTGTTATTGAACCATGTACGAAGGATCATGCCGTACTATGGATGTGAGGATGAGAGTAAAAGCACGAAGGGTGATGCCGTGTACTTTATTTGTTTATTTGGTGAGGATGAGAGTAAAAGCACGAAGGGTGATGCCGTGCAATTGCTTGCTATTTCTTGAAGTGATATTATTCGTGTTTACATTATACTTTGTTTTCTTTGTGAAATTATTAATTGTGGTTAATTGTTGAATTCTTTAAGATATTCCTTATTGTGTTATTACTTGATTATTTCTTGTTATTTTGTGGTACACACATATATATTGAATTGCACAGGTTTATGTGAGTGTCTGGTCCTAGTCTTGTCACTACTTCGCCGGGATAGGCGAGGCACTTACCAGCACATGGGGTCGGTTGTGCTTATGCTACACTTCTATGCGTTTTTGCACAGGTCCAGGTTACGATCAGGAGCAGCAGCAGCAGTAAATAGATTGCGTGGGAGTTGATCATATTTGAGACCGAGGTAGCTTGCAGACGTCCGCAGGCCCGGCGTCTCTTTCTTTATTTATGTTATTAGCTGTAGTCTCTTTGTTCCGAGACAAACAGAATTATGTTATATTTCCTTCAGACTTTTATGTGTAGTATTCCGTAGTAGTTCGTGAGTTGGTGACTCCACGTCTTGGGTAGAGGATTTCAGGTATGATTTTTACCTTGTGATTTGTTATTTCCATTTCGATAAAGTATTCCGCATTTATTTAATTAAAATTGTGTTAAAAACGAGGATAGTATGAATACGGTGGCTTGCCTAGCTACCACGAGTAGGCGCCATCACGATCCCGATGTTGGGGAAAAATGCGGGTCGTGACAAGTTGGTATCGAGCTCTAGGTTACATAGGTCTCACCACTCACGAACAAGCTTAGTAGAGTTTGAGAGGTAGGTACGGAGACGTCCGTACTTGTCCTCCAGAGTCTATTGAGTTAGGAAAGAGTCTCTCATTTGTTCTTTCTTGTCGTGCGACTTGTTCCTCAATTACCGATTGAATTTCTATTCTGTCCTTTCGCAGATGGTGAGGACACGCGCTTCTTCGTCCGCTGACCAGCAGCCCGAGCCCCAGGCAGCTCCCGTGAGGGGCAGGGGCCAAGGCCGTATCAGAGGCCATGGTAGGGGTAGAGCTCAGCCCCAGGTAGCTACTCCAGAGGTGGAGCCTCATATTGAGACTGGTGAGGAGGTTCCAGTCCCAGCAGCTCCAGTGGGCCCAGCTCAGGTCCCAGGAGAGGCTTTATTTACCCCGGATCTTAGGGATGCTTTGGTCAGAATAGCGGGATTTATGGACAACATTGCCGGAGCGGGTTTATTATCAGTTGCACCAGCCGCTTCTCAGGCTGGAGGAGGGGCCCAGACTTCTGTTGCTCGTACTCCGGAGCCAGTAGCTCCTCAGCCTCAGGCACCAGTGGTTCAGCCAGCTGTGGCCACTCAGTCAGGTACCACAACTCAGGCCGGAGATGGAGCGGCCATGACTTCTGATTCGTTATGGAGGCTTGATCGGTTCTCCAAGCTATTTACCACTACATTCAGTGGAGCCGCATCAGAGGATCCTCAGGACTTTTTATTCGGTTGCCATGAGATTCTCAAGACTATGGGGATCGTGGAGACAAACGGAGTTGACTTCTGTACCTTCCGACTTGCAGGATCCGCCAAGACTTGGTGGAGAGATTATTGCTTGACTCGACCAGCAGGGTCCCCAGCTTTATCATGGGACCAGTTTGCGGAACTATTTATGGAGAAGTTTCTCCCTACTACTCAGCGGGATTTACTTCGGAGGCAGTTTGAGCGCCTCCATCAGGGCACTATGACAGTTACACAGTATGAGACGAGATTTATCGACTTGGCTCGTCATGCGGTGGTGATACTTCCCACGGAGCGGGAGAGGGTCCGCAGATTTATAGATGGGCTTAATCAGCCGATTAGACTCCAGGATGGCTATGGGCGTGGGGAGTGACATATCATTTCAGGAGGCAGCCAATGCAGCACGCAGAGTTGAGATGGCTCTTGCTAGGGGAGGCGGTTATTCTTCGGATAAGAGGCCTCGTCATTCAGGCAGGTTTGGTGGTTCTTCCTCTGGTAGCAGAGAATCCTTTGATAGAGGCCAGTCCTCCAGGCCTTTTCATTCCGCCCTTCAGGCTTCACAGGGTGGATCAGGTGATCGTGGTTCTCGGGGGCATTATTCAGACCAGTCTCCTATTAATGCTCAGCCTCTTCAGAGTGTTCGTGGAGGCCATTCAGGTCGTCAGGGCCAGCAGCCCTATCAGCCTAGGAGTTGCTACGGTTGTGGCGACCCAGGTCATTTTATTAGGAATTGCCCTATAGCAGCGGGCAACTCTCAGCAGCGAGGTCCTCGTCCTATGATTCAGGCCCCAGCTGACCCTCAACCTACCCAGCCAGCCAGAGGTGGGGGTAGAGATTATAGAGGTGGAGGTCGAGGCCGTAGAGATGGAGACCGTCCAACGAGAGGTAGAGGTCAGCCAGTTGATGGTCGTCCTAGAGACGCAGCTCAGAAGGGAGGTGCGGATCCCCGATTCTATGCTTTACTAGCCAGGCCAGAGGCAGAGGCATCAGATGCTGTGATTACAGGTACTATTCTTGTGTGTGGCAGAGGTGCTTCGGTATTATTTGACCCTGGATCTACATATTCCTATGTGTCTTCCTACTTCGCACCGTATTTGGTTGTGCCCAGCTATGCTCTGGATATTCCAGTTTATGTGGCTACGCCAGGTGGGTGACTCTATTGTAGTCGATCGGGTGCATCGTTCGTGCGTAGTTATATTTGGGGGTCTTGAGACCCGTGTTGATCTGTTGCTCTTGGATATGGTAGATTTTGATGTCATATTAGGGATGGACTGGTTGTCCCCATACCATGCTATTCTTGATTGTCATGCTAAGACTGTCACCTTAGCCTTGCCAGAATCACCCCGATTAGAGTGGAAGGGTACCTCGAGCCACTCCGTTCGCACTGTTATTTCTTATGTTAAGGCTCGACGTATGGTCGAGAAGGGGTGTCTAGCTTATTTGGCTTATGTTCGTGATTCCAGCGCAGAAGTTCCTTCCATTGAGTCGGTCCCTATTGCACGGGAGTTTCCTGAGGTTTTCCCTTCAGACCTGCCGGGCATGCCACCCGACAGGGATATTGATTTTTGTATTGATCTGGCACCGGGTACCCAGCCCATATCTATTCCACCCTATCGTATGGCCCCGCCGGAACTAAAAGAGTTGAAAGATCGGTTGCAGGACCTTCTTGAGAAGGGCTTTATCAGGCCCAGTGTTTCCCCCTGGGGAGCACCTGTGTTATTTGTAAAGAAGAAGGATGGCTCGATGCGGATGTGTATTGATTACCGGCAGTTAAACAAGGTGACTATCAAAAATAAATATCCACTGTCGAGGATTGATGATTTGTTTGACCAACTCCGGGGAGCGAGGGTATTCTCTAAGATAGACTTGAGATCAGGCTACCATCAGCTGAAGATCAGGGCGGCTGACATTCCTAAGACGACCTTTCGCTCTAGATATGGGCATTATGAGTTCTTGGTCATGTCCTTCGGGTTGTCCAATGCCCCAGCAGCATTCATGGAGTTGATGAATCGGGTATTCAGGCCTTACTTAGATCTGTTCGTGATAGTCTTCATAGATGACATCCTGGTGTACTCCCGCAGCCAGGAAGAGCACGAGCAGCACCTCAGAGTGGTTCTTCAGACTCTGAAAGATAACCATCTATATGCCAAATTTTCTAAATGTGAGTTCTGGCTGAGTTCGGTAGCATTTCTGGGTCACATTGTATCAGTGGAAGGTATTCAGGTAGACCCAAAGAAGATTGAGGCAGTCCATAGAATTGGCCTCGACCAGCTTCAGCGACTGAGATCCGGAGTTTCTTGGGTTTAGCAGGTTACTACCGTCGATTTGTAGAGGGATTTTCTTCTATTGCAGCCCGATGACTAGGTTGACCCAGAAGGGAGCCCAGTTCCAGTGGTCAGATGAGTGTGATGTGAGCTTTCAGAATCTCAAGACAGCCTTGACTATAGCACCAGTGCTGATACTACCTAGGGGTGCAGGGCCTTATACAGTTTATTGTGACGCATCTCGTACAGGGCTTGGAGCGGTATTGATGCAGGATGGTAAGGTTATCGCTTATACTTCGAGGCGGTTAAAGATACATGAGAAGAATTATCCAGTTCATGATCTTGAGTTAGCAGCAGTGGTTCATGCCTTAAAGATCTGGAGGCATTATCTATATGGTGTGACATGTGAGGTGTACACTGATCACAAAAGCTTACAGTATTTGTTCAAAACGAAGGAGTTGAATCTACGACAGCGGAGATGGTTAGAGTTGCTAAAAGACTATGATGTTACTATATTATATCACCCGGGTAAGGCCAATGTGGTGGCCGATGCATTGAGTAGAAAGTATGCCAGCATGGGTAGTCTTGCATATATTCCGGTCAATCAGAGACCATTAGCTCTAGATGTCCAGGCCTTAGCCAACCGGTTCGTGAGATTAGACATTTCTGAGCCTAGCAGAGTGTTAGTCTGCACGGTCGCTCGTTCTTCTTTATTAGAGCGTATCCGTGAGAGGCAATTTGATGATCCTCATTTGCGTGAGTTGAGAGATACAGTACAGCGGGGAGGTGCCACACAGGTAAACCTAGATGATGATGGCGTATTGAAATTGCAGGGTCGAGTTTGTGTACCCAATGTTGAAGGGATTCGAGAGTTGATCTTAGCAGAGGCCCACAGTTCGCGGTATTCTATTCACCCAGGCGCCGCGAAGATGTACCAGGACTTACGGCAGCACTATTGGTGGCACGGAATGAAGAAAGATATCGTTGCGTATGTCGCTCGGTGTCTAAATTGTCAGCAGGTGAAATATGAGCACCAGAGACCTGGTGGTGTATTCTAGAGGATTGAAATTCCCGAGTGGAAATGGGAGCGGATCATTATGGACTTTGTTACTGGACTTCCTTTGACTCGGAGGAAATTTGATGCTATTTGGGTCATTGTTGATAGGCTGACCAAGTCATCACACTTTATTCCAATATCTATCTCCTACTCGTCGGAGAGGTTAGCGGAGGTTTACATTAGGGAGATTGTTCGTCTTCATGGGGTGCCAGTATCTATTATCTCTGATCGGGGTACGCAGTTTACCTCGCGGTTCTGGAGAGCGGTCCAGCGGGAGTTAGGCACCCAGGTTCAGTTGAGTACAACATTTCATCCTCAGACGGATGGCCAGTCAGAGAGGACTATTCAGATTCTTGAGGACATGTTTCGAGCCTGTGTTATTGATTTCGGAGGCTCGTGGGACCAGTTTCTGCCATTAGCAGAGTTCGCCTACAATAACAGTTACCAATCTAGCATCCAGATGGCCCCGTATGAGGCGTTGTATGGTAGGCGATGTCGATCACCGGTTGGATGGTTTGAACCGGGAGAGGCTCGGTTGTTGGGTACAGACTTAGTTCAGGAGGCCTTAGATAAGGTCAAGACTATTCAGGAGAGATTGCGTTCAGCTCAGTCTAGGCAAAAGACTTATGCGGATCGTAAGGTTCGAGATGTGGATTTCATGGTTGGTGAACGAGTATTGCTCCGAATGTCGCCTATGAAGGGCGTGAAGAAGGTTCGGGAAGAAGGGCAAGCTCAGCCCTAGGTATATTGGTCCATTTGAGATTCTAGATAGAGTGGGAGGGGTGGCTTACAGACTAGCTTTGCCGCCTAGCTTATCAGCCGTGCATCCGGTTTTTCATGTATCTATGCTTCGGAGATACCACGGCGATCCCACACATGTGTTAGACTTCAATACTGTCCAATTGGACAATGATCTATCTTACGAGGAGGAGCCGGTGGCCATTCTAGACCGGCAGGTTCGACGGTTGAGGTCGAAGAGTTATCCTTCTGTGCATGTTCAGTGGAGAGGTCAGCCTCCTGAGGCATCGACCTGGGAGTCCGAGTCTGATATGCGGAGCCGCTACCCACACTTGTTTCCTGACTCAGGTACTTCTTTCTTTTGTCCGTTCGAGAACGAACGGTTGTTTTAGAGCTGGAGATTGTGACGACCCAAAGGGTCATCACTTATTTAATTAATCATTTCGAGCTTCTGAGGCCTTGAAAACCTCATTCTATGTTGCCTCGATTTACGTGCACGATCCGAGCTTGTAGCCGGAAAGATTTTGTGATAGAAAATATGAATTCTATGAGAAATTTGGATAAAAATGATATTAATATTGATATGGTTGACTTCGGTCAACATTTTTGGTAAACGGATCCGGACCGAGATTGGATGGTCCCGAGAGGTCCGTAGAAAAATATGGGACTTGGACATGCGTCCAGAGTCGAATTCTGAGGCCTAGAGCCCAAGTTATGAATTTTTATGTGAAATTGTTTTTGATGTAATTGTTAAAGGAAATAAATTAATTGACCTTGGTATCGGGCTCGTATTTTGGTTCCGACGCCCGGTACAAGTCTTAAATATTATATATGTGATTTCTGTAAAGTTTGGTGACATTTGGATGTCGTTTGAGATGTTTGGACCTTGAGTTCCAATGTTAAGAAGTTTTGAAAATCAAAAGTATGAAAATCATGAGTTTGAGGCTTGATTTGATTAAAACGAAGTGATATTGGCGATACGATCGCACGAACAAGTCCATAATGTGTTTTTGAGGTTGTGTACATGTTTGGTTTGGAGCCCGGGGGGCTCGGGTAAAGATTTGATAGGCCGTTGGATGAAACTCTGAATTTTTGAACTGCTGGTTTTTCACCCAGTTGTTGGCTTCGCAATTGCGAAGTTTTCTCGCAATTGCGAAGGGGGACAGGCTCGCAAATGCGAACATTCATCGCAAATGCGAAACCCTCTTTGGCCCAGCCTTGTTGGCAAATGCGAACAATTGTTCGCATTTGCGAAGGTCCCCAGTGCCAGCCTATGTTCGCAAATGCGAACAAAAGTTCGCAAATGCGAACATTCCCCATTATGCCTTGGTTCGCAAATGCGAACCATTGTTCGCAAATGCGAACACTGCCTTATACAGCATGTGTTCGCAAATGCGAACATTAGTTCGCAAATGCGAACTGTTCGCAAATGCGAACAAATGTTCGCAAATGCGAACTTCCCACCCTTAGCTTATTTTTCAAACTCCAGAAATTGGTCGGGGTTCGCAATTGCGAACCCATGTTCGCAAATGCGAACACAGGAGAACTGAAAAACACGAATTTCAGTCATTTCTTCACATTTTACAAAACCAAAACACCCATTTGCGATTCTTCAAGGATTTCTTCTTCATCAAAACGATTGTAAGTCACTTTTTACTTAATTCTTTCAATTCCTAACATCATTAAACATGTTTTTCATAAGAAATCAAAGATTTTCATGGTAAAATTCTTGTTTTTGTTAGAAAATAGGGTTTTTCATAAATTGGGTAATTGGACCTCGAATTGAGGTCCGATTTTGAAACAAATTATATATATGAACTCGTGGGGGAATGGGTAACCGGATTTTGGTCCTAACCCCGAATTCCGACCATGTGGGCCCGGGGTTGAAATTAACTATTCATGGCAGAATGTTGTAAAAGTTGTATTTGGTATTAAGAATTAGTTTGTTGAGTAGAATTGATGATATTAAATCAATTGTGTATAGATACGGTTGGATTGGAGCCAAATTAAAAGAAAAGACATTTCCACTGAGTGAATTGTTCATAAGCATTCGAGGTAAGTGTTTGTTCTATCCTAGCTTGAGGGAATAGGATTATGTGTTATGTGTTATGTGATCGAGTGCGGTGTATGGGCTGTGGTGACGAGCATCCATACACCGGCGTCTAGTATGACCGTGAGTCGTTGGAAAATGATATTTTGAGATATATTACAGGTGAATTGTTATTGTTCTCCCTTGTTGGGACTTGTTGTGAAGATAATTATTGATTGCCCTTGATGGGACGATTTATGAATTGTTGTTTCTTTCTCTGCCTTTAACTGTGATTGTTATTTGGGTGAGGAAGAGTGATAATGCACGAAGGGTGATGCCGTGCCATGTTTATTTATTTATGCACGAAGGTTAATGCCGTGCCATGTTTATTTATTGATTATGCACGAAGGATCATGTCGTGCCCTGTTATTGATTATGCACGAAGGATCATGCCGTGCCCTGTTATTGAACCATGTACGAAGGATCATGCCGTACTATGGATGTGAGGATGAGAGTAAAAGCACGAAGGGTGATGCCGTGTACTTTATTTGTTTATTTGGTGAGGATGAGAGTAAAAGCACGAAGGGTGATGCCGTGCAATTGCTTGCTATTTCTTGAAGTGATATTATTCGTGTTTACATTATACTTTGTTTTCTTTGTGAAATTATTAACTGTGGTTAATTGTTGAATTCTTTAAGTTATTCCTTATTGTGTTATTACTTGATTATTTCTTGTTATTTTGTGGTACACACATATATATTGAATTGCACAGGTTTAGGTGAGTGTCTGGTCCTAGGCTTGTCACTACTTCGCCGGGATAGGCCAGGCACTTACCAGCACATGGGGTCGGTTGTGCTGATGCTACACTTCTGTGCGTTTTTGCACAGTCGAGGTTACGATCGAGAGCAGCAGCAGCAGTAAATAGATTGCGTGGGAGTTGATCATATTTGAGACCGAGGTAGCTTGCAGACGTCCGCAGGCCCGACGTCTCTTTCTTTATTTATGTTATTAGCTGTAGTCTCTTTGTTCCGAGACAAACAGAATTATGTTATATTTCCTTCAGACTTTTATGTGTAGTATTCCATAGTAGTTCGTGAGTTGGTGACTCCACGTCTTGGGTAGAGGATTTCAGTATGATTTTCACTTTGTAATTAGTTATTTCCATTTCGATAAAGTATTCCGCATTTATTTAATTAAAATTGTGTTAAAAACAGGATAGTATGAATACGGTGGCTTGCCTAGCTACCACGAGTAGGCGCCATCACGATCCCGATGTTGGGGAAAAATCCGGGTCGTGACATTTGATAACGGCATCACCGACTTATTTACGACGAAAAATTAATTTTGATATGTTGATTTATTGATTATGCACGAAGGATCATGTCGTGCCCCGTTATTGAACCATGTACGAAGGATCATGCCGTACTATGGATGTGAGGATGAGAGTAAAAGCACGAAGGGTGATGCCGTGTACTTTATTTGTTTATTTGGTGAGGATGAGAGTAAAAGCACGAAGGGTGATGCCGTGTAACTGCTTGCTATTTCTTGAAGTGATATTACTTATGTTTACATTATACTTTGTTTTTCCTTGTGAAATTATTAACTGTGGTTAATTGTTGAATTCTTTAAGATATTCCTTATTGTGTTAGTACTTGATTATTTCTTGTTATTTTGTGGTACACATATATATATTGAATTGCACAGGTTTATGTGGGTGTATGGTCCTAGGCTTGTCACTACTTCGCCGGGATAGGCCAGGCACTTACCAGCACATGGGGTTGGTTGTGCTGATGCTACACTTCTGTGCGTTTTTGCACAGGTCCAAGTTACGATCAAGAGCAGCAGCAGCAGCAGTAAATTGATTGCGTGGGAGTTGATCACATTTGAGACCGAGGTAGCTTGCAGACGTCCGCAGGCCCGGCGTCTCTCTCTTTATTTATGTTATTAGCTGTAGTCTCTTTGTTCCGAGACAAACAGAATTATGTTATATTTCCTTCGGACTTTTATGTGTAGTATTCCATAGTAGTTCGTGAGTTGGTGACTCCACGTCTTGGGTAGAGGATTTCAGGTATGATTTTCACCTTGTGAATTGTTATTTCCATTTTGATAAAGTATTCCGCATTTATTTAATTAAAATTGTGTTAAAAACAGTATAGTATGAATACAGTGGCTTGCCTAGCTACCACGAGTAGGAGCCATCACGATCCCGATGTTGGGGGAAAAATTCGGGTCGTGACATCCTCCCAGGATAAAACGGAATAAACCTCCTTGCAACAGTGGCAATACAAAGTGCATGATTCCAACGAACTAAAAAACGGAGCAAAATCACACTTACAAGTTTGAGAGAAAGATATTGCGAACTAGGATGCAATATATTCAGAAAGAAAGGAGTACTTGCTTATATAGTCATGATTCAATTCAGGTCCATTTTGATTGATTTCTCATTTTTCGGATCTGATTGTAACAATCGAGAAGTAGGAAGAGTGTATTTCGTATATCAAAGATGCAGCCTTGCCTCAGAATTTATAGGCAAATATAAGAAGAGGTGTCTAGAAAAGGTGCCTTTTCGGAAAATACGCCGCCTGCCGCGGTTCTACTGCGATCGCGTCAGAACCGTGCTCAGAGAGCCTTCTTATCGATCAATCATTTGACAAATCCAAATCCAATTCCGAAGCCAAAGCCAAAGCCAAAGCCGAAGCCGAAGCCGAAGCCAAAGCCGAGCCGAGCGAGCGGCAACGACGGCGCGAGGGTTTATTCTCTTCAACTCCTTTTAAAAGCTTTATGAAGTGATTCTATATATAAGCACACAAATGTGATTGTCCCTCACCAATGAGGATAAAGTGCAAGATAAAATTTACTTCTTCAAATTTTCATTTTTCCTCCATTTTATTTTCCTCCATTTCCAATTCACACTTTTTCTACTTTAAAGCAAAAGCTTAAAGTCTCCAACAAAGAACAAGACAACTGTAAGATCGTGAACCTCTTCAAGGAGAGGCAGGTCAAGCTACTATGATGATTAAAACCTTTCTTATTCTATTCTCCAATTAATTATTCACATATTTCAAATTTGTCTTCTAATTTAGTGATTAATTATGATTGGTTATGATTTACCCTCGATTTATTTTGATTTATTTCGATTGATTTGGTCGAAAAGTATTTGATAATTTTTTTGCCAAATAGTATTATGTCGAGGTTGGTCATACTTGGCTTCGGTCTTCATCGAGCACTTCGATCTTCAAGTTCTTTACTCCGCCATCAGGCTCGAGCCATGTTCATTATGAGCTTTTTCTCGAAGCAACTCCCCGAGCTTGCGAAATCGAGTATATACCTGATTTCAATTGTATACGTTGATAAATATGTAAAAGAAAAACCTATATTATTAAATTTTGTAACGAGAGGACAAACTCTAGCTTCAAGTTAGCAAACATTTCATGACGGAGTTCAGATCCGTATGGTTTGGAAAAGGAAAATCCCTATGATTACGTTGGCCACAATATATTAAACAAAGAGCATGTTAGGTTTGTAGACTTGGCGTATACAATCTTAATCAAGAACGATATTTACAGCATATATTATATAGAAAAATGCTGCTTACAATATGCTCCACTAGTTAGATTACAAAATGGCAAAAGGTCTCTTTTCTTACAAAGTTGGTGAAGCTTTTGGCACTTTCCTTCTCATGACCTTCCTACTTTAACTACTTATTTTCTACTACCTTTTTATTTGTTTGGAAGGGGGGGGGGGGGGGGGGGGGGAGATTACAAGTGGAGGCAACACTTGCAAAATTTAGTCACACCAAATAATACCGTCCCTTAATTTATGAGTATGCACCGTTTTTTTTTTTTTTTAAAAAAAAAAAATTGTACTAATGGTTCCTTTGTTTTCATCTTTTTTTCTTCGACTCTTTGCCGAAATAGAAAATTATTGAGCAGATGCCTTAGCACTTTTTCATCATCTAATACTGCTTTTAGGTAGTGTTAACTATTGATAAATATTTTTGGTTTTTGAGAAACACTAGTAGGCGCGCAGGCACACATATAATTAGGGTGGGTTAATTAGACTGGTTTCTTCAATACTAAACAAATCTAACATGAAAAGAGATTGATCCAACTAATTGGACAAGCTACTAACTTTGTACTAATTCTTGTTCTCAATATGAATAATCTAATTTTATATTCTACTCAAAGTAGTCTTTTTGATGGGACACGGCAGGAACGTGATGTCTTTTATTAGTAACGAACTTTTCTAAATCAAACGGTTGTAAGAGAAACCATAGGACTCAATCTAGTCCTATAAAAATAAGCCCAAAACGCGCCAGAGACCTCTCACCACCTAATATCCTTTTTCAATTCCTATACACGACCAAACTAAACAAACAACGTAACTTTCCCCTCCTCCTCTCCCCTCTTCCTTAATTTTCTTCTATCTAACGAAGACACATACAGATAAACGTAGGAGCTGAGGGAGAGAGGAGGACGCCATAGTCATGGCTTCTGAATTGTTCTTCAGAGGACAGGAAACTCACCATATAATCAACGCATACACCCCCAAACCACGGAAGCCATGGCAAAACGTAATTCGACCTGTACGTTACATGCTCAAAGAGAAACGTCTCGTCTTCCTTTTTGCAGGTATTGCCATCGCTTCTCTTATCTTCGCTCTTTTACCCTCTTCACGTTCTCCCTCCGGTCAGGGCAGTTACAGTTACGTAAACACCGCGATCTACGATTCCCACTTGCCCTCCGAGTCAACTCAATCTCACAGCATTGCACGTGCTCATCGGATCATCTACCAGAACCGGGCCGGGCTCGGGTCGTTACATTCTGGCGGGAAAATCCCGTTGGGTTTGCAGCGTAATGGGTTGAGGATCCTGGTGACCGGTGGGGCCGGTTTCGTCGGCAGCCATCTCGTGGACCGTCTGATCGCTAGAGGTGACAGCGTGATCATCGTTGATAATTTCTTCACGGGGCGTAAGGAGAACGTGATGCACCACTTTGGGAACCCGAGGTTCGAGCTCATAAGGCACGATGTGGTGGAGCCATTGTTGGTGGAGGTTGATCAGATCTACCACCTCGCTTGCCCTGCCTCTCCTGTTCACTATAAGCATAACCCCGTCAAGACCATTATATCCTTTTCTTCAAAATTCTTAGTATTTTTGGTTTCTATTTAATTCCATTATATTCATCTTCTGTGTTTATACATTTATTTGGTAAATTAGAAAAGTTGGATTCCTTGACTCTAGCTGCTCACAAGACAAATGTTGTTGGGACATTGAACATGCTTGGATTGGCCAAAAGAGTGGGTGCTCGATTTTTGCTAACGAGCACCAGCGAGGTTTACGGTGATCCGTTGGAACATCCACAAAAGGAGACTTATTGGGGCAATGTTAATCCCATTGGTCAGTCTCTCACCTAGTACTACTTTTGTTATTTGTCTCTGTTAAATGTACTTACTTATCTATTTTGGAATTGTAATTGGCTTAATAAAAACAAATTTATTATGTAATGTGTCTGAAAATGCGGATAGGCTAATTTTCTGGCTTCTCTGTTTTGTTGTTTTCAATGTATCATGTATTGTCAGGTGTGAGAAGTTGCTACGACGAGGGGAAGCGTACAGCTGAAACGTTGACTATGGACTATCACAGAGGTGCTGGCGTTGAGGTGAGGATCGCTAGGATATTCAACACCTACGGACCTCGTATGTGCATCGATGATGGTCGTGTTGTTAGCAACTTTGTTGCTCAGGTGAACCTTTTTCAGATGCCCAAATTTTACATAATGAAACACCTAGGGTGTTTCCCACCACTCTTGTCTCTTAAGAAGAAAGATGTTATAGGTCACTCTAAACACTGTTTCATATTCCAATACAGGCCTTGAGGAAGGAGCCTCTAACGGTTTATGGCGATGGAAAGCAAACAAGAAGTTTCCAATTTGTTTCAGACTTGGTATGTCAATTTTGGATTCATACACATATTGCTCTATGTTTACGTTTTCAGCCTTTTACTGCCTATCATTCAAAGATAAGTATAGAATGAACAAAGGGGTATGATTTTTGTTGTTTGTGAAAGGTTGAGGGCCTAATGCGCTTGATGGAAGGAGAACATGTGGGACCTTTCAACCTAGGAAACCCTGGTGAATTCACAATGCTTGAACTTGCAGGGGTAAGTTACTTGATGCATAACATCTTTTTCTGTTCTCAAGTTTTGGACTTTACAGATTCAATCATTTCATTTCTGAATTTGCTATTTCGATCCAATCAGAATTTCTCTAACCTGGAGGCTATAACTCTCTATTACTATTGATTGAATGCAACAGAATTTTGTAATATTTGTTATTCATGTTGCAGGTGGTCCAGGAAACCATTGATCCAAATGCGCAGATTGAGTTCAGACCCAACACAGCAGATGATCCACACAAGAGGAAGCCTGATATCTCAAAGGCTAAAGAATTGCTTGGTTGGGAACCAAAGGTGCCTCTTAGGAAAGGTCTACCTATGATGGTACAAGACTTTAGGCAACGTATATTTGGTGACCACAAAGAAGATAGCTCCTCTGTCTCCTCCGCGTAATAGGGTTTTCGGAACTTTATTTTTGGTCAAAGGGCGAAATGCAGTGCAGTAGAAGAAGATGACCTGTTGTTTATGTTCTTTCAGTATAGAAAAATGTCCTTGGCAGAAGTCAGAGCTGTTGGTCCTCTACATAGTTTAGTAGGTCTTCATATAAGTCTGT
This sequence comes from Nicotiana noctiflora, assembly GCA_032618575.1. Classification (NCBI taxonomy): domain Eukaryota; kingdom Viridiplantae; phylum Streptophyta; class Magnoliopsida; order Solanales; family Solanaceae; genus Nicotiana; species Nicotiana noctiflora. The sequence goes on along the minus strand of JASVEL010001982.1, from coordinate 31,883 downwards.
CAATTTTGTATTTCGATTTATTCCATTTTAACAATTTTGTTGTAAACCTATATTATGAAAATAAATAGCTGACAATTTTTCATCCAATGGGACTGACAAATTCATCGGCTTTACTGATCATCTTCTCAGAAACTGGTTACTAAGGCAACACTAAATGGGCAAAGAGAAGAGCTTGTCTTTAAGTTTAGCTCGGAGTTTGAGGGGAAATAAATGCTATGCCTGTTCCTGATTTAAATTAGTACAATAGGGGGTTGATTTGTATTGGTTCATTTCATGGTTTTTCCTCATTCTCTGCTTCCTGTTAACTCATAGTATTTTGCTTCTAAAATCTCTGGAGCAAGCACTACACTTAGAGAGGTCAAGAATGAAAGGACTCAAAGTAACAGAACTTCAAGTTCCGACAGGTTGATGGTATGCAACAAGTCAACAAAGAGAATAGGCATTTGCTTCGCATGCATCATCTACTTAGACAAAAAAATCATCTCAAATTGAAATGCACCAATCACAGACTACAAACAAATAATATGAAAGAAGAAAAGCTCATCTCATATTAGCATATCTGAGCTAAAGAGCCTGGACAAGCACTCAAGATCGCACTAACTATTAAAAAGAAGATGAAAAGGACAATACAAATAATATGAAAGAAGAAAAGATCATCTCATATCAGCATATCTGAGCTAAAGAGCCTGGACAAGCACTCAATATCGCACTAACTATTAAAAAGAAGCTGGAAAGGACAATACCACAGCTCTAAAATGCATATTGCTTGACTAGCGATAAGTTTGATGAGCATTCAGCAAATTTGATCACTTTTGTTCCTTGACCACTATTTACATGAAAATCCATCTGTGGAACCAATCAGCAGAATTATTCTTGTTACCTTACACACATGTAAAAGAAGAACACAGATTCCTTATGCTTCCTTGAGTTGGGGGTACATTGATCTATGAATTACATGTTCATCAGACACAATTTCTCCATTCACACGAAGTTGTTCCAGGAAATCCAGCCGCAGTGACTTGAACTGATAGTGCTGCAGTAGAATATAACATGTGAGCAGATGAGAAGAAAAAGAACTTTCAATAACAAAATACAGTGTCATCACATGCAGAAAACAAAAGATTACAAGAATGACTGTTATGTTAGCAATCTATTGCAGTGAAAAAAGGGCACAGCGATGTTCCGATCTCGTTCAAATTCTCAATTGGTGGAAATATTAGCAACATCATTGTTGTGGCCACAATCTGGATTTGGCAATAGGACAAAAGTTGAATAGAACTAAACCACCAATCAATGCCTGTGATATGTATGCATTTGACTGCACCAACAGTTCAAGTTGCCAGGACGGGGAAGCAACTAGGAGTGTGAAGAAAGAGAGTTGGTATAGCCTGGGTAGAAACGGGTAAATCCACGTTGACATACACACCAATAAAAAAGGCTTTTGTAGCAAATATTTGAGACGTATGGAAGTAAAGAAAAACCAAAGCAGGAAGTAAAGAAAACACGAGAGTGTATGGGTCATAATTGAACCCCACGCCAGTCAATCAGATTGACCGTTCCTTTCGACTAGTATAAACATAACAGGCGCCGAGGTCGCCTCGACCAAGAATATTATCCGTATCCATCCAACGCCTTGGCCGAGGTCGGTACTTTTCGAGTACGACCGAAATAATTCCCTAATGTGGGCCCGATCTCCAAGAAAGTCGACTTGTACAGCAAACGTCTATAATTACAAGGGCAGACATCAGAAAAAGGGTTCCACTCTCTCCCCATGAGGCTCTAAGAAATACAGAGTGAAACACAGAGTGAGAACCCAAGACAAAGGACAGAATAACGGTAGATCTCTCAAAACATGATTGTAAAGATCTGAACCTCTTCATGGAGAGACAGGTTAACTCATTATCATGAATAAAGATCACCAATATTTTCTACCGTCCATACAATTGTTTCTATTATCTTTTCCTTGATAGATTTCAGATATGTTACGGCCTGCTATGTTTGGCCCGTCGTTTTTATTGATTGTCTTGAATCCATAAATGCCTGAAAACATTTTGGTCAAACAATTTGGCGTCGTCTGTGGGGGTTTCATAGCAAGACCGCGTAGCTTTTCCTGAAGTCAGAAACAAAGGAAAAACAACGAACGAGGGATTAGAAACACAATCAGAGCAAGCCTGATTCATCTCGCCTATACTCGGGCTATGAGCCCTCGACTCAAAAGAATCAACAAAGTTCAACTACGGTTGAACTGGGACTCAGGCCACGAGCCTTCGCCAACTTAATTCAACATTAGTTGAAGTAGTACTCGGGCTATGATCCCTCGATGCAAAAGAATGAACAAAGTTCAACTACGGTTGAACTGGACTGAGGCCACGGGCCTTCGCCAACTTAATTAAACATCAGTTGAAGTAGTACTCGGGCCATGAGACCTCGACTCAAAAGAATCAGCAAAGTTCAACTACGGTTGAACTGGGACTCAGGCCACGAGCCTTCGCCAACTTAATTCGACATCAGTTGAAGTAGTACTCGGGCTATGAGCCCTCGACACAAAAGAATCAACAAAGTTCAACTACGGTTGAACTGGGACTCAGGCCATGAGCCTTCCCCAACATAATTCGACATCAGTTGAAGTAGTACTCGGGCTATGAGCCCTCGACGCAAAAGAATCAACAAAGTTCAACTACGGTTGAACTGGGACTTAGGCCACGAGCCTTCGCCAATCCTCGACGCAAAAGAATCAACAAAGTTCAACTACAGTTGAACTGGGACTCAGGCCACGAGCCGTCGCCAACTTAATTCAACATCAGTTGAAGTTCTACTCGGGCTATAATCCCTCGACTCAAAAGAATCAACAAAGTTCCACTACGGTTGAACTGGGACTCAGGCCACGAGCCTTCCCCAACTTAATTCGACATCAGTTGAAGTAGTACTCTGGCTCTGAGCCCTCGACGCAAAAGAATCAACAAAGTTCAAGTACGGTTGAACTGGGACTCAGGCCACGAGCCTTCCACAACTTAATTCAACGTTAGTTGAAGTAATACTCGGGCTATGAGCCCTCGACACAAAAGAATCAACAAAGTTCAACTACGGTTGAACTGGGACTCAGGCCACGAGCCTTCGCCAACTTAATTCAACATAAGTTGAAGTAGTACTCGGGCTGTGAGCCCTCGACTAAAACAATCAACAAAGTTTAACTATGGTTGAACTGGGACTCAGGCCACGAGCCTTCCCCAACTTAATTCGACATTACTTGAAGTAATACTCGGGCTATGAGCCGTCGAATCAAAAGAATCAACAAGGACTCAGGCCACGAGCCTTCCCAACTTAATTCGACATCACTTGAAGTAATACTCGGGCTATGAGCCCTCGACTCAAAAGAATCAACAAAGTTCAACTACGGTGTAACTGGGACTCAGGTGACGAGCCTTCCCCAACTTAATTCGACATCAGTTGAAGGATACTTGGGCTATGAGCCCTCGACTCAAAAGAATCAACAAAGTTCAACTATGGTTGAACTGGGACTCAGGCCACGAGCCTTCCACAACTTAATTCAACATCAGTTGGAGTAATACTCGGGCTATGAGCCCTCGACGCAAAAGAATCAACAAAGTTTAACTACGGTTGAACTGGGAACTGGGACTCAGGCCACGAGCCTTCGCCAATTCAACTCAACCTCATTCGAAGTAATACTCCGTGCTTGGGGAAAACATAAGTGGGGCGAGCATTGAAGAAACAACATGAAAAGGGGAATGCCCCCTCAATTCAAAGATACGGACGCGGGCCATGCCCGTCCATCCTAGTTTAAACCTTGTGAGAAAATAAACCACAATAATACAAAAAAAAAAAAATAGCAACACACGGCAACAATCGTTAAGAAAATCATCAACTAAGCATCTTTCACTGGAGACCATTGGTACCACCATCTGCGCCAGTCGCACCGTCGCCTGCCCTCACCGGCACCCGCGGCGCCCATGTCGTTTCCAGCTCCAGTCAAACTACAACCGGGGACATCATCGATGCCGGGCGTCGCAGCATCAAAGCCGCATTCCTCGCGAACTTCCCGTGCCCTCTGGCTCGCCCCTTCGAAGATTGCTTCGGAGATGATACCAGCCTCGAAGAGATGCTTGTATATGTCCCGCTGGGCTTCGGCAGAAACCCAAGCCTCGCGAGAGCTACCCATAAATGCAGATTGTTCTTGAATACGCCGGTTTTCCTCCTCTAGGAATGCAATTTGCCCCGCGGTATCCTGAGCGTTCCACTCTAGAACCCTGATCGGTCGAGGTGACTAGACCCTCCGTCCTAAGAATCCTCACGGACGAAAACGTATCCTAACCTGTGGTTACATCGTACCGACCATTTCCATTCGCCATGAATATTCGCACATGAGATCGTACCCCCATCATACAAAAGGAATAGTGGTAAGGCGTCATAAGCAATTGTCATCCCCCCCTCTAGTCCGGAAAGGGGTCGTTCTTCTATCGATCACATCCGCTTATCAGGGTCTATTTCTAGGCGACCATGATAAGTGGAGGGACTAACTATATGAGTCATAATTGAACCCCACGCAAGTCAATCGGATTGATCGTTTCTTTCGACTAGTATAAATATAACAAGCGCCGAGGTCACCTCGACCAAGAATATTATCTGTATCCATCCAACGCCTTGGCCGAGGTTGGTACTTTCCGGGTACGACCGAAATAATTCCCTAATGTGGGCCCGATTTCCAAGAAAGTCGACTCGTACATCAAACGTCTATAAATATAAGGGCAGACGTCAGAAAAAGGGTTCGACTCTCTCCCCATGGAGGCTCTAAGAAATACAGAGTGAAACACAGAGTGAGAACACAAGACTTCACGGAGTCGTGGTTTGAAGATGATGATTTGAAGATTCATTCGACAGAATAACGGTAGATCTCTCAAAACATGATTGATGAGATTGTAAGGATATGAAGTTCTTCATAGAGAGGCAGGTTAACCCATTATCATGAATAAAGATCACCAATATTTTCTACCGTCCATACAATTGTTTCTAATATCTTTGCCTTGTTAAATTTTACATATGTTACGACCTGCTATGTTTGGCCCGTCATTTTTATTGGTTGTCTTGAATCCATAAATGCCTGTAACCATTTTGGGTCAAACAGAGAGCAGCAATGGATAAAAAAGAAACAGAGATTAAAATGATCGAAGGTTACCTTTCCTCTCGATTCAAAATCAACGATATGGTAGAAAGGATCCAATAGCGTGACCTGATCTTCTTCTTTGATCTGACAACAGTATAGCTTATAATGTTATAATGTGAGAATCTAAGGGTCTTACATAATATGAAAATCTAACGGGAAACTGAGCAACTGAACATCAGCAAGTGACTCGAACAGGTATTCTCATTACTCAATGCACACTAATCTACTCTTTGCTCTCTCGCAAACAAGAAAATAGGTTTTATAAAGTCAACTTTTCTTTGTCTCTTCTCTCTTTTTCCTTTTATGATTTATATAATCTCTTTATTCTGCCCAAGCACCATGCTACTCTTATATAGCAGAATTTAAGGAAGTCACAAAATTATTAACCTAATCAACAATCGAGTTGGATGGACATGTTGGATTTAAAATCAGTTCTTCAGTATAAAGAGACTTTAGTGGGATACAAAGGGCAATCTTTTCTCATTCTGAATCTCTTATTTAATGGAGCAAATACTGGAGGAAGTCTACAAAAAATTACACTTACAATTTTCTGTTCATTAAGGAAGTTTTATAGAGCTGTGGTTAAACCTGCCATGCTGTATGGGACGGAGTGTTAGCCGGTGAAGAAATCTCATGTTCAGAGGATGATGGTTGCGGAGATGAGGATGCTTAGGTGGATGTGCGAGCTCACCAAGTTAGATAAGATTAGGAACGAAGTTATTCGGGAGAAGGTGGGGGTGGCCCCAGCGGATGAGAGGATGCGAGAGGCGATGCTCCGGTGGTTCGGGCATGTGCGGAGGAGAAGCCCCGATGCCCCGGTGAGGAGTTGTGAGCGGCTAGCGGTGGTCGGTGTGAGGCGGGGCAGAGGGAGGCCTAAGAGATACTGGGGAGAGGTAATTAGACAGGACATGGCCAGGATGCGGATTTCCGAGGACATGACCCTTGATAGGAAAGTCTGGAGGTCTAGTATTAGGGTGGTAGAATGGGGACTTCTAGTTTTTTCGTTCTCCTTGCCCGGGGTGGGTGAGGCGTGGTAGGGCCGCCTATAGATGATTAATTATGTTCTGTTGTGGTAGTTACTGTTATGATATCATTGCATGCCTGCTTATTTATTGATTTATGTCTCTTATGTTTAGATAATTTTTATGCGTTGTATGCTGGAGTGACTAATGCGGTTTTTGTTTTTGTTTTTGTTTGCTTTTCCTTTCCTTGCGCCGAGGGTCGATTGGAAACAGCCTCTCTGCCCTCTCGGACAGAGGTAAGACCTGTCTACATATTACCCTCCCCAGACCTCACCTTGTGGGAATATACTGGGTTGTTGTTGTTGTTGTTGTTGTTATATTCTAGGTGTGTAGCTCACTGGTATTCAATAGTATTATAACTCCCTTAGTAATATTTTTCTTCCAAGAAAAGAAAGTAGAAGAGAGAAGATCACTAACTGTCAGATATGGTTGCCTAGTATACTTAAAAATGACTGCAGTTTTTCATCAGCATAGACAAAATTAGACAAATGTGGTAACAGAGATTAAACCAAAGGTGTCACTTACTGCAGTGCTGCGTATGCCATAAACAGTAATCACAAAGCATGTGCAGTCAGAATCACAGACAATATAGTATCTGCAGATGAAGAGTAGAAGCTGAGACAAAAAGAGAAATGATGCTGCAGTCGGGAAGCTCTGTCACTTAAATTTCACTTACCAAGAGAATACTGGAAAGGAGAAAAATGACAAATGAACTGCTGTAGATTCTTCTAAGGTGAGGTAACTTACATTGGAGTTTCACTCGGATTCTTAACTAAAAACAGAACTTTTCCTGTGACTGCTTTGCTTAGATTAGGACCTTCAATTAGGCGGTTCACAGTAGCTTTCTCATATATAGGATTCACTACAAGAAAGTATTTGCCCAATTTAAGGATAACAAGCTTAATCCCATATCACCCTTTTTTGAAAAACTTATCTAAGACGCATATAAAGCTTACAATCAACAGAAGCAAGTGATGATGCTAGCGATTCAACAGTAGGAAGCGATGATGTTGGAGAACCAATCAGATCCTGAAAGACAGGATACAGTTATTCAACTACATACTTCATAATCTCATGCATAATAGATGAGGCTAAAGGCGTCAGAAGTGGTAGACATAAACAAACTCAATATCTAATGCATGAGATGTCATTGCTGTTTTCTCTTGCTTTAAAAAATGAAGACCAGCAGTAAGGTCAGTATATTCTTACATGGGGACTCATTAAGCTTATTAAGTGGGTAAGACGATTTGATTGATAGAGAAAAACTCCTTTGTCTTATGGACGTGACATACTCAGTGCATGAATATTTTCTTGGAATTAGTACCTTCACCTTTTTGTAGTACTTAATTATTTTGTCTTGGTAGATTTCCCTTTTCCCTTTTACTTTTTTTTCTCCTGGCTATGGTGACACTTGTCAAAGCCAAAACTTGCGGATAGGGGTGTACATGAGGCGTGTTGGTTCGATTTTTTATTAAACCAAAATCAAACCAATTATGTTGGTTTACTAAATTCATAATAAATCAAACCAGCATAAATTCGATTTTTTCGGTTTCGGTTTTAATCGGTTTTTCGGTTTTCCTTTTTAGTTATATTATTCTTGAAAAAGAGATCAAATAATCACCAATTATCCGCATGATTACTATTTTTCTTAATAATATATGAGGAATGTCAATTATTCGTATAAATCATAATTCCAAGACCTTCTATAATAGAAAATGACAACAAACATGTGACAAAGCAAATCATTGTAAACTTGATAAACCTCAACACTAAAATAAAATGACAAGCAGGAAGCTCCTGTGATATGGGGGAGGGTTTCCAATATTTGGGGTTCTTTAATTTTGGAATTGGATAATAGGGAAGATATGGAATAATCTATTTTATTATTTTTTGTCTTGTTTGGTTTTAGTTTGGGCTTGATATTTAGGTTATGTAGATAGAATCTACTTAGTGGATAGTGAATTTATAAGCCTACAAATAAATAATATCTAAAGACATTGAAAACTATAAAATAGTTTAGAAAATACTTACAAATTAGATTTTAATGATTATTTTTTATGTATAAATTTTTTAAGATTTATTTATATATAATTCGGTTTGGTTTAGATTCGGTTTAAATTATTTTTTGTTAATGTCAAACCAAACCAAGAGTGATCGGTTTTTTATTTTTCAACACCAAACCAACCAAACCAAACAACAAGTAGGTTTTTTTCTTCGGTTTGACTTGGTTTGTTGGTTCGGTATGGCTTGTTTGACTTGTACACCCCTACTTGCACTACTTGCAGATATAGAGCAGCCTTTTTGTAGTACTTTCCAAAGTCAAAACTTGCAGATATAGAGCAGCACTTGAAAGCATCTCAAGATACAAATATCATGTTGTTAGGACGTGAAACACATCCACAGTATATGCATGTAATTCTGACGATGCAATAACTCAAGCTTGAGATCCACACTTGTGACAGACAATATACGTGGATCATTAGTCATTATAATCCTTTAATAGGAAGATTCCCTAACTGGAGGCTTCACTGCTTCAGACTTTGAAAAATCAATGATGAATCAGATGTGATCTCATGGATTATGGCACCTTAACCAACTCTTTTAGGCTGATATTGTTTGCTGAGACTTAACATAATTCTCTTACAATTCTATTGCAGTCTATCATGAATTTCTTAATGTCTCCCAACTGAACAACGAAAATATGACTGCAAATATTTTAAAAGAAATAGCCACAATTAAATAAACTTACCTGAAGGAAAGAGTTTATTCCCTCAAGAATCTCATACATTTTAAATGCTTGCTCTAGACCATTAAGATCAGGATCCAGTAATTCAGCAGCTTCAAATCCAGAAAGGGCCGTCTCATAGTCCTCAAAATACTTGTACGTCTATAGAACCAAATCATAGATTCACCAAAACATTGTATTGAGATTTGAGAAGGAAGAAAGTGCAAACAACATGATATAAGCAGACGTGAATTGTGCTGGTGAAGAAATTAGTTGCTTTCTTTGAAAGTCTCTTGTCCTTTCTTAACTATGCATAAAATGCTCAAGGTGCAAAAGCAGAATGATAATCAAGAGATTTTGCTATTTAGTTTGCTTTTAGCAGGCAACAATCAGTCTTGCATTAAATCAAAGTGAATATAGAGAGCCTTTCCTTACATGCTTCCACGAACCTTCAAGAAAATCACAGGTACGCATAATTTATGTGCTAGAACAATTAGAACGAGAATTGGCTAATAGCCTTACCATCGCGCAGTTGTAACACATATGAGAACTGAGCTTCATCCTCTCATCTTTCAGCTGAAAGAGAACACGAATTTAGAGTAGGCTATGAGTAAAATATGTAGACCTAAAAATGCAAAACAACCTTAAATGTTACGGAGTCAATAAACAAATATGAAGCACATGAGAAAAATTAGAAGAGAATGCAGAATGTCCCATGAGGAAAATGATAAAAGGGAGACGACGGAGTAGGCATACTGTGAGGAAGCTTTAATGCCAAGGTAAATTGGCGAGATGCATACTCACAGCATTCTTGTATGCTTTTAGTGACTTCAGAAGCATATTAATGTCCCAACATCCCGTCACAAAATAGGCAGTGAGACATGCGTTTCCTAGAATGTCTGCCAGAAAATATGGAAGATCATTAAAGAAACCCGAGTTTGGATGTAACCAAATTTTGGTAATGGATAATCAATCGTCTGATTTCACATAGCTGGACACCAAAATAACTGTGCTTATAAGCAAAATATAACATGCAATTTGCAAGACAAGTACAAATTTTATGATGCTTTTTATGTTCATATTCAAGAACATAGGTCTGTTCCTTCAATTTTTCAGTCTTGTACAAAGTTCTAAATTATACTCCATAGTATATGGCAAGTAGAGGGGGTCTTCAGTACAAAAAAGCAGTCTTACACCATGATATTCCATCCTGGATATCCAGAGCGATTGCTTCCTTGACATGTTTAATACAGTCGTTAATGATTTCTACTGGATTCTCAATCTCTGAAAAGTAGAATATTACAATAGGTAATCAGAAAATAGCATTGGGAACTTCGAAAAAATGCCATTACAATTATTACAGATTTAATCCCGAAACTAAGGTTAAAAATGTGAAATACAGTTACTATAGATTCTTGCTGGTATCAAAATTAAAATGCTACGAGTTCTTATTGCTTGTAGCTACAGATTTATTGTAATATTTACCTGTTTCGCCTATGGACTGTCTTCTTTCAAGCACTGATAATTGAAGTAATAGTTGCTTATTATTCGGATCCTGAAGCCAATAAATACAATTAAATCCATTACATCAGAAATTTTGGAGAGTAAAGAAACTTAAAACTCAAGAATTAAGCAGTATGCATAAAATGACGGCACCTGCTCAAGGCCAGAGTTGAAGCAACTTTTAGCTTTATCCAGATCTCCTCTCTTCCAAACGCAAGTTCCTAGGCATATCCACGCATCCACCACAGAGGAATTCAACTTAACCTATAACAGAAATCCACCGATCGATAAGAAATGAAAGAAATGGGAAAAACAAAAATAGTAGCATGCATAGAAATATTTTGACTCACAGCATCCGTCAGAAGACGCTCTGCTTCCTGATTATATGCAGGAGATACATCCAGTAGTTTTCCTCTCAAATACGAGTACATTGCTGCCTCATCTTGCGATTCTCTCTTTTCTAAGAATTTAACATAGAGACAAATATGATTCAGACCAAAATACTAATCATATCGTGTTATAACAGACTTCATTGCATGCATCTGAATTTAGAAACTCGGAATTCAATAAATTCTTCAAAAATTCGGTTACCTATAGGAATTGCGTCGAGTTTTTCGAGAGCGTGTTCGATTTGGTCCTTCAATAAGTCGATTTTTTCCTGGTAGCTTGGCAGGGCAAAGTAGTGACCACGAAATTCATCAATGAACTTTGCAACTTCAATCACCTCTGCAAACACGTTCTCTGAACTGCTCATTTTCAGCGATGGAGAAAAACGAAGTTGAAGTTGAAATGTATGGAATGGAAGCTTCTCAATACCGAATGAAGTTCAATGGAAGAAGAACAGGGGTAGTTATACGGTTATGAAAAGAGTTCACGCTCCGTTCGCCTCAAATTTTTGAAAATTACATACTCTACCCCTTAATATTTTCTGTTATGATTCTTTGACCCCTTAAGGTTTTAAGCATCTACCTATAATCAAAAGGAGAAGACAAAAGACCTTGACACTTTATATTGCTCCAAATTATTAGAAAGTAGATATAGGAATTACTATTTTATAAAAATCACCAACCAGTGGCGAAGCCAGAACCTTCATGAAGGGTGTTCAAAAAATTTTTTTATAGCTAGTGGGAATTGAACCCATGACCTTTATGTAAATTTTGAACACCCTTGCCCACTAAACTACACATTTGGATAGTATTAAGGGTGTTCAAAACTTAATATATAGAGGTAAAAAATAGATTTTACCTTATATATACAGTGTAATTTTTCGGTGAAGGGTGTTCGGGTGAACACCCTTGCGCCCCCCTAAATCCGCCACTGCCACCAACTAGTCTCACTTCCTCAGCTCTCCTTCCTTTCAAAAACTAATTGAGTTACATATTTTTTTTTTAAATCAAGCAATAAAAACTATCAATAAAACCACAAACTACACCTACTTGCTGCACTCCCCTTACTTTTAAAAACTAACTGAATTACACATTTTTTTTTCAAAAATTAAGCAATAGAAACTACCAATAAAAACCATTAACTACTCACACATCCTCCACTCCCCATCCTTTTAAAAACTAACTGAATTTCTCCTCTTGCATATATTGGATTAGAAAAAACATATAGTTCCCTTTTTTCTTTCACCAAAATATTTGCCCGAGAAAATTGCATCCAAAATCGTTCTTTGTGATTTTTCGTTGTTCGATGAGTAAATTGCTAAGCATCTAATCATTATTTTGCAATTATGCATCTCAGGTGATGTATTCCTTTCTGGTTTTGATTTTTTTCTTTCATGTGAGAATGTTGATATATATATATATATATATATATATATATATATATATATATATATATATATATACTTACTTTGTTTTTATCAACATAATACATAAAAACATTTCCCATCTTTAAAACACAAGAAAGAATTTCTTAAGTTTTTGTTTGTTTCCTCGATTTAAATAGTGAAAGGAAGATTTTTTTTAGAGTTCTTCATATGTGATTAACCTTTATTCTTATATACATACAGTTTATTTTTATCAATGTAATACATAAAACGTTTCCCTTTTTTTTAAATCTTTAAAACACAAAAAAGAATTTCTTAAGTTTTTGTTTGTTTCCTAGATTTAAATAGTGAAAGGAAGATTTTTTTTTCTACAATTCTTCATATCAGTTTAGCCTTTATTCTTAGTACACTACCAGAAAATGGGTCTGTGGGAACGACTATTTTGGCAACGGTTTGTAAATCGTTGCCATATAGTAGATATAGTAACGATCACAACCGTCACAATAAAACTTTGGGTGGTATAGCACACTTTAGATATAAAACCATTGCAATTGTAAAAAAGCCGTTGCCATAGATATTTGTTTAGCAACAGATTTGTAAATCGTCCCCATAGACATGTATATTGGAATGGGTTTGGAAATTGTTTTTTATGGTAACGGTTATTCATTTCCCTCAGTTTTTTTTTCGTTGCTAAAATTCACTGGCCCGCCAAGTGACTTGTCATTTTATATTTTTTTAATTAATATAACAAATTAAAATAAACCCTACCTCCACCTCCAGTAGTGTATCGAGATGGGTGGCACTGAAGAAAACTCGGATAGAAATTGATGAAGAAGGAATCCCGCCCACTCCTTTAAGAGAAATATCACTTCAAAACCAATTCTCTCTACATCGTTCGTCTCCTCTGTGTCGAACAAATTGACAAAAATGGGAAGCCCCTACTTTACCTAGTTTTTGAGTATTTGGATACTGATCTGATAAAATTTATCGATTCTCATCGTAAAGGTCCTAATCCTAGACCTCTCCCTCATTCTCTCATCTAGAGTTTCGTATATCAATTGTGCAAAGGGGTCGCTCACTGCCATATCCATGGAGTTCTCCATAGAGATTTGAAGCCACATAACCTGTTAGTAGACAAAGAGAAGGGCATACTTAAGATTGCTGATTTGGGTCTTGGAAGGGCTTTCACTATCCCAATAAAGAGATACACACATGAGGTTAACATTTTTATCTTTCTTCATACTGGCATTGTGTCACGACCCCAAATCCAGTCGTGATGGCGCCCAGCACACTGCTAGGCCAGCCCTGACCAATTAACAACAATCACGGAGCCATAAGCTCACTTTATCCAATTTAAGCATAACGGAATAATTCAACAGTGATAGATACATATTAAAAACAGGGAACCAAGTCCCAACACGTGCCAACTCCCATAGACCGAAGGGTCAAGAGTCATGAGCCTCTACAGAGTATACAAACTATCATAAAACTTCAAAACACTATCATTCTATTCCTTTTCAGCATATGTGAGTAGATTATTTAGAAATCTCAATTTTTAGCTACTTTCTTTCATTATAACATACCAATACTTGGGAGAATCGCAAGTCAGCACTCAAATCAGCCTCTCGGGCTCAGCACTCCTTAACAATTTATACCAGGAGATTTGGTCAATAAGGCAACAAATGCACATGTGCCAATAAAGTATGAGTGCTAAAATATTATGCCACGTAGTACACGTAAACCAATGTATGTATGCCGTGCTATGCATATGATTGCTACGGCGTGTAGCCCGATCTATGAAAAGGCGCCCGCGCTCACTGTGGGGGTTCAGACTCCGGAGGGGCTCCTACAGCCCAAGCGCAATATCAATATCACACCCGTTGCGGCGCGCAGCCCGATCCATATACTACTGCGGTGTGCAGTCCGATCTATGCATGTATATGCATATGCTCACATAAATCGTCATGCCCTAACATATGGCCCTCGGCCCCAATCAGTCTAATAAATAATCAAGAAAGCCCTACGGCAACAATATCATATTAGCTCACAACAAAAAATATTATTAAGACCTTGTTCAAGTTTTTCATAACCTTATAAAAATGCTGAATATCAATAATTCCATTTTAAACCTTAAATTTAGAATAAAATATGCTCAGTGTTATCAAAACAGTGATACCAATCCTCGAAGGATTCAAATAATTGGCACGAAGCCCAAACGTGATAATTAGTCCAATTCATTTTAACAATTAGGTGTTATTATTTATTACGCGGGACGGACCAAGTCACGATCCCCAATGGTGCTCTACCCCACGCCCATTATTCGGCATGCAAGTCACCTCAACACAACACTAAGATGTGCAAGTCCTAACCCTCAGGACATCATTTACAAGAATTACCCACCTCGAACCGACGAAAACTCATGCCCGCGATGCCTTAGCTCCTCGAACCGGCATCCACGCACGTCAAAACTAGTCAAAATCAGTACAAATATATCAAAATAGGCTAATGGAACATAACCCAATAGAAAGAACTCGAAAAATATCAAAAATCATGAAATTTGCAAAACCCGAGCCCCGGGCCCATATCTCGAAACACTTCAAAACTCATATTTCCAGAACCCTCGTCTCGCCACGAGTCCATACATATAAAATTTACCAAAATCGGAGTTCGATTGGCCTTTCAAAACCCAAATTTTCGTTTTCAATATCTAGGCCACAATCCTTCACAATTTCTACCCAAATTCATGAAGATTGATGTTAATTCTACCATAAAATGATGTTTTTGAGTCAAGAAACTTACCTCCGATGAATACCCAATGATATCCCAGTGTTTTCCCGTGATGTCTTCTCTCTAGGGCTCAAAAATGGGGGTTTATGAAATGAAACCCGTATGTGAAATGTTTCTGGTTTTAATTCACTGCCTGGGACTTTTCTTCTACGCGCTCGCATTCATTGCCACGCGTTCGCGATGCTCAGCTCCGGATTGACCTTCGCGAATGCGACCTCCCCAACGCGTTCGCGATGCACTAGCTCCCAGCCGTCTGATTTTCCTTCTACGCATTCGCGATAACCCTCACGCGAACGCGATGCACACCCTGACAAACCTACGCGAACGCGACCTCCTGAACGCGATCGCGAAGCTCAAAACCCCTGGCCTACGCGAACGCGACACCCCTGCTCGCGAACGCGATGCTTTGATCCACCTGGCCTTCGCGAACGCGGCCCATGCCACGCGAACGCGAAGGCTTAATGCCTGGGCAGTAACCTGCAATTTACAGCAGACCTTTCCAAGTTCAAAATGCCCGATCGATGGTCCGAAATTCTCCCGAGGCCCCTGGGACTCCAACGAAAACCACCAACATACTCCAAAACACAATGCGAACTTGTTCCAATCATAAAAGCACCATCCTAAACATCAAAATCACCAATTACACATGGATTCAAGCCTAAGTTTCTTCAAAACTTTCAAAACTAACATTCAATCCAAAACCCGATCAAACGACGTCCGAATGTCTTGAAAATTTGCAGGCATATCAAAATCACCTAACGGAGCTACTGCAACTGTCGGAATTCCATTCCGACTCCCGGATCAAAATCTCACCTATCGATCGGATTTCGCCAAAATTCAACCTTAGCCAGTTAAAGCCTATTTCTACACCGGGCCTCCAAATTCAATTCCGATTGCTTTCCTAAGTCATAAATGATCTCCCGAAACTAGTCGAATCATCAGAATCTGATTCCGAGCACTCTAACTCGATAGTCAACTCTAGGTTGACTTTCCATATTCAAACTTCCTTCAAACATGCTATTTGCTTCATTTTCAATTCAATTCACTCTAACTCACCCGATAGGCTCTAACACTGATATAAAAGCATAAAACATATAATTACAACATGACGGGGTAGTAAATTCCCGTAACGACGGGCCGGGTCGTTACATTCTCCCCAACTTAAACAAACGCTCGTCCTCGAGCGTACCCAGAGTTGTACTAGAAGCAACCAAATAGCTGAATGACCTTACCAAGCATATATTCGGGTGATCATACGTCACCCTATCTCACAAAAGTCCGAAAACACCATATAGCTGAAATCTCACAGACCATCTGAACCATAAACCACATTGCACTTTCCGAAATCATATACCAATTGCTAATCCCATGCCTATACTCAGGATACACTAGAATCCACTGCAATAACCCACACTCACCGCTCCGGGTGAGATCATATGATGTATCAAACAACCCAACCACTCGAGACAATAGTCTCTAATCATAATAATTTCTCACGATAACCAAATACCAACCGAAAAACCTTTTTCATTAGATAGAGTCTTTTTCCAACACCTTCATATCATGTCCACGGCAACTGAACACGCGATATATCGAACCCATCTCTCAGGTCAACCATTCATGAATCCATTTCACTTTTAACTGATACCACAACAGATTTCGGACCCAAATCTCGGTATTACCTTTCTAACAAGCTAAGATCCAATATGCTCGTATTCATTAATAACTCCAACGGTCATTTCGATTATAACACACCGCACTGGTGATAAGACACCTCAACACCGGCCTAAGCCACGATGAGCACAACATAGGCTCCAATAGGAACGTCTGAACACACTCGAATCATGACAACTCAAATCATGATAACTGTTTCCAGCAAAAGAGCTGCAATTCAATTCCTCTGTGTCATTATAACATAGAACTGAGATCGCGTCTCGCATTATAGAAATAGAGTACTTGAATCCTCCTCGAGAGGTCATAACATCACATGGCCTTGCCACAATTCGTGATTCTATCCAAACACTATTACTCATGAAGCACCTCAAGCTACCAAGCTCAAAACGGTTAGCCACGCACAGATCTAGGTCTTGAACCCAAGCAATCAACCTCACCCACGGTGAAACAATTAACGTATGCTATTAAATCCCGAAAGGACACAACCGATGTGCCACTCGCCAAGCGATACTCAAAACGGTCTTTTCCTCAGAAGCGAGGAATATTGTATACCATGTAGCTTATAACTAACTATATTTTCACAATATACTGTTGCGGCGTGCAACCCGCTCCAATGACATACCCGTGGCGGCGTGCCACCCGATCCAGATACCATACCTGTGGCGGTGTGCCACCCGATCCAAATAACCCGTGGCGGCGTGCCACCCGATCCACGCATAAATCTCGCAAAAGAAAATGCATTTCGAGTCGAATTTTCTCATTATAGCAAACATATATATATATAGCCTCAAGCTCGGCCACATGAAACGCATCTGACAATGTTTCTCAATACTGGAACTGAATCAATGGTAGATACCTCTACACTAACATCCGCCCCTAAGGTCAAATTGACAAAGCAATGCCTACCAGCCGTCCGCTGGTCCTGGGTACAACTACTCTGGTGGAGCATACTCTGATGTTTTCTGCTACACAATTTGTGCCATTTTCCGACATAGCCCATATCACATTTGTCTAGACGACCCGGCTTATGTCAACCAGTCTGAAATAAGGTGTCCTAACCCCAAATTCATCATATCAAGCTAAGAAAGAGCCACTAGGGCTTCCGATTTCCAATAATCACAAAACGGTGCTGATACACGCGATATACAACCACTGCATAGGCGGATTACGAGAACTTCTATTCTCGAACACATATATAACACATGAATCGCTATACCTGGTTCCACACTCCACCATACGAATACATAACGCACATCAAGCACCCATTCGTTCCACGAAAGCCATTCAAGAATTTCACTATGCCATCAACGACTCAATTATTACAGTCGATCCAACAAGAGAATACCACTATGCCATTAGATATTATCAGTTTACATTACTTTATCCTTTTTGGGACCATATTCCCTGCCAAGTTAATAGAATAGCAGTACCATTTTCTTAAATCATCAGAAAAATCGATTCTTAATTCACCTGCAGCTGTCCGCGCTGCTCAATAATTTTATTGACTTCCCATATATTATGAACCGATCTCAAAACCTAGAATATACCATTATCAACTTTCCATAACACATCGTGTATACCATATCACACTAAGACAACATGGAAATTCATATCCTTTTCCTCCGCCTCAACATCGGCGCACTCCACTAGTCAAGGACTTTCGTGATCCCATATAGAAGAAAACTCATTACACATTCCACGCTTCGCATACCGACAGAAATATACTCATCTTCAAACCATGATAAAACACATCACAAACTATTTATTCCCATTCGTTGCATAAGTTTAACTGCAGGACTGAGTCCTTATATCCATATCAAGTTACACAACTGTCAGCACTCAAGAGCTCTGCTGCACAATATCTGCAAGACTCCTTACTTCAACCACATACCAGGAATCAATCGTATTCCTTTTTATACCATTCTGGTTTATTAACAAGTTGTTCCATTTACCCAGTTTCCTTTCTGATTCATTTCTAATGTCATATCAAACTTTACTGTAGTACGACAATGCCTCAACCCTTTTTACCACACAAGACTCGTACACAAGACCACACGGTCTAAGACCCATAGGCCACTGAATACTCTCTCAATGTTTCCCAAAACTACCACATTCTACCACACTTTATTTTGATGAACTTCCCGCGATTTTTTTAAATTGTTATCATTACTTCCCAATACGGATACCTAGAATCCCATCATTCACATGATATAACACAAGCCTTGATCTTCTCTAACGAAACCGCCATCTTTAGCCACATACACAAATCTTAAGGCACCTGACTGTTACAAGCAAAATCTTGAACACTGCAAAACCATTCTCGGCATCATTCACCCTTATTCAGCTGTAATTCAACCGTCCTATTGAGTAGAACCACTCGTGTTTTGTTAGAACTCTGACAATGCAGATCATGATTACTTACAAATACAATCAGCTATCTTTCTTTTCTATATGGTGAATATTCTTTACCAACAGTAGTTCAAAACACCCTAGTACTTCATCAGATCTACGAAGCACCATAACATTTACCAGAATTTCCCAACATACTTAGAGACAGAATCAACATAGCACACAATAGTGCAATCAGGTAATCAATAGCAACCTCCCCAACTTAGCTCGAAGCCATTCATCAAAGCACTTTCAACCACTCATATCATTATTACTCAAGTGATGCCGAAATGTTAATATGAGATTAAACTCAAGTCATTTACAAGCTTCGACGGAGATTCGAATCATCAGAAATATTAACTCTTTTGCAATTCTTGCAGATATACATGCACTACCAATAAGCCCACTCTCTTTAGGTGACAGAAATATTTCTAAGTCCCAAATTTTCCAAAAATTTCGGCAGAGTTTCCTTTGTAAATTGGCCTATCCACCTGCCAGAGAATCACCAAACCATTCTAACAATACATCCACAACTCAACAAGATATCACAATGTATTTCAACAACATTAAGTCTCAATACTATACGAATCATGTTATCATAGTTTATACTTGAACCTGCGCTGTACCTGCTCGAATCATAACACATATCAAAATCACTTTAGTCTTCCTGAGTTTAAACTCGTTCCACTACACATAAGGCACTTTACCTTCCAATTACGAGATATGATAATTTATTTCTCACGCCCATAGCTAGGGCTACATATCAAATCACAATAAGAACTGAATGCCTTACAGCTCTCTCATTATCAAACTGCCATTTGCACAATAAAGATCAGTACCGATCGTATGAACTTCATAATACCGACTCGCAAAATTAATACCTTGGTGCTCAAGCCATAGACAAGGATCCGGCCTCAAGTCCTCCCGACTGGCCCAACATGAACTCATGGAGATTATATCTCAAGCTGAATCAAGTGGGCACGATAAGAATTCCAAGAAATGTGAAGTGTTTCCTAAAGGTTCGCAGCCTCCCGAGGATAAGTACAGGCGTCCCCGTACCGATCCACAAGACTCTACTAACCGGCTCAAGACTCACGAGGCCTAGTAAACCTAGGCTCTGATACCAACTTGTCACGACCCCAAATCCGGTCGTGATGGCGCCCAGCACACTGCTAGGCCAGCCTGACCAATTAACAACAATCACGGAGCCATAAGCTCACTTTATCCAATTTAAGCATACGGAAATAATTCAACAGTGATAGATACATATTAAAAACAGGGAACCAAGTCTCAACACGTGCCAACTCCCATAGACCGAAGGGTCAAGAGTCATGAGCCTCTACGGAATATACAAGTGTAAATAGTGAATATAACTGTGCACAAGTGTGGGATGATCAGAACAAAATATAGACAAACTGGAGAATCAGGTCCTGCGAACGCCGGCAGCTACCTCGACTGTCCAAAAGCACTCCCGAGCCGCAATGGAATCAGCTCTGCTGTAATGTACCTGGATCTACACACAAGGTGCAGGGAGTCGGGTGTGAGTACTTCCAACTCAGCGGTAATAAAAGTAAATAATGTTGAAGGAAAGAAAACCACGCAAGGCACTATCTCTTGCTACACAATACAGAACTATCATAAAACTTCAAAACACTATCATTTTATTCCTTTTCAGCATATGTGAGTAGATTATTTAGAAATCTCAATTTTTAGCTACTTTCTTTCATTATAACATACCAATACCCGGGAGAATCTCAAGCAGTGCAAGTCAGCACTCAAATCAGCCTCTCGGGCTCAGCACTCCTTAACAATTTATACCAGGAGATCTGGTCAATAAAGCAACAAATGCACATGTGCCAGTAAAGTATGAGTGCTAAAATATTATGCCACGTAGTACACGTAAACCAATATATATATGCCATGCAATGCATATGACTGCTACGGCGTGTAGCCCGATCCTTTTGGGTACCCGTGCTCACTGGGGGTGTCCAGACTTCGGAGGGGCTCCTACAGCCCAAGCACAATATCAATATCACACCTGCTACGGCGCGCAGCCCGATCCATATACCACTACGGCGTGCAGTCCGATCCATGCATGTGTATGCATATGCTCACATGAATGTCATGCCCTAACATATGGCCCTCGGCCCCAATCAGGTCTAACAAATAATCAAGAAAGCCCTACGGCAACAATATCATATTAGCTCACAGCGAAAAATATTATTAAGACCTTGTTCAAGTTTTTCATAACCTTATAAAAAAATGCTGAATAGCAATAATTCCATTTTAAACCTTAAATTTAGAATAAAATATGCTCAGTGTTATCAAAACAATGATACCAATCCTTGAAGGATTCAAATAATTGGCACGAAGCCCAAACGTGATAATTAGTCCAATTCATTTTAACAATTATGTGTTATTATTTATTACGCGGGACGGACCAAGTCACGATCCCCTATGGTGCTCTACCCCATGCCCGTTATTCGGCATGCAAGTCACCTCAACACATCACTAAGATGTGCAAGTCCGGGGTTTACTAACCCTCAGGACATCATTTACAAGAATTACCCACTTCGAACCGACGAAAACTCACGCCCGCGACGCCTTAGCTCCTCGAACCGGCATCCACGCACGTCAAAACTAGTCAAAATCAGTACAAATATACCAAAATAGGCTAATGGAACATAACCCAATAGAAAGAACTCGAAAAATATCAAAAATCACAAAATTTGCAAAACCCGAGCCCCGGGCCCACATCTCGAAAAACTTTGAAACTCGTATTTCCAGAACCCTCGTCTCGCCACGAGTCCATACATATAAAATTTACCAAAATCGGAATTCGATTGGCCTTTCAAAACCCAAATTTTCGTTTTCAATATCTAGGCCACAATCCTTCACAATTTCTACCCAAATTCATGAAGATTGATGTTAATTCTACCATAAAATGATATTTTTGAGTCAAGAAACTTACCTCCGATAAATACCCGATGATATCCCAGCATTTTCCCGTGATTTCTTCTCTCTAGGGCCAAAAAATGGGGGTTTATGAAATGAATCCCGTATGTGAAATGTTTCTGGTTTTAATTCACTGCCTGGGACTTTTCTTCTACGCGCTCGCATTCCTTGCCACACGTTCGCGATGCCCAGCTCCGGATTGACCTTCGCGAATGCGACGTCCCCAACGCGTTCGCGATGCACTAGCTCCCAGTCGTCTGATTTTCCTTCTACGCGTTCGCGATAACCCTCACGCGAACGCAATGCACACCCTGACAAACCTACACGAACGCGACCTCCTGAACGCGATCGCGAAGCTCAAAACCCCTGGCCTACGCGAATGCGACACCCCTACTCGCGAACGCGATGATTTGATCCGCATGGCCTTCGCGAACGCGTCCCATGCCACGCGAACGCGAAGGCTTAATGCCTGGGCAGTAACCTGCAATTTACAGCAGACCTTTCCAAGTTCAAAATGCCCGATTGATGGTCCGAAATCCTCCCGAGGCCCCCGGGACTCCAACGAAAACCACCAACATACTCCAAAACACAATGTGAACTTGTTCCAATCATAAAAGCACCATCCTAAATATCAAAATCACCAATTACACATGGATTAAAGCCTAAGTTTCTTCAAAACTTTCAAAACTAACATTTAATCCAAAACCCGATCAAACGACGTCCGAATGTCCTGAAAATTTGCAGGCATATCCAAAATCACCTAACGGAGCTACTGCAACTGTCGGAATTCCATTCCGAGTCCCGGATCAAAATCTCACCTATCGATCGGATTTCGCCAAAATTCAACCTTAGCCAATTAAAGCCTATTTCTACACCGGGCCTCCAAATTCAATTCCGATTGCTTTCCTAAGTCATAGATGATCTCCCGAAACTAGTCGAATCATCAGAATCTGATTCCGAGCACTCTAACTCGATAGTCAACTCTAGGTTGACTTTCCATATTCAAACTTCCTTCAAACATGCTATTTGCTTCATTTTCAATTTAATTCACTCCTAACTCACCCGATAGGCTCTAACACTGATATAAAAGCAAAAAACATATAATTACAACATGACGGGGTAGTAAATTCCCGTAACGATGGGCCGGGTCGTTACACATTGCCACCTAAATCACTAGAAAGACAGGAAAAAAAGAAATCTGGAAGTTAAGATTGTTGATTTGGGTTTGTTCTTTTTGTTCAGATTGTCACTCTATGGTACAGAGCTCCTGAAGTTTTGTTGGGTTCTAATCAATACTCAACTAGGAAATAGATGGATTAGTTGTTCAAAAAAAGGTTATGAATACATTTTTTAGACTTTATTTTCAAATTCTTACATCATATGTTTCATTTATCGAAGGCAAGCTTTACTTCTAGTGAAATTCACTCACTCCTATTTTTTTGTCATTTTGTGTGGTCCGGTAGGGAGAAGGGGGGGGGGTTACCAATAATGTCTATGTTGGATTCAGCTGTAACAGTAGCTTCAGACATAGTGTAATTGCTCTTTAGTTTAAGTAGCAAACACCTCAGACAAAGTTACTGTTGAGTGTCGAGGCGAAAATAAATTTCCAATGGTGTTTTCCATATAAGATTTAAGGTATTAAGTATTAACAACAATGTCAATGTTGGATTCAGCTATAAATATGTAGCATTTGCTAAAAACAGCAGTATGAATGGTCAAAAGTATAACGGAGAATAAAATTGAGATATTTGTTATAGTAGATAGGTAAATTTGGACATTTCCCCAAGATTCTATAATTAGCTACAACCTCTAGCAAAAGATGGTTCTTTACTACAACGTCTTGTGTGAGTGCAATGCATTGGTAACATAACTTGTTGATTTGTGTAATGATATGTCTCTTGCAGTCTTATAATTAACAGTAACTGTCATATTCAAATGTTTCTGTAGCTTCTTTGTTAAACTGCTCAGATTGCACTCAGTTGCCAAAATTTTGTAACTTCTATATGATCTTATTCTTTGTCCTTTTTTCTCCTTCCCTTTTTCTCTAGGTGAAAGAATGGGCGGAACTGTTGAATACTTTCTACACCTCTGGAAAGCTTGAATTGGAACTTATGTACAAAGTACAAGTCCAGTGCTACGTGGATGCTAAACTGGTGAAATTGTTCCCTGAAATTGTAAGGTCTCTCTTTGACCAAGATGTGTTGGCAGAAGATACCATTCTTCATTGGTTCTGTAAAAGAACAAACCTTAAGAGTAGGTAAGCTTGTGTTTTGTCTTGGTCCCTTTATTTTGTCTGGTCAAAATAAATATGTTAATGAGTTATTCCCCGAAGAGTGAGACTAGCTCGAATGAGTTATATTTCAATTATTCAGTGTGTTAGTCTTGTCTGCCTTTTAATGGGGTTAGTGTCTTCAAATTTGTAACAAATACCCAATCTCTCTCTCTTACCACATTTTAACTTCCAACCCAACAATCATATACAATCAAATCATTTACCCTTCTTTAGCTCCTCTTTTGTTTTCCAATCAACTGTTTTTTGACCCACCTAAATCTACTACTCTTTCTTAGCTTGCCGAAAACTTAAAGATACAATTTGCTGTTTTTTTCTCAATCAGTTTCTGTATCCATTTGATTTGAATCTTCAAATTCCTTTCCGGATAATTGCATATTCTGCCCCAATTGTAATTCTTTATTTTCTGATAATCTTTCTTTCTTAGCATCTACTTTACTTTTCTTGTACAGAAATGCTTTTTGGTTTTCATTATTGATTTTGTTTGTTAGTGGATTATCTATGATCTGATTTCTGCGAGTTGATTTTTGGGTGATTATTTGTAGTACGCTTATTTTTACTAAAAATAAAAATACCTGGAGTGCAAGTTTAGCGCTGAGTATTTGTAATCAAGGACATGTACGATGGAGCTAAGTCCAGGGTCAGGATAGTGGGTGGCGACTCAGACCATTTCCCGGTGGTTATGGGGCTCCATCAAGGATCTGCGCTTAGCCCCCTCTTGTTTGCCTTGGTGATGGATGCTTTGACGCGGCATATTCAAGGGGATGTTCCTTGGTGTATGCTATTTGCTGATGACATAGTCCTGGTAGACGAGACGAGGGTCGGTGTTAACAAGAGGCTAGAGGAATGGAGACAGACTCTCGAGTCTAAGGGGTTTAAAATAAGCAGGTCTAAGACAGAATACCTGGAGTGCAAGTTTAGCACTGAGTCGAGCGAAGTGGGAGGGAGCGTGATGATTGAATCTCAGGCCATAGCCAAGAAGGATAGTTTCAGATACCTGGGATCGGTGATCCAGGGGGACGGAGAGATAGACGGGGATGTCACTCACCGTATAGCGGCGGGGTGGTCGAGTGGAGGCTTGAATCAGGAGTCTTGTGTGATAATAAAGTACCACAGAAACTCAAGGGGAAGTTTTATAGATCTGTAGTTAGACCTGCCATGCTGTATGGGATGGAGTGTTGGCCGGTGAAGAAATCTCATGTTCAGAGGATGAAGGTTGCGGAGATGAGGATGCTTAGGTGGATGTACGGGCTCACCAGGCTAGATAGGATTAGGAACGAAGTTATTCGGGAGAAGGTGGGAGTGGCCCCAATGGATGAGAAGATGCGAGAGGCGAGGCTTCGTTTGTTTGGGCATGTGCGAAGGAGAAGCCCCGATGCCCGGTGAGGAGTTGCGAGCGGCTAGCGGTGGTCGGTGTGAGGCGAGGCAGATGGGAGGCCTAAGAGATACTGGGGAGAGGTAATTAGGAAGGACATGGCCAGGTTGCGGATTTCCGAGGACATGACCCTAGATAGGACAGCCTGGAGGTCCAGTATAAGGGTTGTAGGATAAGGGCTTCTAGATCTTTCGTACTCTTTTCCCGGGGTGGGTGAGGCGCGGTAGGGTCACCCTTAGAGGATTAGTTTGCGTTCTCTTATAGTAGTCATTTCTGGTAGCTACTGTTTTAATATTATTGCATGCCGATTTATTTATGGTACATATGTCTCTTATAGTTAGTTAATTATTTATACGATGTATGTTGGTGTAGCTAATGCTGTTTTCATTTTTGTTTTTGTTTTCTTTTCTTTTCCCTGCGCCGAGGGTCGATTGGAAACAGCCTCTCTGCCCTCTTGTGTAGAGGTAAGGCCTGCCTACATATAACCCTCCCCAGACCCCACTTTGCGGGAATATACTGGGTTGTTGTTGTTGTTTATTTTTACTAAAAAAAAGATTACGGTTTGCATAATTTAAGTTAGACTTCAGATGTATTTTGAGTTGAATTAGCTTTTGTAAGATACAATCTGCTTTGGTTGATTAGGACATTTATCTATAAAGTAGTTCCATTGTTGTTTTTGTGGTGTTGTAATGCACTAACTCTTTGTTTGTTATTGGATGACTGTTAATTCCCATTGAATCTTTTCATCAAGATGCGTCATAGAGTTGACTGGTTTAGACGTACTATAAATGCAATTGCATATTGGAGTTCAATTGTCCATAATTAGTTCATTATTGATGGTAAGCAACCCCCACTTCCAACCGAGAGGTTGTGAGTTCGAGTCTCCCCAAGAGCAAGGTGGGTAGTTCTTGGAGGGAAGGATGCCGTGGGTCTATTTGGAAACAGCCTCTCTACCTTAGGGTAGGGGTAGGGTCTGCGTACACACTACCCTCCCCAGACCCCACTAAGTGGGATTATACTGGGTTGTTGTTGTTGTTGTTGTATTGATCATAGATACTTGTCACGACCCTAATCCGGTCGTGATGGCGCCCAACAATAAAGCTAGGCCAGCCAGACCAACAATTACTTATCATAACAAATATCAGTCCCAAAAGGACATCCCAAGAAGAATATATGAGTCAAGAACTCCAAACCATAATAATAATAAACAAAATAGTGAGAGGTGCGAAAAACAACTGACACTCCCAAAGATCTGGAGTCACAAGTCAAGAGCCTCTAACAAAACCCAATAGAAAGGGAGAATAATGTATGGAAATACTCAAGTCAGAATATAAAATAACAACTGGAAAGAAGAGGAGAAGCTAGGTTCTGCGAACGTCGGCAGCTACCTCAGCAACTCGGTGTGACTCTGCAACGCTGGAAGAGCCTGTCTACTGCTCCTGAGTACCTGAGTCTGCACACAAAAGGTGCATGGAGCAGGGGTGAGTACTAAGTACTCAGTGATTAATAAATA
The DNA here is from genome assembly GCA_032618575.1 of Nicotiana noctiflora. Classification (NCBI taxonomy): domain Eukaryota; kingdom Viridiplantae; phylum Streptophyta; class Magnoliopsida; order Solanales; family Solanaceae; genus Nicotiana; species Nicotiana noctiflora. The sequence goes on along the minus strand of JASVEL010001982.1, from coordinate 4,701 downwards.
TATAAAAGCAGCTGAAAGTAAGAAATCCATAGAATACCACAATATGAAGCTACACTACAGTCCGAATCTCCTACAAACTAGCATCAACAGTATAATACAGCTACCACAGAATAATTCAACAAATAAAGATGCAATGCAATGCACATAACCGCTATGGCGTGTAGCCCGATCCATTTAACGTCGACGACGCTCACTGAGGGTGTGTACAGACTCCGGAGGGGCTCCTACAGCCCAAGTGCAATACTACTGCGGCATGCAGCCCGATACTCATATCAACCGCTGCGGCGTGCAGCCCGATACTCATATAAACCGTTGCGGCGTGCAGCCCGATCCATCCTCAGTCCACATTAATCAGATAAGTCACAAAACAATTCATTTTTCTTAATTCCAGTTTCAAGTTCATAATTTATGAAAAATACTTTAACTTTTATTTAATTTGTAAAAACTGGTGACTTAGCATATCAATAGTGTGATTTCAATTCCAAGACTGAGATCAGTGAATAAGCAAGTACAGCTATCACATAAATATTATCCCGTAGGGATTCTACAAGTCGGCACAAGGCCCCAAACAAGGCTTACAGTCCACAGATATGTCAACACAGTGTATTTCCATCACTAATAGCATATTATTTATATCCGGGATGGACCAAGTCTCAATCCCCAGTCACAAATCAATCCCGCACCTGCCACGGGGTGCGGGCCACGCCCTACTAGCGTCACATTGTGCTAAGCCGGGGTTTCGAACCCTCAGGCTACCATATACACAAACTACTCACCTCTAGCCGGTCGTAGACTCGTGCGCAATGCCCTTTCCTTTGGACTTCGCTGCCTCGCGTGTAGAATCTATTCAAACCATAATAATTGTGTCATTTACGGGTCAAATAAACATAACCCATTTCAATTTACATGAAAAACTCATAATTACGCTAAGTTGGTAAAAACCCGACCCCGGGCCCGCTGTCCGAAAAATTTAGAAAATTATACCAATGCGATCCTCGTCTCGCCACGAGCTCGTGCATATAAAATTTGTCGAAATCGGAGTTCGAATGGCCTTTCAAAACCCAAAATCCCGTTTTTAATGCCTAGGCCACAATTTTTCACAATTTCCACCCAAATTCATGAAAATTGATGTTAATTCTACCATAAAATTATGTTTTTGAGTCGAGAATCTTACCTCCTATGAATACCCGATGATTTCCCAGTGTTTTCCTCGTGTTTTCTTCTCTCTAGGGTTCAAAATTGTGTTTTTGGGGTATAAACCCGCGACTACACTGTTTCTGCATTTTTATTCACTGCCAGACCAATTTGTTCTACGTGTTCGCAATGTACTTCATGCGTCCGCGATGCCTCGCTCAGTTTCCCCTTCACGAACGCGACGCCTCCCACGCGTTCGCGAAGTACATTTTCCCCAGCCCCGGATTTTTCTTCTACGCGAACGCATCCTACAGCCACGCGAACGTGAAGCCTGCCCAACCTTGCCTACGCGAACGCGAAAGCATGGTCGTGAATGCGATGCTTTAGCTAACCTGGCCTTCGCGAACGCGACTTGGGCCACGCGAACGCGAAGGCTTAATGCCTGCACAGATTTCTGCAATTTTTCTGCAGGTTCTTCCAAGTTTAAAAATGCCCGGTTGATGGTCCGAATCCATCCCAAGGCCCCCGAGACCCCAACGAAAACCACCAACACACTCCAAAACATTATACAGACTTGTTCCAATCATAAAAACACCATCCTAAACATCAAAATCACCATTTCCACACGGATTCAAGCCTATGTTTCTTCAAAACTTCCGAAACTAACATTCAATCCAAAACCCGATCAAACGATGTCTGAATGACCTGAAAATTTGCAGACACATCCAAAATCACATAACGAAGCTACAGAAATTGTCGTAATTCCATTCCGACCCCCGGATCAAAATCTCACCTACCATCCGGTTTTTGCCAAAATTCAACCTTCGCCAATTCAAGCCTAAAACTACACCGGACCTCCGAATTCGATTCCGATTGCTCTCCTAAGTCATAAATGATCCCCGAAACTATTCGAATCATCAGAATCTGGTTCCGAGCAATCTAACAGAATAGTCAACTCTAGGTTGACTTCCTATATTCAAGCTTCCTTCAAACATGCTATTTGCTTCATTTTCAACCTGAATCACTCCTAACTCACCCGATATACTCTAATACTGATATAAAAGCATAAGATATGTAAATGCAAAGTAACGGGGTGGTAATTACCGTAACGACGGGCCGGGTCGTTACATTCTCCCCAACTTAAACGAACGCTCGTCCGCGAGCGGGTTAAGAAACATACCTGGAGCATCAAATAAGTGTGGGTATCTGCTCTGCATCTCTTGCTCGGTCTCCCAAGTTGCTTCCTCCACGGGACGACCTCTCCACTGCACTTTCACTGAACGCTATGTCCTTGGATCTCAGCTTACGAACCTGTCGACCCTAAATGGCTACTGGCTCCACATCATAAGTCAAGTCCTCATCTAGCTGTATCGTGCTGAAGTCTAACACATGAGACGGGTCTCCGACATACTTCCGGAACATGGATACATGGAACACCGGGTGAACACCCGACAAACCAGGTGGCAAAGCAAGCATGTAGGCCACCTCCCCAACTTTCCTAAGCACCTCAAAAGGTCCAATAAACCTAGGGCTCAACTTCCCTTTCTTCCCAAACCTCATAACGCCCTTCATAGGCGAAACCTTCAGCAACACCTTCTCACCCACTGAATAGGACACATCTCGGACCTTCCGATCAGCATAACTCTTCTGACGCGACTGAGCTGTGTGAAGTCTCTCCTGAATCACCTTCACCTTGTCTAAGGCATCTTGGACTAACTCTGTCCCCAACAATCTACCCTCGCCGGGCTCAAACCAACCGACTGGAGACCTACACCGCCTCCCATATAAAGCTTTATACGGTGCCATCTGAATGCTGGACTGATAGCTATTATTATAAGCAAACTCCGCAAGAGGAAAGTAATCAGCCCATGAACCACCAAAATCAATGACACACGCCCGCAACATGTCCTCCAATATCTGAATAGTACGCTTAGACTGCCCATCCGTCTGTGGATGGAATGCTGTGCTCAGCTCTACCTGTGAACCCAACTCTCGCTGAAATGTCCTCCAGAACTGAGAAGTGAACTGGGTACCTCTGTCCGATATAATAGAAATAGGAACTCCATGCAATCTCACTATCTCACGGATGAATATCTCTGCCAACCGCTTTGAGGTATAGGTAGTACACACTGGGATGAAGTGAGCTGACTTGGTCAACCTATCCACCACCACCCAAACTGAATCAAACTTCCTCGCTGTCCGAGGGAGTCCACTAACAAAGTCCATAGTAATCCTTTCCCACTTCCACTCAGGAATATCAATACGCTGGAATACACCACCAGGTCTCTGATGCTCATACTTGACCTGCTGACAGTTTAGACACCGAGCCACATGGCTCACAATATCTTTCTTCATCTTCCTCCACCAGTAATGCTGCTTCAAATCCTGATACATCTTCGCGGCTCCTGGATGAATAGAATACCGCGAGCTGTGGGCCTCCTCCAATATCAACTCACGAAGGCCATCAACATTGGGCACGCATATCCGGCCCTGCATCCGCAATACACCATCACTGTCAATAGTGACATCTCTGGCATCATCATGCTGAAATCTGTCCTTAAGGACAAGTAAGTGTGGATCATCATACTGGCGCTCTCGGATACGATCATATAAAGAAGAACGAGCTATTACATAAGCCATCACCCGATTGGGCTCAGAAATATCCAGCCTCACCATCTGATTAGCTAACGCCTGAACATCAACCGCAAGGGGTCTCTCCCCAACTGGAATATACGCCAAACTGCCCATACTAATAGCCTTCCGGCTCAATGCATCAGCCACTACATTGGCTTTCCCGGATGGTACAAGATAGTAATATCATAGTCTTTAAGCAATTCAAGCCATCTCCGCTGCCTCAAATTTAGATCTTTCTGCTTAAACAAATGCTGAAGGCTGCGATGGTCTGTATATACATCACAAGATACACCATATAGGTAATGCCTCCAAATCTTCAAGGCATGAACAATAGCAGCTAACTCCAAATCATGAACGAGGTAGTTCTTCTCGTGGGGCTTTAGCTGACGAGAAGCATATGCAATAACTCTACCCTCCTGCATCAACACACAACCGAGCCCAACTCTAGAAGTATCACAATACACCGTATATGACCCTGAGGCCGATGGCAACACAAGTACCGGAGTTGTGGTCAAAGCCTCCTTGAGCTTCTGGAAGCTCTCCTCACATTCGTCAGACCACACAAGTGGAGCATTCTTCTGTGTCATCTTAGTCAACGGTAAAGCAATAGATAAGAAACCCTGAACAAATCGGCGATAACAGCCTGCCAGGCCGAGAAAATTCCGAATCTCGGTAGCTGAGGAAGGTCTAGGCCAATTCTGCACTGCCTCGACCTTCTGTGGATCAACCCGAATACCATCACTGGATACTACATGTCCCAGAAAAGTCACGGTATCAAGCCAAAACTCACACTTAGTGAATTTTGCATAAAGCTTCTCTTCTCTCAACCTCTGCAATACCACCCTCAAGTGCTGTGCATGCTCCTCCTGGCTGCGTGAATACACCAGAATATCATCAATAAACACAATCACAAAAGAATTAAGGTATGACCGA